>CAWUFW010004212.1:1082500-1599475 GCA_963921515.1 Calotriton arnoldi
TCTTGTAGATATGGCGCATTCCTGTCATTTTCTTTTGACGTAGAGCAGCGCAGCTAGAAGGCTTGTGGTGCTGCCCCATGCCAAAATATTGTAAATATGCCCCTCAGTGTCACCAGAGCCCCAGACATCATCTTTAAACTATTCTCTTTCATCTTAATTTACACCATCTTAACAAAAACATTTTCGTTTACATTGTGTGGCTAAAGTTTTTCAAGAGGTTTGGTGGCATACTGTTAGTTGAATGTTATGTCAAGTGTCTGTTTCTAAACAAAAACGTTCTATTGCATCTTGCGGGATTCCAATTGACCTTTTGCAATTATTGTCTCCAGGATCCAGTTGCATCACTGTAATTTAATTGGAGCATAGAAAAAAATTGGGGGACCTCTATTAGTTCAAAAAAATACCAGCCCAAACTAACAGATACTAGTAAAGAAAGCGAAGAGGCACTTAGAATCAACTTGCATTCTCTCAGTAGCATCACAGTGGACGTCTAAGGCCCTACATTGCATCGACTGGACTGAAAAGAGATCATCTGTTTCTGATGCACTGGCATTTCCCCTGAAAATCGTTGTAGAAAGGCACTATTCTACATGCATGTACCCTATTCAAAATCTGCTGCACCGTTCATAAGGCTGTATATGGCATGGGCCCTGCCTACCTTGCCGAGAAACTCAATCATTACACCCCTACTAGGGACCTACGTTCAGGAACCAAATCCTGTCTGCTGGTTCCCCGGGTCAAGAAGTCTAGGATGGGTGGGAAAGCCTTCTCATACCTTGCTCCTTTGTACTGGAATCAGCTCCCCACCCTTCTGAGGCAATGCCCAGACCATCTTTAATTTAGACGGCTTCTAAAAACTGCTCTGTTTTAGACTCTTACTCTGTCAGCCTCCTATTGCATTTCCGCAGCGGAAATGCAATAGGAGGCTGACAGAGTAAGAGTCCCCTTCGGGGGTGGTTCAGGCGCTATACAAACCTGTAAATAAATAAATATTGTTTCATCAATATTTAACCCCATCTGCTGCAACGACTGAGATATTAGAGCAGACCAGCTTGGCAGCACCCTGCCCTTTGAAAACATGATTGTGAAAGCTGAACAAGCAGCGTTCATTGACTAATAATTTCTCAAGCACAGTTGAGGGATTACATCTCAGAATCGACCCTTCATTAGTACACCCAAGAAACTGGAAATAGGGATTCTGGACCAGGACTAATGACCTGATTACCGTCTGGTAATCTTCATTACTGGTAAGTTATCAGGTTATTACCATTATGTTCCTCACCCCAGTCCCTACTTCATGAGGCATACCAAAGCAATAACAGTCCTTAGACCCAAAATCACAACATAAATAGCAATATAATGCAATTTTCCAATGAATTTCTAAATTGCTACATAGTGAACAGTGAAATAATAACCTGTAACCAGAGTAGACAACATTCACATCATTACAGACTGCAATACTCCCACACTATAGTCCTCCTGCACTCATCATACATTTTGAAATCTATAATGTTTTATGACAGAGTTTTCTGAGGCCCGAGTACCAGCTGTACAAATCTCTTCTAATGAAACTCCCTGGACCTCAGTCCAAGAAGAAGATCTGGTTGAACGATCTTGCATGTTTTCTGGCATTGTCCCTTCATGACTCAGATAAGCCAAACTAAACGTTTCCTTCAACTATTGACTCAAAATTCCTTTAGAAGCCTTTTAACTCCATCCAAAAAGGCCAAAAGTAACAGAAAGAGAGTCTGTCTTCCTGAACCCACTGGATCTGTCAAGATAAACAGATATAGCACAGCCAACAAACGGAGCAATTTATCTTCTTCAGAAGAAGGAGATAGAAAAAAGGTTGGAAGGATAATTTCCTGAGACGAATGTCATTTAGAAAGTATTTTAGGAAGGAAAGAAAAAGCAAGCGTCAAGATTACAGCACCAAACACAAACCTCAGAAAAGGAGGATGACAAAGGAGAGCAGAGAGGTTACCCAAAGTTTGTCATCAAGTGATTACTACCAGGAAATATAGGGGCATATTTACAAGAAGGTAGCGCCACCACAGCATCATTTTTGTTGATGCAGCGCACCACACTGCTCCATATTTACAAACTGATGCATTGGGCCCTATGAGTCAGTTTGTAGAGGCCTGCGTCACATTACACCTGCGCCAGGTATAATGTATGCAGGGTCATTCTACAACTTGACTGCATCAAAATCCCTACTCCTTCTCAAACCTGGCGTAAGGATTGCCGCATGACTTTTAACATGGGACTCTTCTCTGTGTTTTGGTGCATTGCTGGAATTGCATCAGTCTTACGACCAACTCCAACAATGCGACACTTTAGCACCAAAAGATGCGTCAGAATTTCTGACGCATCCATGAATCCATGCGCATGGATCACTGTATTGTAAATACAGCGCATCCATGGCGTCATTACGGCTTTTGTGGCATGTGCAAGAAATCCGACGCATCGATGCTGATGGATTAGTTCTTGAAAATATGCCCCAAACTTTATAAGAAAGAAATTTAAGATCAACAGCCTCGAAAGGTTCAGACGGAAACAACTGTAGAGATATCAGCACCAACGGAAGATCCCAAGGAGGTGCAGAACGGTGACATGCAGGACATGAACTAGAGAAACTGTTAAACATTTTTGTGACAAAAGGTTGAGCTCAATGTTGGATGTGCTATATTTGTTTATCTTGACAGATCCAGTGGGTTACACCTGCTTTGGGGAGACATAAGGTTTCGATGCAAATCCCTGTCTATGAATGGTAGTGGATAGGGATTTGTGACAAAACTCCTGGGTAGTTGCAGGGGAATGCCCATGTACCACCAATGGAACGTCCCCTTAGCACAAAGTAGTACATAAAAGCATTTAGCACAACTTTATGTTTCTTTGGGAAACTTTCCAACGCAAATCCTGGTTTTCATAGGATAGTAAATCCCATCCCAACTCTTTGCACTGAGTTTGCATTACTTTTGTGTTGTAAACCCAGCATAAAGTGTTAGTAAATCTGGGTCTAAAAGTCAAAAGCACCCCAATGTCTTAAATAAGGCTTCAGAGTAGACTCCTTTGTTGAAGATTGAATTACTTCCACCAAAGTAGGAGGCAAACCCTGCCTTAAAATAGTCAACCCCCCCAACCTCCAGACTGATAGAGTGCATTTCAGAGGAAGTAGAGGGCTTGAAAGTTTCAACGGAGGAGGAAGGCGAGGAAGAATCAGAGGAGGTTAAAATGACATCTGATTGAGGATTGGAAACCATATCCTCCATGGCCAGTGTGGTACCACCAGCACTATGTGTACCTTCTCATGCTTGATCTTTAGTACTAGTCTCTGAATCAGTGGAAATAGTGGGATGGCAAACAACAACTTCTTTGGCCATTTCAGAAGTAAGCCATCCACTACCCAAGGCCCCTATTGTGGGAATCTGATGCAGAACCATGGAAGAAGGGTGTTTGCTCTAGATACAAAGAGGTCCTTAGAGGAAGTGCTTTTTTTGAGAGAAAGCAAACACTCTGCTCAAATGATTTGCCTCACCTTTGTCCAACCCCCTGTTGTGAACTGCCACAATTGAAAGATGTTGTTCCTCTGTCCACAGACTGGCCTGAGGTGTAATCTCACCCAGTGGACCATAAACACCTAGGCTGCCATATTACTTTGTACTTCCATCCAGTCGAATGCTGTCACTTCTTTCTTTTGCAGCAAAGATTCCAATGGGAACTGCAACTGACCCACTCATTGCACTGGAAAAAATACTCTCCCTAGGTAAGTCTCGAATCTTGCCCCAATAAAGATGAGATTCCTTGATGGCTCCAGTTGACACATAGTTCTGTTGAGTAGAAAGCCATGCTGATTTAGTGAAGCTATGGTCTTATATGTTTACTGCCTCAGTTGCTGATGTGACAGTGCTTGTATTAGCCAGTCATTCAGGTTTGGCAATATCAATATTAATTGCAGATGAAGGGGCGCAATTAGGAGCTACTATTGTTGTGAAGACTGTCAGAGATGATCTCATCCAGAAGGGGAGGACTCTGAACCGCTGGTGCAGATTCTTCCCACAGAACTTTAAATCCTACTGATGAGATTTTGCAATTCAATCAATCAATCAGGATTTGTATATTGCAGCTCCATCACACGTGCGGGTCTCGAGGTGCTAGGAGAGCATGCTGCCTGTGGTCTCCTATTTGTTGAACATCCAGGTCTTGAGGTACTTCTTGAACTGCTGGAGCGATGGTGAGGCTCTGAGGTGCAAGGGGAGGTTGCTCCAGGACTTAGCTGCCAGGTGGGAGAAGGAGCGGCCTCCACTGTTTGTCCGGCAGATGCATCGGGTGGTTGCTAGGGAGAGGGATTCGGAGCGGGAAATGCAACATGCAAATATGCATCAACCAAATCCAGGGTTGCAAGATAATGATATTTCTGCAATAATGCATCAACCAAATCCAGGGTTGCAAGATAATGATATTTCTGCAATAACAGAATTATCTATTGTAAAATTTCTGTCTGGCTTGAATGGAAATTCTTTAAAAAGTTGCTCAGAATTTTCAAGCCTATGACGATCTGAAAACCTCCATTCACCTTTGGCAACAGGGCACACTATAGAATATACACCCTTGCCCTTCTCGTTCTCCTGAACTGGAATGATAGCTTTCTACAACCACAGAGATCAAATTTCTTCATCCAAGGCTGTCTGTTTCATCTCAGAGTTTGGAAAGGTAGTAGGTATGATCCCTGAGTCCATTGTTGAAACGGTGAACTCTATCTGGGTCTCTCTCTACAATATTCAGAACCCATTTGTAATTTGTCTGAAGCATATTCTTCCCGATTCTCACTGAAGTGATGAATTATGCCACCAACCTTTAACACCAGGCCATCTGCCTCCAGTGGCCCGATTACAGATAGGGTGCACTCAGGGCCGGACTGGCCATAGCGGGCACCGGGCGTTTCCCCGGTAGGCCGATAGGGTGGGGGCCGGTTTTGGGCCCCTGGGGGGCCGTTTTTGTTACGGGGACCGGCAATATCGGCCCCCTGTAACAAAATCGGCCGGAACCGGCCCTCGCAAACTGCTGGGCTGCACTCCCCCTCACACCAGGGGGGGCCGGCTGAGCAGTTTGCCAGGCCCGGTTTCTGTTCCCAGTCCGGCCCTGGGTGCACTTTGCCTATTTGCGCCACGGCGCACCTTTAAGCAGGTGCGCTGGGTGCAAACAGGAAAAGTGCGCCCTATCATGTAGAATGTGCTGCCTTCAGGGCAGCTGCAAACTCTGGCTGCCCCCAGGGCAGTGCATTTAAGAGAAATATGGAGCAGCTGTTAAATAGCTGCTCCATGTTTCTCTGCGCAGGCAGCAACCCGCCGGCATTTTAATGAGGGATTTGAGATCGCCTTGCAGGCGAGTGCAGTGACTGAATGCATCTGCCTGCAAGGGGATGTCTGGGGGGGTCTATAGGACCCCCCCCCCTTCCAGAGGATTGCCATCAGGGGGCTCACTGACATTGTGCCACCCTTTAGGTGGCGCACTGTTAGTGCGCCTCCCGACAGCTTCTTTGCCTCTGCTCCCATGTCGATAATACGGCGCGGGCGCAGAGGCCAAGAGATTCCCTCATTTGCATGGGGCCACGCTCCCATGCAAATGAGGGAATACCCTCTTGAGAAAGCGCTGATGCTTCATGTGCGCCAGCGTTTTCAGCATTACAGAAGTGGCCACATAAGCGTCTGCGGCCCCTTCTGCAATATCAACGTGCCCTATGGCGCGCAAAGCGGGCGCACATGCCCATTGCGCCCCTGGGTCACGTTCTGTAATACGGCCCCTGGTATTTGTCAGGCATGCTAATCTTTATTGGAAGGGTCTTGTTTTTGTTTCTTCTGCAACTTCCTTGGAAAGGATTTTTGCTAAAATCTTGAAGTATTGTCAAACTCTAGCTGCCTCCTGGATGGCTGCTTGAAAGAAGACTTGTGCTTAAAAAATGTTGATGCTTTTCGGCTATTTCCTTAAGGAAGAAGAACGTTTTCTCTTTATAAAAAATTAATGCAGTTGATCCTCAATTTCTGCACCAAACCATCTGGTCCCTTCAAAAGGAATGATAAAAGATGCAGATCTCTGGGCAGGGTCAGTGTTCCAGTCCTTCAGGAACAAGTCCTGCCTCGCCGCTGTTGAAGCTCCTTACGCTAGTGCTAATGCTCTAACCAAATCAAAAGAAATATGTGAGAGGAATTCAACTTTTGTCTCCATGGTCTTCAACAGATTAGTGCCTTTCCAGAACAGACTTGAGGTGTTCCTTGGTATCAGATAGCACAGGTTGCGATGTGTAGGACCTATACACCACATTGTGCAAAACCAAACGTGAGCCTGAGTATAGTTTCCTGAGGGCCGCGTCCATCTTTTTGTCCCTGAGGATATTTTCATTTACCATGGAGGGTCTGCCCACTAGGCTCACCACCACTGAATCTACATGGATAGTATCAATCAGCTTTTCTTCCATATATTCCAATGGATAAAGTTTTCCCATAAATGTAGGGAAGCTAATCTGGTCTGGATCGTTCCTTTCACTCATTACAATGCCCATCACATTATGGTGAATCGACAGGCCTACATTCTGAGGTCTCAATTTGGCACAAAACAGTGTCCTTGGAAGAACCAGACACCTCCTCTACAAGGAAACCCCTTTTTTCCTCGATATGGTTCAGCAAAACAGGCAATAAATTCTTTAAAATATGCTTCCCCCTTTTACTCTGGGGGAAAGACAGGGTTTCATCCGACAAATCCAATTATGATAATTCAGAATACATAACTACCTGCTCTGAAATGCTTTTGCCACCACTTCCCTATTTTTTTTTAAAGAGGATAAACTTTCCAAAATGAGGGCCTCTTTACGACAAAATGACGCAGCTTGGCACTGCAAGTCATTTTGCTGTGCTGAGCTTCGTCATTTTAAAAGCACAGGGATGTGTCATATTAACAACAATATGACTCATCCCTCTGCTTTCCCCTGCACTGGCGCACCATTGGCTGCCATGCGCCAGCGCAGACACCCTTGCGTCATGTTGCAAGGGTGCCTGCATTGCGGGGATGATTGTTTTAGTGCAGGAGAGACACCTTCCTGCACAAAAACGATCACTGATGGCATTTGCCTCTTTCTATGCGTGCTGCAGAATGCAGCACGCATAGAAAGAGGAAAAACCGAGGAGAAATTAAGGTATTTCTCCTCACTGTGTCACTCCTACGCCTCTCTTGGAGAGACGTAGGATTCTGATGCATTCCCAGCTTTACAAAACATTGTAAATCTGAGAATGTGTCAGGTTCCATGGATGTTGCGTGGGAACACCCACATCAAAACCCATGGAACGCCCCTTCCACGACAAGGTAATACGTAAAAGGGGCCCATATTTACAAGGCCATAAAAAGTCACGCATGGTGACTTTATGTTGACTTGTAAATATGGGCAAGCCCAGTGCACCACCGGCGCATCAAAAAAAAGTGACGCACTGGTGGCAGAATGGGCTTGTAAATGAGGCCCTGACTGTCTTAATCCTCTCCTCCTCCTTGTCTGCTCCTTTGCTTCTTTTAGCTAGTGGTGATGAAGAAGCAGACCGAGTAGGAGAGGAAGGCAATGGACAACAGTGTCTCCTGTGTTAGTAGAACCCCCATCATTTTTGCGCTAGAAAGGAAGCAACACACATGCAGAGACAAGACAACTCCACACGTGTGTAGAAACAGAAGACCATGCCTATCCCGGCACACTACTTCTGTGCGCATGCGCTAAACCAATACACATTACCCTGTGGAGACTCAAAAAACGTCACGCTCCTGTTACCAAGTCCAAATTCAATAAACAGTTCAAGAACTAAGGACATCCATCCTCATGAGCATTAGAAGAATGCTAAAAGCCACACCTTCACCATGGTAAGATGTGCCAACAGCCAAGTGGCACAATCGCACTGTTATGACTTTGGGGATCCATTCCACCACTCCCCATAGCCTGCAACTCCCACATAGGCACAAAAGATCTCCCCAAGCCCAGCAAAGAGAGAAACCTTTGCACAATTGTTTCCAGCTACTACCTCTGCATCCCTGATCCCAGAAAAAGAAGTCCTGGGGAATGCTAACCTATATGTGGTACCCAAATGAGGGTGGGTGGTGTTATAGTTAGCATTTCCTATTTCATTTTTTGTCCTTTTTTAATGGTTAAATCCCTCAGAAAGTACTCACTGGGATGAGGATGAGGGATGTAAAGGTAACTGTATCTGGGTACATGCACATTGCTCCATTAGGCTCCTTCTGAATGGACCTATTTTATTCACTGTGTAAGACCTTACATGTTCCAGCGCTGCCTATCACACTATCTGTTATCAATGACACAGGCTTGTCTTTTAAAAATTGGAAAGCACTAAATTTAGAAACAAAAACACAGAAATGAATTCCACTTATCAAATCATCTGAGCCCTTTTTGCAAGATTTTAAATCTAGAAAATACCATAAAAACTTTCCAAAAAGGAGTCAGAGAGCCAAAAGCTTCCATATACAAATATGTGGAAAAGTAGTACTTGTAGTGGACAATCAGAGGTACGCTTAAAGTGAGTGCTGGCCATTGCATGCCCTCGACTGTCTCACTGATTATTTACCTTCAGTTCCCGTGCTCAGACTGACACTCATAAATCTGACTGACTGCAGTTTATCTATTGCTTTGAGGCTGTGTCAATCACATCCCGGCTGGGCCAACAGGAGTAGTTAAGCCATGTTTGGTGTATCATTTCCCTTCCTTGGAACAGCATCCATTGCAATGCATGAGGGACTATTTTACGTATGAAAACTACACAGAATCACACTTTTTTGTCACAGTTATTTATCTTATGTACGTATTCTTTAAAGAAGGTTATGCCAGTGTATGTGAGGTACAGTAATCCTGTCAAGTAGTGAATTCAACCGCTTGTACTAGGATGGCTGTACTGCACATGGAAATAAAGGCCCTTATTTATGAAGGGCTTACGCCGCCGTTGTGTCACTTTTTTGTGATGCTGTGGCGGCGTAATCAATGCGCCATACAGCGCCCTATTTACAAAGTGACGAATCTAGGCAGATGTGTCACTTTGTAAAGCCCTGCGCTACATTATACCTGCGTCAGTTATGATGTATGCAGGGTGGGCGTTCCCCCGTAAAAAAGGCTCGTAAAAGTGGTGCAGTGAAATATATGAGATTACACTGCGCCACTTCTACGACTTCACTGTGTCAAATCCTTACGCCTGCTTCAAGCAGGCTTAAGGACTGACGCAGGGCCTTTCACATGGGACTCACCCATGTGTAATGACACATTGCTTTAGTTGCGTCTATTTTCCGACACACTCCAGCAATGCGTCATTACTGCGCCAACAGATACGTCAGGATTCCTGACGTATCTGTTCAATCATTGCGACATGGAGCGCCGTAATGTAAATACGGCGCATCCATGGTGTCGCAATGAAAAGTGTTGCATCGCTGTTTTCAACCAGCTATGCACCACTTTTCATAAATGAGGCCCTAAGTTTCTAGGCCTGAGTTCACTGCCTGGCTGATATTCTGGATTCAGAGTCACTTGTGGGATAACTTGTTGGACTATATTAATATTTTGATTGGCTACCAGGTTTATCCTGTTCCTAATTTATCACCCTGCATGTTTTAGTGTGTTAATGAGCTAAACATAGTATTAGACTGAAACCAAGATGGCCACTATTGTCAATCAAAGTTAATTTCTGGGCTGGTATACTGGCGGCAGCATCACTGGTGGCACAGCTATGGATCGTTTTGCCTAGCTTCCTTTTTTGTTTGTTCTTCTATTTTAAAACATTGCAAGCTTCAATGTGTTGGTGCACCAAAGGTAGCATTAGCCCCAAAGTAAGTTGCCCATGGAGCCATGAAATTGAGACAGGATTGCTTCCCCTGGCGTAGTCCACTCCCCCATTGTTGGTGCCTGGGTGTGACATGCTCGTCGGGCTGTGCCGTCTGTAGGTGAGGTGCTTGTGGGCAGGCTTTGCTTTTGGGCGAGGTGCTTGTGCAGTAAGGGTTCTCTAAGGGTGAGTTACTAACGAGCAAGGTCACTCAGTGGATGAGTTGCCCTTGCAGTCGTGGTCTTCTGTGAGTGAGGCACTTGTAGGTGGGCTTGTGTTTGAAGCAGGAGTCGTCTCTGGTTGTGTGGGTGTCATCTGTTGATGGGGCACACAAGAGAATCCTGTAGAATGCAGTTTCCCTCTCTGAAGCTACAGATTGTTGTCTTTTACCTTTTCTGCAACCTGTGGGTGTAGTGTCTCTTCCAGTAGCGGCTGGTATCGGGGCAGGGGGAGGAGGGAACCGGGGACGGACAACAAAATAAAAATAAAATTCAAAAATAAATTACCTGCATCCACTCTCCGATCTGGGTCCGACGCTTCGATCTGGCTCCGTGCACTGCAGGCACAGGCTCCCAGAATCCCCTGCGGCCAATCCTGACACTGCATGCAAGCAGCATCAGGACTGGCCTGAGCGCCCGGGATTTGCACTCCCAGGTAGACTGGGAGCCTGTGCCTGCTCTCTCCAACCCAGCAACGTAGCTGGGGTTGGAGAGAGCTTCAGTGCGCATGACGGTTTGGCCGTCCGGAGGCGATCGGCCAAACCATCATGCGCACTGATTACAGTGCAAAACACTCCTCCACCAGCCTGTCATCTCTGGCCCAGCCCCCAAGCCTTGGCTCTGACGGGAAAAATAAAACACTAATAAGGAAGCATTTATTATCGTTTTATTTTTCATTTTTTTTGCTGCTGGCGGGGGTGGGGTGGGCGCCATTGCGGAAGAGTCGCTGCTGGTCTCTTCGTTGCTACTGTCTAAAAGCCAGTCCACTGCACTCCCTCCCAAGTCTACTTACTTCTGTCTCCAGGGATATCTCTGTTTTTGATACTCATGCTCTGTAGTCTGTGGTGAGGTGCCTTCTCTTTAAGTTGCCTTTTGACGACGTTCGGGCTCATGCAGCGCTGGCAAAATCCATCTTATGACGTGCCAAGTGGTAACAGGTCATTTCAGTATTGCAGTCTGATGTAAATAGAACAAGCATAATGTTATGGAATTCCACACCACGTGAATGCTGTGAATTAACTGGCTGGCAAACTTCTCAGTCGAGGTCCTTTACAAGGCCTTGCTTTCAGAGTCCATGTCTCGTTTTAACTAAGCGGTGCTCGTTTGCAGAATGTTCCTGTTTTACTGTGGCTGGTACAGATTGTTTAAATGAACTGTCAAGACTAGGTTCTACCAGTCCACTGCAGGAATGCTGCTGGCATTTCTCTGCATAGAAGGGGCAGCAATGAAAGTTTGTTTCAGCACATTAAAACAATTAGAAGAACACCCCCCCTTTATTACAGGTATGCCATATCTGAGACACATGGGGGCCATATTTATCAAGCTGTTGCGTCACTTTTGCACCACGCAACGTGGTGCCAAAGCAACGCAACCCTTGAAATGTGATTTATGAAGCCAAGCAAGGCCACCCTGCAAGGCCCTGAGTGACTTGATAAATCTGGAGTAATGTAACGCGTTTCATTATTCTGCCCCATGGAGGCGTTCCATGGGTGGTGCGTGGGCGTCCCTACGCAACACCCATGGATTTTGATGCATGCCCGGATATACTATTACTGGCAGACCTGGGAATGCGGCAAAATGCCACGCATCCCCAGGGGAGTCATAACGAGGGGAAATATCTTTATTTCTCCTCGTTTTTTCCTCTTTCTATGTGTGCTGCATTGTGCAGCACACATAGAAAGAGGAAAATGCCTTAGGGGATTGTTTTTGTGCAGGAAGGTGTTCCTTCCTGCACAAAAATAATCCTCCTTACAACTCCGGCACCTTTGCACCTTGGTGCAAGAGTGCCTGTGTTGGCGCTAGGCAGCACATTGGGCGCTAGTGCTGGGAAAAGGCAGGAATGAGCTGTATTGTAATAAATGCGGCGCATTCCTGCCGTTTCCCTGTAATGCAGCACAGCGCAGCAAGATGACTGGCTGCGCTGTGCTGCATTACATTTTCATAAATATGGCCTATGAGTATTTTTTGTCGATTTCTATTATTGGCCTGTGTCCTCTGCTTCTCTGCGATGTTCTGAAGGCCAATGTTTTGGCACGGGGCAGGCAATAAACCATCTGCTCCATTTTGTTATTCCTTTCTTTCTCCAAAGAAATGACATTTATTAGAGTTGGTAGCTTCCCAATGGCGGTGGAAAATGGGCACCTTTCCTTCAAGTGCTCTTCTCTCTCTAGAGATCCCCAAGGGTGAGGTAAGAGGCAGGGACATAATACACACAAATACATTTACAGAGTTTCTCTGATTCCCGGGACATCTTGTTGTGACTACCTGTAGGGAGCCGTGGCTTTTAAGCCTCATAAATGAAAACATACTGGCATTTTAAGAGGCTCATAAATTCGCCTCTGAGTTCATCCCTTTTCTGAGACTCGAACTCTTCCCAAAGCAAATAAGAACAAGCATTGGCTTCCTTTCAATGTTCTAATGCATGCAAACACCATTTACAGCTGCTTCCACTTGCATGCATTACCACATGAAAGCCAAATCGATTGGCTTTGCCAGTTCTTGTTTTTTACTTTTCCTGTCCCACAAAGCTAAGTACAAGCTGCTTTAGTTGATGACAGAAGGGGTGGGTGACAGGCAGTGTTTGTGGCACGATGCGAGTCAATGAGGAATTAAAGAAATGAGTCAACAAGATTGGACTGTTTTATGTTATGAAGTACAGTTTTATGAGCCAGGCATGAGCATCACTATCAACTGTGCGACAGGTTCAGTGCATCATGGCACTGAAGAGTGAGGAGCCCAATGCATCCTAAATATGGTTGCCGTTTTCTTTCCAACCAGACAATAGTAAGCCTGTTTTATTGCTTGCATAAGGGCCCAAGGCACCGTCGTTATGCCAGTGGAGCCAGACAAAATGAACAGAAAGTTGCTATAGACCATATATTTTCTAATGCACAGGCATCACTTCTAGAAATGTCCCCTGAGTAGGACAGCGATACTGATGGAAAGTCCAGTTGAGCAGTTGCAAATGGTTTCTACTGGATTCTGTTGTACCACATCGGTTTTTAAATATTCAACAATACAAGGCGAGTTGAAAAATAAGTAATACCTTACTAATTACATACAAATATTAGCTAATACAAATAGACAACATGAGGCACCAAGATAAGACTACGGTCGCTAGAAAAATCACCAATGGTTGCCAATGAAGGCAATTTCACATTTGCATGAAATCAAACTGGAGAGAGAGAGAGAGAATAAATACCTAAACATATTTTGAGTGGTCATTTCATAGGACACACATACCCCTTTGGGATTCTATAGGTATCATAATAATATATTTCCTGGGGGCCACTGGGATCCCAGAGGTACCAGTGTTTGTTATGCCTACTGTTATGCTAATTTATGTCTGAAGTGCTCCCCTTTTCCTCCAAACATATGAATCTCACTCTTCTCCAACAAGAGAACTTTAGTTACTTTTCTGGGAACATCAGGGATGCGTTTTTTTATGGTGAACAAACCAGAGCTCCCAGGATGTGCTGTGGTGCGTAATTATTATATTGAGTACAAACAATAACAGCAGCAGCCCCTCCATTAGGGCGGAGAAGCACCGTCCCCCCTGCCACCACCCGCACATAAAACGATAATAAAACGGGTTTTAAACCCGTTTTGTTATCGTTTTATTTTAATCCCCCTGGATTCTTGGGGGCGGGTCCAGGGGGATGACACTGTGATGGGGAAGTGGTAGTGCACTCCCTTGTCCCTTCACTCAACATGAGGTGTTTGACCAGCCGTTTCAGGCCGTTCAAATCCTCATGCACAGTGAAGCTTTCTCTAGCCCCAGTCGCGCAATAACTACACTCCACGCTGTTACTTGAAGCGTAAAAGGCCATTTTATTAGGACAAGGTTCCAATCATTTAGACTTTATTAACAGTACATAAATGCAATCAATATACTTTTCCCATCCCATAACGACTCATTCTCCCTTCAGCCTTCTCAAAACCATCTCACCTGTTTGACTCTTCCCCATTCACTCGGTGACCTCCTTCCTCTCCCCATTCTCACCTTCACTTGCCCTCCAAGCATCCTCGGTTGAATTTCCTTCGTTGCTCATTGCCTCCCGCGCCCCGCTATCAGTTACCTGTGTACCGTTCTCCCCACCCCCGAGGGGTGGATCCGCCCGTATGTGACTCACCACCCCTCCAAAGTACCGTAACCACGCTACTCTGCAACCTGCCCTAAACTGGCACGCTAAGACCAATCCAACCCCCAGTTCCCCGCCTACAACTTGTAGGGTGGGTGAGTGGACTAACTTTTTTGTCTGCCCTCCCGGTGGTGCTAAGGTGTCAGGAAGAGGCCGGATCCTCCTCTCCTGACACCTTTATACCCTCCCAGCTCCCGCCCCTTCCCTTAAACTTCTAATCCCTCCCCACCTTGTCCTTCCGGCCATTGCGCGAATTGCCCCGGGGGAAGACTGGTCTTCGACCTTCACTTCCTCCGGGGGCCGTCATCGCGCAATAACTACACTCCACACTGTTACTTGAAGCGTAAAAGGCCATTTTATTAGGACAAGGTTGCAATCATTTAGACTTTATTAACAGTACATAAATGCAATCAATATACTTTTCCCATCCCATAACGACTCATTCTCCCTTCAGCCTTCCCAAAACCATCTCACCTGTTTGACTCTTCCCCATTCACTCGGTGACCTCCTTCCTCTCCCCATTCTCACCTTCACTTGCCCTCCATGCATCCTCTGTTGAATTTCCTTCGTTGCTCATTGCCTCCCGCGCCCCGCTATCAGTCACCTGTGTACCGTTCTCCCCCCCGAGGGGTGGATCCGCCTGTATGTGACTCACCACCCCTCCAAAGTACCGCCAACCAGCTAACCCCTGTAGGGCGGTTACCTCCCCCAACCCTAGCTCCTGTGCACCTTTCGCCCCCCTTCAGCCGACCCTGCGGCACCATGTGGATTTCCTTCCACCACATAATAATTGCGTCCCGCTTTCCCATAATACTTCTGTGACCATCCCTGCCGCGAAAGGTGTACACCATTGTTGAACAATATCACTTGTTCTTCCTTACATCTCTCCCATTTCCAGCGGGCCTTTTCTCTTGATGCGTGCTTGACAGTCTCCCATTCCCTCCTCTGCGAGGCACAATTCATTCAACTTAACCAAATATCCAACAGTTCCCTTTTTATCGAACCACAATCCCATTTGCATGTATCTTTGAGTAGTGTCAGACCTGACATACTTCCGAATACCTTGTCCCCCACATATACTCCATATTTGGGCAACTCCTTGTTGACCCCGGTCCACCAATATTGGCCACAACACCCCCCATTGCAGTCCACATTTACCCCAGCATGTTCCATCCTGGTGGCTGTCTCCCCCAGCCCGGGTACGGCAGTACACCTGCTAATTCGCATCCTTTGCTGCCCCAATGCACGAGAGAGTGGCCACCTATCCCGGTAACCGTCCTGGTTCTGGTCTACCCCTGCATCCTGTAGTAGAAAAAGAATAATTAGCCCTGTACGAAATCCTTCCCCATTCCATAGCCCCTTGCCCCAACTGTTCCAAACCCAACCTCGGAAACCGCTTTCAATACCCAGAGCTTCACATATCCATTGACATACTCCCGTCTCCCCAGCCGTCAACTTCCCCCCCACCCCCCACCCCCATGGTCCATCCTGACCCCGTCGCGGCTACAGCCCCATAGCGCAAGAATTGTATCTCTCCACAGGCTGCCCCCCGCCTATGCTACATGTCCGTTGCATAAGCCCCATAATGACTGGAAAGCCGTCACTCTACCCTTCCCTTTTTGTGAAAAACAATTCCCCCCCGTTCGAAGGCCTTCCCTGTCTTGACACCACGCCATTCATATCAGACCCTCTGCTGTCTTCCCCTTCTATAACATGCTCCACTTTCCCCCGTCGTTGCCTCCAAATTATACTCCTTCATCCCCAATTGTCCTCGCCCCAAGCACACCTCCCCATCCGTACCTTCGCCTCAAAAAGAGCCAGCACCGCTCCGTCCAAAAAACACCCCCTACGCTTGCCGCCACACACACGCTAGGCCCACTCAAAAAATCCCTTTCATATCAGCCAGTCCCACGTTGCCCGCTCTCCATAGTGAACCATAACGTCTCGTTTTCCAGTTTCACCTTCCCCAGGCATCCAGTTCCACCAACCCTGCGAAATTTGCCATACGTTCTTCGATTCGACCCATACCAAATGGCCTACTCGTCATACATCCTCGATCTTCCCCGCACCTCCTTACTCCACACATTCTTATTGCGTCTACCGCTTGCACCTGCCAAAACACGTCCCCCTTACGCAACCTCTTATGACACCCCTGCAATCCATCTCACTGTTCCCATGCCCCAAATCCACTCTCCTTCGCGCATTCCTCACCCCTCTTTCCTTCACACAACCGCACTTCCCCCTGGAAAGGCGTCCACGTCATATATCCACCCAGACTGCACTGAGCCCAACCGTTTCTTTCGGCACCACAGCCTCTCAACCTGTTAAATCCTCCGAAGTGGTGACCTGTCCCTTCGCCTACCCCGCAGGCTCCCTGTCTTTCGCACCCTTTGCACCTATTTACTGTTAAGCCACCAGCGCCCACTGCTCCTCATGCCACTAAAAACCCCGCTGAGTCTGCTACAATGTTACGGACCAGGCGCCCCAACCCTGCCCGGCCCCCAGGCAAGTCCTCACCTATATATATGCCCCCATCACGTTGCACACTGTTTGCGCCTATTTACTGTGACACCCCGGAGACCCACTGCACTTTGTGACACCAAAAAACCCCCACACAGTGAGCTTAACTTGTTAGCCAAGGTGCCCCCATACTTTTCCGACCCCCAGGCAAGTCCTAGCCCATCCCTATATGCCCACACCAAATGCGTACCAAGCGAGAACCCGTGCGTGTCTCAGTATAGTCGAACGAGCCCACTCAATGGTATACAACACCATTATATTCCCTGACCCACACCTTTTCCCCCCTTTCAGATGTCCTCATCCACCGAGGCACACCGCACCCTGAGGAGTTCCGCTGCTCCCGCTCGTTGCTATCCCGTTTCCTTCCCAGATGAGTTGTGCATCCCATTAAATCCCCTGACACCGTTCGTCGGAGCCGTCCTAGCAGCCGAACTTTGCCAAGTCCTACCTTAAGGGTGCCGTCCATACCGGACCAGCACTCCTTTCTCACGGTCTTCTTTCCCCCATAGTCTGCCAACCTTCGCAGTAAGCAACCTACTTCAGGTTGTCCGCCTTCCAAGGCCCCTTGTTCAGTGCCATAGCACCAGCTTCCTGTCGGGATATATCGAGGACCATGGGCCGTTGGCCTCCAATAAACCGGGTAAGGGCCTATTAAACCCGGACTACCCCCCCCCCCTCCCTGATTGGGGGCTAAACGTGACCTCGCGCGATGTCTCACCTTCTTCCCTGGGCCCTTCAGTCTTAACTTCCCTGGTTATCTGGCGCAGGCCTCCCCCTTCCCCGTGGTGACCTGCCCTGACTTTCCGATGTTACAAAGAAAACCGATCCCCCGCACCCCCAATTCAGACTGTCCGCTCCATGTAAGTGATCCCTGTCAAGGCCGATAAGTCACTAGCCCGCCCCAGCTTTTGATTTGAGTGGAGGCTTGGTGTTGCGTCGATGCTCTCCAGTGCGTACCGTGGCCCCGATCCAGGTCCCCTGTGATTTAGCCCCATTGGGATTGACCCTGGCCCTTATCCCACATTTTCCCCGCCAGGTGAAAAACCATCCCCCATCCTTCGTGCCAGTCAGCTACTTTTCCATAAATGTCAGCCGGGCCATTGCCCTGCCCCCAAGTCTCACCCCGGAAGATGGTGGCACAAATTGTTTGACACCCCAATGTCCTTTTTCATAGTAACGGGCACCCTCTGCCCCCTTTCCAGCATGGCAACTCCTGATGTTTGCCCAAGTTATGTCCCCTTCTTTTCGGGCGTTTCCACCTTGTCCGTCTGGACACCATCCCAACCGAGCCTTTTGGCTCCACTTTCTCTTTTGCCCCTCAAGCAGGCGCCACAGTTGCGCCTGTTGCTCCCCCAAAGCTCTCACCCCACCCTCTACAGCAAACTGCCGACCAGCAGGAATTCCTTCAAACCTTGTGTCCCTCTTCCCATGACATCTGCCTTATTCCGTTACCTGACAGACTGTCTGGGACCTCCTCTTCCTGGCCAGTAGCCGCTGTTCCCTTATGGTCCTCATCCTCTGCTCCGTCTTAGGCCGCAGAATGCCTCCTGCAAAACACCAATCTGTCTGGTTGCCTGAACTCCCCCCCCCCCACATATCCACCCCGGAAAAACCCCACTCAGTCGCACCCCCACATCATTAAAATCACCTCACACCACGACTTCATGCAACACCAGGACTCGCCACCCGTCACCAGTGTAGCAGGCGTCAGAGCCCTACCACTACACCACTGTGACTCCACACGCTGCCCCTGCCATGCAACACTCCCCATCCCCCTCGCACCCCGTCACAATCCCCCTCTTTATCCACTCACCAGCCATGCCATCCCTCTCAAATGCATTCACCACGTGGTAGGATTCTCTGCGCGCTCCCTTGTTGGAGGGTAGGCCACCGCGGACCCCCCTACTGCTTCTGGCCAGCGTCCCAGGGCCATCGTGCGCCCCGCTGGCATCACCCCTTTCCCGCCGGTCCTGATTACCCCCCTCCCCACCAGGCCGATCCAAACCTGGTGGGTCCTGTGCACCACCGGGCCTCAATGCCGGGCTGGCAGTCCCTCTCACTCTCTCTGGGGGCCGGCTATTTGCATAAAACCCCAGGAACCCCCCGCAGCCCCCCACCCCAGTCCCCTTATGTGCCGCGCTGGCTGGCGGGGAAGGAGCCACCACCCCTCCCCCAAGGAACTGCCACCTGATGCTCCCGCCACGTACCCCCCCCCCCCAGCAGGAAAATCGTGCTCATGGCACTTATCTCGCCCTCCCTGGCTCAGCAGAGGCACCTCTTGTTATATAGTCATACATCTGTGACTTTGACTGTCACAAACATCCGCCTCCCCATACGGACCCCCCCCCAGCCCTTCTAGGCTTCTTAAATATGGGGGCCAGTCTGTCTGCCGAGCCCTCCTGGTGCCTGCTCCCAGGTGGGCATCTCTTGGGGAGGGGCCCGCGGCCCGCCATCCTGAAGGGGTTCCTTCCTTACTGGGGGCGTGCTGACGCCCACGATGTGGCGCCGGCACCTGACGCCACCTCCTCCCCCACCGCTACACATCGCGGCAGCGCATATTAATGAAGCTGTGCGGTCAGGCTCATTACCCCACCTCCGCACGTAGCCCGTGTGATTCCTGCCGCTGGCCGGCCAGCCCCCCCCCTGACCTGCAGACCTCAAGCGGCACACGGCGGATTCCTTTTGCCAAGCCGCAACCGCTAACGCAGCCCCCACCGGGTGCGCATCGCAGCTCAGCACTCTGACGCAGGCCAAAGCGGGCAGGCTCTAAACACGCCTCCACACGTAGCTCAGGCGCATCCTGCCACTGGCGCCCCCCCAAGCCTGCAGACATGTGGTGCAACGCGCTGTTAACCTGCCGCTACCGCAGCCCACCGGGTGCCCCCGCCCCCAGCCTAATCTAATACCCGGCCTAAGGGATCCAAGCATGGCTCACACGGCGCCTCGCCGCACTTGCCCTAGACACCCAGTTCCGAACGATACACCCCCGATCTTAATAACCATGGACACCCAAGTCGACCTACGGAATCCCCCTACTACTGCCCAAGGGACCCAACTAACCTGCACTAATCAGATCACTAACTTTTTTGTCTGCCCTCCCGGTGGTGCTAAGGTGTCAGGAAGAGGCCGGATCCTCCTCTCCTGACACTTTTATACCCTCCCAGCTCCCGCCCCTTCCCATAACCTTCTAATCCCTCCCCACCTTGTCCTTCCGGCCATTGCGCGAATTGCCCCGGGGGAAGACTGGTCTGCGACCTTCACTTCCCCCGGGGGCCGTCATTGCGCTGCTGGGGCTGCAGAAAGCAGGCACAGGCTCCCAGTCTGCCTGGAAGCGCAAAGAACCAGCGCTCAGGCCAATCTGACACTGCTTTCATGCAGCGTCATTATTGGCTGCAGTGCAGTCTGGGAGTCTGTCCCAGAAGCAGGAAGAGCACAATGGAGCGGACGGCGGAGGCGGCGGCAATCAGGTAAGTTATTTTTTTTTATTCTTATGTTGTCCCCCGAGCCCTTCCTTATCCTTGTGCACCCTCCTCCGGCCCACCCCGCCACTTTGTCAGGGGACGGACCGCTGCTCAACAATAACTACCTAATATCAGTGGTTAGAGGTCTAGTGTTTGAGAGAATCAACACTGCACTGATGTCACCACATCGATGATGGCTTTCTTCTATGCCCAATAATATTGAGTATCAGTGCTCAGCGGTCTAGCACCTGGAAGAAGCGGTTTTGCTCCAGTGTCATAAAGCTGATGACATCGATTCATACATGTCCACAGCCCTCCTGCACATTGAATTAGGGAATTGCCTTTGCTTGAAACTGTGCAGCTGGCGTTTGGGGAACCTGTAGGTGTATCAGAAGGCATTTTCTCCTGATGAAGTAAGTCAGTCATTGGGGGACATAACAACCACATTAGATAGTGTCTCTGCACATTCGCACGGGGGGGGGGAAACCCCATTACATCAATTGATTTGGTAGCCGGGTGACTTATCGTTCTCTTCAGTGAGATCATTTGGGTTTCAGAACGAGGCATAGGCAATTTTTACATTGATTGGATGCCTCAAGGCAACTAAGATTCCGCAGTCATAATATTCTTTCTTCTGACCACTGTACATCAGAAACATCGCGTTCTTCTGAAATTCATGTCAGTCTGTCTGGTTAATGTTTGTTTGTCCTACTACTTTCATACAGCTTATGCAATCGATAATGAGCACAAGGTGATGTACCATCAGTACAAATGCTAACATCGTATACATCGTAGGTCAAGGGCTCTCTTCAGCTATTATTACTTATGCCTTTGGCTAACAGAAAGGAAAGCTAGCATAACAAGCGGTGTGTCAAGTATTTGTTTTCATGTTGGTTTGTACTGTTGACCCTACCCAGTGTGGGTTAAAAGACTCTCTTAGGTGAAAGGTAGATATGGGTTTCCAAATAAAAAAGCTACTAAAAAAAAATCTATACTATTAATGTATTATACTATATGATTATCTTCATTGTTAACCCTAATTCTTAATTTTGGAAAGTGTGTGACTACAGAGGGGTGCCTCCCCGACCTGAACGGGAAAACTCTGAATCCACCTATAAATTAGGGTAAGTATTGGATATCTGAACACAGGTGTGAGTGCTGAGGGACACAGTGACATGCCCACGTGTGGAGTGCTTTTGTTGTGTTTTTCTTTACACATTTTTCACAGCACAGGTGACTAGAGATGTAATGATATTTTCATCAATATGAAGGAGGTGACATGAACAACAATCTTGTGAACTCCCACACGTTGTTGATAAGTGATGTTTATATTTCTTTTAAGTAATAAATTATTTTTTCATCCTATAATCCCTACAGGCATTGATTGAACGTCGCTAGGTAGTGAAAGGTATAAGAGCATTAGGCCTCACGATTGCTGCATTGAATGAATGCATAGACAGGCAGGGGGTTCCGGAGCCCTGAATAAGGCCATAGACCCACCTGGGTTTTTGTATATGGCCGAAACATATTGGCAGAAGTATAGGGCTAGATGAGTCATTGAATCTCATCGTAAGCCTGACATATTTCCTTTTAATCATACCAAAGGTACCCAACAATAAAGGAATATCCTTTGGTTCAGTTTTAGATATTTTGAACATCTATCTGGATCCCTGCAATTAATCTAGCAAGCTTTTATATAAAAACTCTCAGCAATGGTTGAGTCTGTCAAGGTGGTATTTACCTACCGAGGTGTGGGGAACTGCCAATGATGAGGCATGCCACGATAAGTTGTGGGTGAAGCGTCGTCCCTAAAATCTTTTGGATTCCTGTAGGTTTATTAGGATAGTCTCTCACATAACCTAGGCATTTTTAATGAGTTCTTCTCTTGTTTTCAAATTGGCACCTTCATTTAGAGAAGGTTGGAATTGCAAAAAAGGTGTATTTTACTAAACATTTAACACTTTATTTTGATGTAAAATAATGTGGTGTTACCACATTAAAATGTGCGATAATGTGATATTACAACAGAGGAAACTGGCTGTTATCCACATCAAATGTTGGTTCCAAGTCTGCACGTTTTAAAACACACATAAACATCGTTCCCATTTCATTCCATATTTAAAACGAAATTTGTGGTTTTAGTGAAAATTTTCTAATTTGAGGTTTTCGTTAAAAATTTCTATGCAATTCAAAATGAGAGCCTGAGTCAGTTGTCTAAGTACTGAGCCCTTAAAGGCCACATGATTTGTTGATGATATGTCACTTCATCAGTGCTACCATCATATAGCTTCTAGATACCAAGGGCCCAATTCACATGTAAGTCACACTTCCTTGAGCAAATGGCTTTATGTATGAATGCAAGAGCACTGGAAAATGAACTTTCCTTCAGGAAGAAACTTAAGACATGGCTGTTTACCTGTTAATGTACCAGAGGCCCTACTCTCAGCACAGTACTCACCAGCGCGGGGAAGCCTTCGGGTAGCCATGAGTTTTACACAAATAACATAAACATAAGATATTCACAAAATATAACCTTAATGAATCCTTATATTTATGTACCATACGGTATAATATTGTGTGTGAATAAATCCCACTCAATGGGTGTCAGTGGGTTCTCTAGGTTATGGTTACTGTGGAAAGTTTGGAAACACCCATAGACCACAAAGATTTTGGGTATTCTTATATTTTTCTGCATTCAGTGGCTAGCCAGGAAATGGTGAAATATCTAACCTTGCCCAGGACAGGAGTAAATCCCTTTTTCAGGGTGGGAAAGGAGACAGACCACTGCTAAAATTGGTGGGGATAGTCCAGGGTGAAAATATATTCCCTGTCCACAAATACTGCTGCACAAATGCAATGTAATTTCCTCATGCACATGTGGAACTACCTTCACATAGTAACAATTGCAAAATTCACAAATTTTTCCCAGTACACCTGGAGATCAGCCGTAACTTAGGTAACCTTTGTGAATTTCCAAAATGAGAAAATCTGCATGTCATAAATCTGAGGATATAGATTTTACATTTTTTTAATTTAGTATTCGATCCCTCTCAAATATTATTAACAACATAGCCCCTTTACGTGGGTTTCTACTTTTCTGCTGAAAGGGATTTTCATACACCCATGAAGTCTATAAATTAACTTACTCAAGTTGATGCTGCGCTGCTCTGCATGAAAAATGTGATTGATGCATTGCACAAGTCCCTTTTTCCTATTTAGTGCTACATTTACCACACTAAGCCCCAAGATGACGCAGGAGTGCAAAGAATGCGATATAACACACACTCTGCATCACACAAAACATCAAATCAAATCATAATAAGCTTTATTCTATTTTGATAAAATAAACCATAAAAGCATACAGATACAAAATAGTTTACGCAATCACAATTATAAACAATTGAGCAATTGGGCTTTTAGAATTGTCAGTAAAACCTCGTATCTAGATAGACATTTTTTTCCTAAATTGAATTACAGGCCATAAAAAGCTGGAAATCCTACAGCAAATTGACAAAGCAGTGAGTTGTGGTAAAAACAGTAATGCAGGGCGACATTGTTTAAAATTGGAATCACGTAAAACAGGCAATATAAAACTTTTAAGAGGAACCTTGTAAAAAGTACAACAGAACATAAAGTGCAAGGTGAATTGGCTAGATAAATCGTCACAGGTGCCTTTAATCAGAACATCCGACCAGTCCTTAATGTTCGGAAATGTGACTAGACGGTAAAAGATATCCAATCTTAAACGCATCAAAACGAACTTGTGATGACAATTTTACACAGAATTAAGATATGGCTGCAAGCCATCCGTAACAAGTATCACCTGGTTATTGACAACACTGGGCTTCACCAATTCCCGAGATAATCTTCGTTTTTTGCAAAGGGCAGACGTTGTTTCTTTAATTCACTTCTACTGATGGAGTGAAGTAAGTAATGTTCAACATGACCCAGTTCCAGACAGGTCTGTTTAACAAATTTGAATCAGGTGATTAAATGCACCTACCTGGGACAGTTTAAGACATCCATTAATAATCGTGTTGTTTAAAACTGTGCCTTAACAGGTCCATGCCTTGTGCCATAATAAAATCGGCTGGATTCTAATCAGGTCAGTTAAAAACGAAACCCCAAGTTCAGTATGACGTACAAAAGAACAACTCTTAAGGACAGACAAAAGGTTCATAGAAAAGGCATTCTCTGCCATCTGAAGCCAGTTGATTTTGTTATAACCCCAAATTCCCGCCCCATATAGAGCTGTCTGCACACACTTAGCTTTATATATAATTAACAAGTCCCTCAAGGGTTTTTTGCCAAGCTTAATGGCGAAGTTTAGCAGCGCTGAATTAGATTTACTGAAGTGCAACTTCCTGTTGTTTACTGCCGGATTCCATGAGCCTTGTGCCTTGGATAAAATTCCCAGATAAGAGAAGGTGGGAGTGAAGCTTAGCTTACCATTTCCAACCACAAAATCACAACACTTCATGGCTGTTCTCCCACATTTCATTATGAAAGTTTTTCCCTAAATTAACATTCAAACCAAGGTCTAACGTGGTTGACAAAACAAGTAAGTAACCACTGCAAACCCAACGGGGTACAGGACATGAGTACGGCGACGTCAGCTTAGAGTAGACAAGGAATGGGTCTGTGGCCAATCTGGGGAAGATCCCTACAGTTTTTAGTCAAGACAGAGCCCTGACTATTAATGTACAGGGTAAATAGAAAGGGCGCAAGGACACAACCCTGCCTCACCCCTTTCTTAAGATCAAAAGTGCACGTACATTAATCCCTGAATCTATAACACACCCTTACTCTGCCCCCCGAATACATTTCTCTAATGAGGGATACTATGAGGGGATCCACCCCAAGCTCGAATAACATTTCCAACAGTTTGTTGTGGAGAACACAGTCGAATGTACTGGACAAGTCACCAAATGCTAAAAATAACTGACCTTTTTTCATTAAGGTACCAATTATCAGATTGAGATTTAACCCCTATTGGATCGCCACCAGAACTCTACAGAAGCCATATTGCAGGTCTGAAAGGATTTTGTTGCTCTCAGCCCACTCTTCTAACCTATTCAATAATATTATCCCTGTGACTTTCACCAGGGAGTCAAGTAATGATATTGGGTGGTAACAAGCTGAATTTGAATGTTCCCCTTTCTTATAGAAGAGCACAATCACATACTACGCCCAGGTGTTCTGAATACCAGAACAGCAACAAGCCCCTAACGTCCTGGTCAGAATTGAGCCCTATAAATGTACATTGGCCTTAAAAAGATCAAGATGGAAGCTGTCTTGGCCAGGGGCTTTACCACTCTTGCTGCCTATAAGTGCCCTATTAATTTCATCCAGGGTGAAAAATAAGTTACTGGTGTCTGAGACTAAGCCCTCAGCAGTTATAGGGCCGATCCCTGGGTCTACACGCTAGAGGTAGAGTAGATCTTTGAAAAGTGGGCCACCCAATCTAACTCGTTGATGTCAACCTCTCGCCTGGGGCACTGTCGTCCTTTAATAGAGGGCTGTCTGGTAATTAGGCGCCACAAGGCTGAGCAATCTTTGGTCAAACTAGCTTCCCAGGCAGTGCTCTTTAGTTCTTTCTTCCTTAGTTTCAGCCCTAAACTATACTCAGGTCTGCGCATTCTCACTTCCAAAGTGCAGCACAGAATCTTGTGAAGGGCTGCAATGAGATACTCATGGGCTTTGGAACATTTGCGATCAAACCAACCTGGACTCTTAAAACTAGGCTTAGGCATGGATCTAGTTAGACCTTCTTTACACCGATGGGATATACTAAGGAAAGCTTCCTTGATGTCAACATCGTTAGCAGGGTCATCCAAACAAATGTTAAAAGCCTCCCTGTGATCAATAATCAGTTTTCCAGGAAAATTATCACGGTTGGCCAGAGACCATCATAATGAAACTCCATTGTGAGTGACGAACACAGTATTATCAATATTACGTTCAATATGATTGCTTTTCAGGCCCCACACGAGGTTTGCATTTAATACTCTGGGGGTAATGGCAGCTCATCTAATGAGTGGTGAAATCGAATAATAGCGTGCCAAGTTTGTAGGAGGAGTAGATATAATCAATAACTGTGTTTTGGCCTCTACCATTAAATGCGCAGTTAAAAGAAACAAGAGGAGTACATAATTAACTGGAAAAAAGCAAGGTTGCACTTTGACGTTAGACCATTCAGTTTCGCTCCGTAGTCGCTATGGAGAAAATGGGTTTGATCAGTGTTGTTATGTCCACCATGCCACAAACCTTTTTAGGTGGGAACTGGCATAAATGTATGTTGAAATCACTACCCCACAATATAAAGACGTTGTTCCCTCCGCTGTAACATACATTTTCCAACTCATGGTCATGTTGTGATAAAACCTTGAGGATATTAGGGAGTGGTGCATCATTATAATAATTAACAGGCACAAAATTTAGATTGTACGAAATTTTGATAACAATAATGTAATAATAATGAGAACTACTCTCTGATTTTATCGTAACATAAGCCAATACATTTGAAACAAAAATGGACATTCCCCCTTTAGCTCTGCCAGCTTGAGAAGGGACTGCGGGTAGGTCTAATGTCCGAAATTGGGTAATATGGATGAGCTCAAGGGCCTAAGTCTCCTGGAAACAAAGAATATGAAATATGATTATAAAATCTATCCAGAGTGGAAGAAGCACCTTGGAGCATAAGCCTGCCACATTCCAAAATAAAAAAAATACAGTGTGGTAGGCATCCCTGGACCTCAGCTAGTGGGACTAAGGGAGCACAATTAACCAGGGCGTAGTCCACCATTAAAATTCAGGGGGGTGGTAAAAATAACCAAGTGGAAGAGTTATAACTTGATGGGAAGGAGCAGGTAGTAGACTGGTTCTATGCAAAATTAACTCTACCAGACTGGGGGATTTAAAGACATAACTACACAATCGCCGGGTAAGGATTTAGCTCCCCTTCCAATCCAGCTTACCCTTCTTACCATTTTTATGTCCTCAAAAAGATCTTTAGTCAGTCCAGTTTTCCTGCCCACCCAATGAATTGATTGTTCTTTAAGCTATCCCAGTTTTCAAGTTCGGGTTGAGAAAGAATCGGCACATTCGCCATATCACGACGTAGGGAGTTGCTTCTGGTGGGAGGTCAAGAACTGTGGCAATACCCACCATTATAACAGAGCCAGGGGTGTTTTTAGGTTGCATGTTGATAAGGTAAATTGGATTATCTGTGTGATTAACAGATGAAATAACAGTACCACTCTCAGAGCCAGATCGTACTGGAAGATTATTAGAACGAGTTAATGGGTGGGAAGGTAAGGTGGGTGAGGGTGGAACACTAATCAAGTTCAAATTATGATGAGAGCTAAAACTGTCTTTAGATTGAAAGATATCTAAACAACTAGCAGTTGTTTTTTCTACTAAAGTTAGTTTTGCAGAGAGGGAATCTAATGATGGCTTGACTAAAGTTTCTAGGGCTTGGACTGAGGCGAGTAAACGTTTGAGATCCTCCGAATTAGCTACGAGGAATTTGGTAGCTTTGTCCCTTTTGGGAGTAGGCTTGAAGACGTAACTGCAGATACAAGCCCATTCTGAGCGTAGGTACGTAGTGTATCCAGGGAAGGACCGGGAATTTTAATAAGTTTAAGAGGAGGGTGAGATATCGATTCAGATGGGGAGGTTAGAATTACACAATCTGAGTTAAACTGCACACACCCATCAGCCACTATACCCGAAACAATTCCATTAGTCCCCACGTCACTACTGGATGAGGAAGTTAAATGTAGGTTACTTTCAATGTCCAGCGATGTGCGATGGCAAGTCACACAAAACATCAGTGCTCCATACAAATGTTCAAGAAGTGATGCAAAACAGCACACAACATCCCTAAACTCTGCTAACATGGCAAGTCAGGAGAGAAAGGAGTGAACAAGGGTACAAGCCAGAGAGAGAGAGTACTCAGGAGAGTAGTAACACGCAGATGCTGAGCTTCACCAAGGAAGAGGGGGATATTTTGATCACATTGGTGCAAGATATGAGTCTGTTCTCTTTGTCACATCTAAGTTAAGTGAAGAAGGCTGCCTCGAGGAGAGACATCATTCACAAGATTAATGCGGTGGGACCAATATGTAGGTCCATGGAGGAATGGAAGAGGTGGCATTATGATATGTGCAGGACACAGGAGAAGTTGGTACAGAACTGGAGGTCTGGTGTGGCGGCAGAGCAGATTTCAGCAGTAATTGGCAGTAATTGGCCATCAAATGGGTGGTGGAACTGATAGTACAGCATCCGCTGATCTGGAGGACACCGGCACATCTCAGGGATGCAAACTGGCAAATTGAAACATGTTAGCAAATAACATGTCTGACAACATATAGGTGTGACGAATATCACACACACACACTCTCTCTCTCTCTCTCTCTCTCTCTCTCTCTCTCTCTCTCTCTCTCTCTCTATCTCTCTCTGCTTAGTGTCAAATTCGCATTTGTATAGCGCGGAATACTCCATTTTGAGTTTCAGATTCAATTAATCTGAGAGATACTGGGATAGTTTGGGAGTGTCTTTTTGGAGTGTGTGTAACTCCTCTGGCAATGGGAACCTGAACCTAAAATTCATTGCAGGGACCCAGTTCACGATTCAATTTTATATTTAACTGCGAATTAAGTTTAGGTAGCATGGGAGTGTGTTGGCTATATCTACTTAGTGCAAAAGTATGCCATGTGTATCACTTAAGGTAGTTACAAACAGTATTTTTTTTTGCCAAACAACTTTTCATAGTCCAATTAATACTCCCACATTATCATATCTGCTCCCTACACTTTCTGCTCACACATTCTCCAGGATTCTCCCAGCCATACTGGTCACACACAGCCTACACTGCACCTTGCCACACTTGGCTGATACAATACCCTTTCTGCTTCATGTCCCTCTAGATCACAAAATGCCCCTACACAGCTGTATCCCCTAAGATGAAATAATGAGGGGACCTGAGCACCAGGAAGTTAGCGCCTATGCCATGTGGGAAGTACACTTGAGTTTTAGTTCACGGTGCACACTTAAGATTTCCCTGTTATGGGCAGCATTAACCAGAAATGTTCTTTTCATCACCAACATAAGACATGCTGGGACTTGTAGTTTCTCTGAGCATCTCTGGTGGAAAAAACCCACCATCACACTTAAGAGGGGTGTCGCCACAAAAAAATATCTTATGTCCCAGTGACACCGTAAAATACTCTAGAACAACCACCATGATGTTAACTCTAACCAACCTTAATAACTTTTACAAATGTAGCAGCTGCATTTGTTGCCCATGTACAATGGACAAACTGAAAACATTCTTTGATGCAACTAGGGGCCGCGAATTTTGTATCAATGACTTTTTTAAATAATAACACCCCTTATCGTACATATGTTACCATCTATGGTTGTTTTAAAATGTATGTTGGCTCTGCGAACAGAGCTGTACAAGAAAGATGGAAGGGACATCTGCAAGCTAAAAAAAAAACAGACGACCAGTACCCTGTGTCTATACACATTCAGAACACAGAAAGCAGAAATAAAATCAATGAAATCAAATTCTTAGCAATCAGCATTATTAAACAAGCATTGGCAAAGCCAGTAGTCCTTGGCAATCCGAGAGCTATTGGCGTCAATGTCATTGTCTTTTAGTCATGCCGTACAGCAGCACGGCAGCTGTACAGCATGGCTATAAGTCAGAAACAAAAGCAGTATAAGGGGGTCACCGCTGAGCGTGCTTTAGCGCTTTTTTCATAGCGCTATAAAACGGCATAATACTTTTTTTCTTACTTTCAGACATGGTTCTTAGTAGTCTCGCTGCTGTACAACATGGCAAAAAGATATTGACAAAGCCAATAGCTCTCACACAGGCGAGATTTATTAGTTTTGCCAAGGTTAGTTTCTTTGTTTCAGCGTGTGCAACAAAAATGTACACATTTTGGAATGTTTTTACTGCTGAGAGTGAAGCCCCGCTTGCCTATGAAGAGAGAGTTCAAAGATTTCTTGCAATTTGTGTTTTTGTTCTGCTACTTGTAAATGTGGAACATATTTAATAGTAGCTTAAACATCATTGACAAAAAAAATGTGGGTGCAGACTGCACTGACCTAAGGATCTACGTTATTAAAAGGCTGATTAATGGGTGCACTTAACAGGAGATGTTATTTACTACAGCTGAGTCATAGTGCTTTTTTGGTGTGACGGGGTGGCAAGCATGGGCGGGGAAGTGGGAAGTGGTACCGGCAATAAGCAATGAGAAACACAAATTCTCTGGGCAGGGTTGTTAGAAAACAATTGTGTATGTTCTAAAAAATAAAATGGACAATATGTACGTGATTTCTCTAAAAGTCTGATCAGTTATCAACTTAATTGAAGGAATAAACATATCTGCATGTGCCACGCCAACTTTAGTCGGTGAGACTGTGTACCATGAGCCTTTTGAATAATTATGTAAACTATTTTTTGTTTTGCCAGTTCTGAAATGAAACAAATTTTTCAATTAATATAAAATCTATGGAAATGCATTGTCATTTATCAGCAGAGCTGACAAGCATTCTGTAGGAGGCTGGCTTAGTATATGGTGCACACTTATTCAAGTGGTGCACCTTGCACTAATCCAGGCAACCCTTATGGTGGTTTTAGAGGTCTTTGATAACTATAGAAAGCTCTCAAAGTGGTAGCTGTGGAGAGCAGCCGTCAGGCTTATCTTGAACGAGTGTTTAGCTGCTTGTTTTACCAGTTTAATCATATAGTGTAAGTTAAACGAAAAATAATCACACAGTGTTTATATAAATAACACTTCTACTTATTACACAACACTCACTAACACATTGGTATATCTCCTACCCGGAGATATTAACACAATACACAAAAATACGTCAATTGTCCAGGGGGAGACCAAACCATATATGAAAAAAGAGGGATGTGAACTACAATGAAGAACGGGACTTGAGCCAGGAAACTCAGAGGAGCTGTGGACACAAGGAACCACCCAAGGTAAGTACCCAGGAACCTCACGGAGGCTGTCCACATGTCCAATAGGAGTCAACAGTGAAGTCGCTGTTGGAATTTTTACGAAGAAGGACCCTTCCCAGAGGACACCCAAGAATTCCCTTGGAGTACGGAAGGTTGGAGAGCCACTCCACCCGTGGATGCCCCAAGAACTAGGTTGCCTACACCAGGGAAGCCAGGTGCACAGGGGTGAAGAGGCGTCGGAATCCTCCATAGACAACACAGGAAGACTTCAATGAAGATGCCTCAGGAGAAGACTGTGAAGGAGTCCGGTGGAATCCAAGAGTGGATTCGGGAAGTGAAGAACCTGCATGCAGAGGGGACAGAGTCTATGCCACTCGGAGGTGACCAGGAGGCATGGAGACACAATGTCCACCAATGATGGGAGGTTCTGTAGTGTCAACGGTGACCTCGTCGCTGCAGCTGTGAGGACCAGGTTATGCTGAGGAAGACCAGGAGCCATGCATGAGCTGTCCTATATCGCATATCGGTGACTAGGTGGTCAGTGTCCTGCAGGAGCACCAAAAAGCCTTGGTAGCTGCAACTTGCATGGTAAACGAAGAAGAAGCAACGTAGGGACCAGCAAGGTCCAAGGGACTCACCAACAGCAGGAGAGTCAGAGAAGGCCCCAAGCAAGCAGGGGAGCCCACTGAAGCAGTAGAAGACCCTCAGGAGGACCCACAGGCTGAAGGCACAGGAGTCACAAAAGGACCTCGAGCCTCTCACCAAGATGGAAGCCCACATTGCAGAGGATGCAGTGAGGATGCTGATCTTGGAAGGAAGAGATGCTGGAGGGTGGAGCTTCTTGTAGCCCGAAGATCTCTGGGGTGCAGAGCCAAAAATCCTTGGCAACGGCAAGTCAATGCGGTGCACAGGGGTTTGGTCCCTGTGGTACCGACGTAGGGTACTGGCCTCAAAATTGCAGAGAGGACAACTCAGGCCTCGGTGAAGTTGCAGAACCACCACTTGTGTTGCTGGACCTCGGGAAGTCTGTAGGACGTCAGGAGAAGCAGACCGGTCAGCTTTGTTGCGGTGCCTGCAGATGCAGGGGAGTGACTCCAAGGGAGATTTCTTCGGGTGTCCTTGATGCCCACAGGTCTGTTGAGGAACCTGGCAGAAGCACAGACAAGGACAACGAAGAAGACTTGCAGAACAGCGAGACCAGGAGCAGCGGGAATCTTCCTTGGTGCAGTCTCGGTTTCAGGCGAAGACCAACGAAGTCCAAGTGTCCAGATGACCGAAGAGCAATGTAGTTTCAGGTTTGAGTCTTGTCCCACAGCGAATCTGAGGACCCACCCACAGGTAAGTCCTTAAATACCCTAAGGAAAGGGTTGGAATGACTCATGGTCCCCTCCCAGAGGATGGTCTGGACACAGGGGAGGATATTCCCATGTCATTTGTTCAGTTTTTACCAGAGCCAGTCCAGAGCTTCCTGAACTGGCTCAAACTGGAGTTTGTAAGGAGGGCACCAAATGCGCCCTTCAAAGTAGTCTGGTGGTACTGGCAAGCGCCCGCACCCCAGGCCAATGCACTTCCCTGTGATAGGAAACCTATTGTTCTACCTTCCCCTGCTCGAGCTCAGCTCAGCAGCAGGAGTGCAGAATCATGCCTGTGACCGGCAGCAGCACTAGCTTGCTGTCAGACCCTGAAAGGCTGTTACCGGGAGAACAGGGGGGAACGCAAGGGAGCCCCCCAGTACATGGGATCATGCTTCCAAAACTGGAATCGGTGTTGGAGTATGAATCCAGCATGTTTGATACCAAACATGACTGAGTTCGGTGCAGCCACCATATAGTTAGACATCTTGTAATGACTGATGTCCACTATATGTATTAAAATGGTTGACCGCACTTACAAAACCTGGGGAATTGACTCTGGGGTTTGTAGGGGTGTCCTGCTCATGCAGGTGCACCCTCACACTTATAACCAAGCACCCTGTCCTCAGGACTGAAGAGCCTGCCATAGGGGTGACTTATAGGTTTAAAGTGCAGTGACCTCAGATGTAAGGAAACTTATATCTGTCATGAGAGGTGCAGGCATCACCTCACACAGTCTGCAATGGCAGGTCTGTAGTCACAGTTTAAATGGACTCCCATAGGTGGCACAATACATGTTGCAGCCCATGGGAGGCCCCTGGGGTACTTGTGCCCTGGGTACCTTAGTACCATATACTAGGGACTTACAAGGGTACAGCAGTAGCCAATTGTGGATGTACAAAAGTACTTACCATGGTCAATTTAGGGAGGAAGCACAGTGACTGGGGTCCTGATTAGCAGGATCCTAGTCAGATTAGGTCAAAAGCATACTGACACTAAGCAAAACATGGGGGTAACCATGTAACCATGAAAGCAGATCCTACTTTCCCACATAACCACCCCCAAACGAACGAAGATGAGACTAACCTTGCCCAGTTGATTCTTCATTTTCTAAGTAGAAATATCTGGAGAGCAGCCGCCGCCCGTGCATGTGCGAGCGGTGGAGCGGTGGGGCGGTAGGGCCGGGTGAGGGGGGATTTCGACATACGGCGACGAGGGAAAATTTAATAAATTATTAATTTTCCCTCGCTGTCGTGTGTCGAAATCCCCCCCACCCGGCCCTACCATCCCACTGCTCTTACCTGCATGAGCCGTGGCTGCTGGAGAGTGCATCTGCTTTGGCATGCTTTAAAAAAAATTTTTTTTTACAGTTTTATATAGCGCAAACTAGACCCGAGACATCGGGTATCAGAGCGCTTTACATAAGCACCAGTTTTGTTACAGATGGACACATTAATTTTTGTTAGGCACGGGGAGATTAAGTGATTTGCCCAGAATCACAGGATGTTGAGCGTCGTTGCCCAGATTCGAACGCGGTTCCCCAGCTTCTAGGTCGACCGCTCTATCCGTAAGGCTACATCCTCTCCCAGGTCTATGTTCCACAGAAAAGTCCATCCCCTATAGGGAAATGGACCACCTCAAACGATTGGGATTTTCACCCTTCATTTGATTAAGCCATAAGAGGGGCTTATGGTCTGTCTGAACAATGAAGTGAGTGCCAAACAGGTACGGCCTCAACTTCTTCAAGGCTCAGACCACAGCAATGGTCTCCCTCTCAAAATAGCTGAGCAACATTTCTCCCTGGGGGTCATCCTTCAGCTTATAAAAGCTACTGGGTGATCCTGGCCATCTGCATTAAGTTGTGACAATACTGCACCTACCCCTTTCTCAGAAGCATCTGTCTGTACAATGAAGGCTTTGGAGTAATCAGGACTTTTCAGAATTGGAGCAGAGCACATGGCCTGCTTCAGGTCATCAGATGCCTTCTGACAGCTAACTGTCCACTGAACTTTCTTCGGCATTCTTTTGGAGGAGAGATCATTAAGGGGTGTCACTATGGACCCATAGCCCTTAACAAACCTCCGGTAGTACCCAGCCAGGCCCAAGAAAGCTCTGACCTGAATCTGGGTAGTGGGAGCAACCCAGTCCATGATGGTCTGGATTTTGCTCTCCAATGGCTGAACTTGGCCTCCACCTACAAGGTGGCCCAAGTACACAACCTTACTCTGCCCTATCTGACACTTTGTGGCCTTGATAGTGAGGCCTGCCTTCTGCAGGGTCTCAAATACATTTCTGAGGTGTACCAGGTGATCTTCCCAGGTGGAGCTAAATACAGCAATATCATCTAGATATGCTGCACTATAGGCCTCAAGACCTGTCAAGACTTTGTTCACCAGCCTCTGAAATGTGGCAGGTGAATCCTTCAAGCCAAAAGACATCACAATTAACTGATAACGCCCACTATGGGTTGAGAACGCTGTTTTTGGCTTGGCATCCTCAGAGAGACTGATTTGCAAGTAGTCAGCAGTCAGGTCAAATGTACTGAGATGCTTGGCAGAGGCCAGAGTATCAATCGCCTCATCTGCCCTTGGAAATGGATGGGCATCAGTCCTAGTGACTGCATTGAGGCCTCTATAGTCTACACAAAACCTCATCTCTCTTTTACCATCTTGGATGTGAGGTTTTGGCGCAAGGACTACAGGACTAGCCCCAGGGCTATCCGAAGGCTCAATGACCCCCAATTCCAGCATCTTTTGGACTTCTGTCCTGATGCTATCTCTGACATGGTCAGGCTGTCGGTAGATCTTACTCTTCACAGGCAGACTGTCACCTGTGTCCATTTCATGGGTACACCAGGTGGTTTGACTAGGAGTCAGAGAAAAGAGATTGGGAAACTGATTGAGAACCTGTCTACAATCAGCTGGCTGTTGATCAGTGAGGCTGCCTGCCAAGGCTACTCCATCAACTGATCCATCAACCGGGTTTTGTGAGAGGAGATCAGGGAGAGGGTCTCTCTCTTCCTCCTGTCCCCCATCAGTGGCCATGAGCAAGCTCATGTCAGCCCTGTCAATAAAAGGTAGGCGGTTCACAAGAAGTACCCTGTGGGGACTTCTGGGAGTACCTAGGCCAACCAAGTAGGTGACCTCACCTTTTTTCTCAAGGATGGTATGAGGGTCACTCCACTTGTCATGGAGAGCTGCTGGGGCCACAGGCTCCAACACCCACACTTTCTATCCTGGCTGGTAAACAGCCAGCACAGCCCTTTGGTCATGCCAAGCTTTCTGAAGCTCCTGGCTGGCCTCAAGGTTTTTGCTGGCCATCTTCATGTGCATGTGAGAACGTAGGTCAAGTACATGGTCAACTATGTCATGTTTAGGAGGTTTGAGAGGTTGCTCCCATCCCTCCTTAACTAGACACAATGGACCCCTAACTGGACATCCAAACAGAAGTTCAAATAGGCTGTAGCCCACCCCCTTCTGCGGAACCTCTCTGTAGGCAAAGAGAAGGCAGGGTAGTAAGATATACCATTTTCACCTCAGATTTTCTGGGAGTCCCATGATCATACCCTTTAGGATCTTGTTGATCCTCTCAACAAGCCCATTGCACTGTGGGTGTTAGGGTGTGGAAAACTTGTAGTTTACTCCACACTCTTTCCACATAGCAGTGATGTAGCTAGACATGAAGTTAGTACCCCTGTCTGACAAGACCTCCTTAGGAAACCCAACTCTGGAAAGGATTCCCAGGAGGGCCCTAGCCACAACAGGAGCTGTAGTTGTCCTAAGGGGAATAGCCTCTGGATACCAAGTGGTATGGTCCACCACCATTAGTATGTAACTATATCCAGATGCTGTTGGAGGGTTTAAGGGACCTACAATGTCTATCCCTATATTCTCAAAGGGAACCCCAACCACTGGTAGTGGAATTAAGGAGGCCTTTGTAGTGCAACCTTACTTACCACTGGCTTGGCAGGTGACACAGGAGCGACAAAACTCCTTGTTGTCTTCAGGCATGTGGGGCCAGTGAAAGTGAGGAACAAGCCTGTCCCAAGTCTTGTTTTGCCCAAGATGTCCTCCAAGGGGAATGTCATGTGCTAGGGTCAATAGGAACCCCCTGAATTTCTGATGTATGACCAACCTCCTGGTGGCACCAGGCTTGGGGTCTCTACTCTCAGAAACTAGGAGCTTATCTTCCCAATAGATGATATGGGACCCACTGACATTCCCTGCCTCCTCTGGAACAGCTTGCTGTCTGAGCTGTTCAAGAGAGGGGCAGGTTTTCTGCTCCAGACTCAAGTCTGCCCTGGAAGGGCCCCCTGCCCCAAGAACTCTGCTGTGTCAGGCCCCAGTTCCTCTGGGACAGTTCCTTCACAGGGGCTGAGGTCATCTCCCTCAGGAGACTGATCCTCACTGGGAGTCTGGGAGGAGGACATTTCCTTATCCTTCCTGCCCCTTCTCTTGGGAGCTGAATGGTCCATTTTTCAGGATGAGCCCTAGTGACTGCAAAGGCATTGGCTGGAATTACCATCATCTCTGCATGTGTCCTGAACTCCATTTCAGACCAGGCTGAAGTTTCTAAGTCATTGCCCAGCAGACAGTCCACAGGTAGGTCTGGCGAAACCACAACTCTTTTAGGGCCAGTTACCACTCCCCAGCTGAAATTCACAACTGCCAAGGAATGATCTGTCCTGACATTGCTAGCATTGGTCAATTGGTAGATCTGCCTAAGTATGATCTGTTCAGGAGACAAAAGTTTCTCTGTTACCATAGTGGCACTGGCCCCTGTGTCCCTGTATGCCACAGCTTCATGGCCATTGATGAATGGCTGTTGTCTGTACTTGCCCAAGTTAGTGGGACTTAGAAGTAAAGTGGCAAGTTCCATGCCATTGTCACAGACTAGAATAGCCTGAGTGGTTGTCCTGACTAGGCCAAAACCCACTTCAGAACCCAAGGTTAACCCTACTAATCCCTTGGGGGCACTACTACTACTTGTACTGGTGCTAGGGGCACTAGTTGCTTTGGGAGCAGTAGTAGTAGTAGCATCCTTGGTGCCAGATTTAGAGCAATTGGCATCTTTTGCTCTATGCCTTTTTCTTTACAGAGGTAATACCAAGGTTTCTTGTTGGAGAAGGAAGAGGTTTGGGACCCACCCCCAGAGGGAGACATTTGGGGATCTTGTAAAGACTCTTTCTTGTCTTTACCTTTCTCCCCACTGTTCTCTTGGGCCTTAAAAGAATCATGAGATTTCTGCTTCACCCTGGTGCGGACCCACTTGTCTGCCTTCTTTCCCAATTCTTGGGGAGAGGTCAGATCCGAGTCTACCAGGTACTGGTGCAGTTGTTGATTCTGACAGTTATGAAGGATGTGCTCCCTCATCAATAAATTGTACAGTCCCTCATAGTCATGCTCATTACTTCCATGAAGCCAGCCTTCCAGAGCCTTATTAGCACTGTCTACAAAATCTACCCAGTATTGAGTGTGTCTCTTCTGTGTGTCCCTAAACTTAACCCTGTATTGCTCAGTGGTTAAACCAAACCCATCTATGAGTGCACCCTTCAAGACCGAGTAATTATCTGCATCCTCCCCCCTAACAGTGAGAAGTTTGTCTCTAACTTTGTTAGCAAAGCACAGCCACATGATAGCTGCCCAGTGCCCTTGAGGGACTTTCTGAACTTTACAGGCCCTCTCTAAATCAGTGATCCATTTATGGATGTCATCCCCCTCCTGGTAATGAAGAACTATCCTACTCAGGTTCCTAGTGTCAAAAGATTGATCCCTAATCCTAGGTTCGCTAGTGCTGCCACCATGGGATCCTAATCCCAGATTCTTCCTCTCCTTCTGCACTTCCAGGGTCTCCATATCTAGGGCCAACTGTTCCTTCTTGACTCTGAGCTTGCCTCTCTCAAGCTTGAGCAGATGGTATTCCCTTTCTAAGGATGGAGGCTAGAGATGGAGGGCCCTACTGAAGTGTGAGAAGAGGTTGAATTCACAGAGAAGGAACTAGACGTCCCCTGAACTCTTTGCGCCCTCCCAGGAGGAATAAAGGGGGACCTACCTCTAGGACCTTCCTATGTACCCTCTGTACTATTCCCAGGGGGATTAGAGTTCATCAGTGAGGTGTCTTCAGACTCCTTCTGGTCAGGCTCACAAGTAGGGTCACTGGGGTGTGACACCCCAGTTTAATCATATGGTGTAAGTTAAACAAAAAAGAACCATACCGTGCTTATATAAAAATACTTCTATTTATTACACAACACTCACTAACACATTGGTATATCTCCTACCTGGAGATATTAATAAAATACACAAAAATACTTCAATTGTAATCCGGTAAGTAGCAAAAATTACAGTGGTCTCCAGGGGGAAACCAAACCATATACTAAGAAAGAGGGATGTGAACTATAATGAAGAACGGGACTTGGACCAGGAGATTAAAAGGAGCTGGGGACACAAGGAACCAACCAAGGTAAGTACCCAGGAACCCCACGGAAGCTGTATGCAGAGTGGAAACACAGCCATGTTTCCAATCGGTGTCAACGGTGAAGTCGCGGTTGCAGTTTTTAAGAAGGACCCTTCCCAGAGGACCCCGAAGAATTCTCTTGGAGGACAGAAGGTTGGAGAGCCACCCCACCCGTGGATGCCCTTGGAACCAGGTTACCTACACAAGGGAAGTCAGGTGCATAGAGGTGCAGAGACGTCGGAAACCTCCGTAGACGACACTGGAAGACTAAGAAGAAGATGCCTCTAGAGAAGACTGTGAAGGAGTCTGGTGGAATCCAAGAGTGGATTCAGGAAGTGTAGAACGTGCAAGCAGAGGGGACAGAGTCTGTGCCATTCGGAGGGGACCAGGAGGCACGGAGACACAATGCCTACCGATATTAGGAGGTTCTGAAAAGTCGACTGTGACCTTGTCGCTGCAGCTGTGAGGACCAGGAGCTGTGCACAAGCTGTCCCATGTTGGATGTCAGTGACTAGGTGGCTGTTGTCAGGCGGAAGCACCAACATGCCTTGGTAGCCGCAACTGGCATGGAAAATGAAGAAGGAGCAACATTGGGACCAGCAAGGTCCAAGGGACTCACCAACAGCAGGAGAGTCAGAGCAGGCCCCGAGCAAGCAGGGGAGCCCACCGAAACAGTAGAAGACCCTCAGGAGGATCCACAGGCCGGAGGTACAAGAATTGCAAGAGGACCTCGAGCAGCTCACCAAGATGGAGGCCCTCGGTGCAGAGGATGCAGTGAGGACGCTGATCTTGGAGGGAAGAGATGCTTGAGGCTGGAGCTTGCACTGCATGGTAAAGACTGCAACGGAGGCGTGGCCACGACGGACTACAAGATGGCCGCCTGTTGAAGGGGCTCTGCAGGTCGGGCTAGAACATTTGTTAAATACCATGGCCCGGATCGGCTGATTCCGGAGAATACAGCGAAAAGAAACAACGCGGCACCCCGGGTGGCCCTGGGGGAAGTTTGACAAGCCACACTGATCGGGATCCTGCTGAACTGATCCTGGGCTGCCGAGACCGGAGCTGCGGAGAAAATGGCTGCCCGCGCCGTGATGGATGGTGCGTAGCTCATAGATCCGAGCGGCGGACCTGGCTGTCAAGTGGCGCCTTTGGCCCTGGTGGGAACTGGTGCCTGAAATACTGCAACGCCTGTCCCGAAGAGCTCGGCTGGAGGTCCGAGTGGCGTGACCGGGAGCTGCCCGTGGTGGAGTGACAACGAGCCTGACGTCAGCCGTGCTGCGGGGGCCCGAGGCCTGATCTCCGCCGTCGACGAGGAGGCCCTGCCGAGTGATCGAAGGAGGGACGCTGAGGAGAGGACTAGCGGGCCTGCAGGAGAGGTAGGAGCGGTGCTCCGGCCCCGCTAAGGGACCCCTTCTGGTGCGTTGGCGCTTGGTCGGCTCCCTGCCAAACTCCACCGGGGGGGAGCCACGACCGGGTGCCGCGGGCCGGGGGGGAGACGGTGGGGACTGGGAAACCTGCCTGCTTCCAGCGTCCAGGTGGTGCACTGGGGGGCTGGCGTCTGGGAGGCTGAGGAGGCGCGGTGGGCTGCCGGCGGGTTCCGCTACCTGCGACTGCAGGCGTGACGGGATCCGTTGTTGTGCGGCCTAGCGGGGCTCTCGCCGCCCGGGCGCGGGCCTGCTGGACCTGCCCTCGGATCCTGGTGGTGGCTGCGCCTGCACAGTGCCGGAGGCCCCGGGGCGCCTAAGCCCTCCATTCTGCCACAACACACGAGACTAGACACTGCTCCCTTCCTGGGGTCTGACTTGGCCTCAGAGGCGTGCTGCGTGGAGGCCGCTGCTGGTCCGCCCTTGATTCCGGCCCCCGATACAGGGGATCCGTGGTTGTTTCCCTGCGGCCCATTCAGTGGATGCCATAAGAACCGCCACACTGAGAGGTCCTGAGGCGTATAGCCAGCGCTGCACTCTAGGCTTTCCGGCGTGACACAGCGGGCCTGAGCTCAAGCGTGTCCTCCGGTGGGCACTCCTGCTGCGACAACTGCGGGGACGAGGGTTGTGGAACGAGGTGAGCCGGCCGTGCTTCGGAGCCCCGGACCCCAAAAGCAATGTAAACTGGGGTGCTACATGTGAGACGCGGGGCGGCCCGGGGGAACACCTGCTGACGTTGCGCCGCCTTGGTGCCTGCGTTGTCGTGGGGGAGTCGGGCGCGATCTAGCGGTGGACCACAATCTGCTATACGGCTGGAAGATCTGGGTCCTGCAGGATTAGTCCTCTACGTGCGGTCCCTATCGGGGTGTGCCACGCATAGTGCCGGAGGGGTATACTCGAACGACCTAGGACACTGCCTCTTTGACTACAAAGGCCCTGGGGATTACTGGTGGCTGGGGTGGGGCTGGCTGGACAACCTCTGAGGGTTAGGGCACGTCTACGTCAATACAGAGCCTGTACTACACAAGCGGCCCCCCTGAAATCTGTTCCAGGGCAGGATGGGTAAGACAGACCCAAAACAAACAAAAATCCCCTTTGAGAAACGCCAAACCCGTAACATGGACACCCCGGCTGAGCAGGGGGGAGCTCAAGGGCCGCAGGAGGAGTCTGAACATCACGAAGAAGATCTGCGCTCAATCCTCCAGGACGTTCGCTCTAGTCTGAAAACCATCGACGGGAAAATAGACTCATTGACGGCCAGCCTAGACACTGTCAAGAAAAAAGTTGACGTTCATGAGACGCGCTTGGACCTTTTGGAGAACAGACTATCTGACACTCAAGACTCTCAAACTGAGGCCAGAACACAGATACTGAATATGGAAAAGGTGTTGGAGGTGATCAGAGCAAAAAATGAAGACTTAGAAGCACGTTCTCGACGAAACAACATCCGATTGATTGGCCTTCCGGAATCGACAGCTATAACAAAAATGGAACCCTATATCACTACTCTCCTCCAGGAGCTGTTCGGCCCTGCCTTGTCACCACTTATGACTGTAGAACGCGCTCACCGTTCGCTGGGCCCCAGGCCTGCGCCTGGTCTGCCACCACGTCCCATTATTGCGAGATTACTAAACTACGCAGACCGAGATGCAATACTCAGAGAGGCGAGAGTAAGAAGCCCCGTTATACACCAGGGCAACACTTTATCCTTCTTTCCTGATTACACTCCAACTGTGCAGGCGGCGAGGAGAGAATTCCTTCAAACAAAACGAATGTTACAGACCTCCGCCATTCCATATTCAATGCTGTATCCAGCTAAGCTCAAAATCACCCACGACGGCCAGGCGCATTTTTTTACAGATGCCAAGTCGGCTTTAAAATATGCGAAGAACGTCTGTCCTCGGAAACCACAGCAGGGCTCACCGAAAAACAAGCACCCAGCGCCGACACTTGATGAAAATGACTAACCTATAGATGGCTCCACATTTGCCACTCCATAATGTGGGTCTCAGAACACTCTTTGAAATGGGGGCCGACTGCGCTGGAGGCGAGCACTGCTGCCATGCGCAAGTACCGGAGAAAATGAAGGGTCAACCGACTATACTGAACTGATCGCTTTGAAATGTTGATGTCCCCCCGCTGGGTGCCCGGGGCGGGCGGATTTGGGTCATTGTTGTTGACATTTTCCGCAGCCCGACCACCCTGCCTACTGGCGGGTGCTTACCGTTGCTGCCTGTCCCCACAGGGAGATCTCCTATGTGTTGGTATTTCAAACGTTTGTTTAAGGGTTGTTTGACGGGGGGGTGGATCTATATTCTCAACCTGATTGGGGGTTGTAGTGGGAGGGGAGGAGGGTTAGGGGTTTCCTTAAAGAGAGATGACATTTCTGGTACACTAGTTTTAGCGCTGAGCACGGCGGAGATGAGGTTTTGGTCACATATAGTGCACACGCAGACTCACTACCCCTCTCATGTCAGAAGCTAATTGCTTGACGTGGAACATACGTGGTCTAAACGATTTCAAGAAAGCTAGGCTGGTACACGCATATCTGCGTAGACACCATGTTGATATATGTTTTCTGCAAGAGACGCACCTACACGGCACTGATGATCCCAAGCTCAAAAATAAATACTGGGGTGAAATCCATTCTGCGGCCTTCTCGAATTACGCGAGAGGGGTCTCCATACTGATCAGACGGGGGCTGGGCTGGACCACAATAGGAACACTGGTGGATAGGGAGGGACGTTATGTACTGGTGTCTGGCTATCTACATTCGACACATGTTACACTTGCAGCCATATAAGGCCCCAATACTGATGACCCGCAGTTTTTTTTAGATATCTGGGCAAAAATAACACTTATGGGCTGTGACACAGTTATATGGAGGGGGGTGACTTCAACGTAGTGTTGGACAACATCCTGGACAGAGAGGGTGCGGCACGCAATCCACACCCCCAATCAACCCAGCTATTAAACTCCATAATACAGGAGCACAAACTACGGGATGCCTGGCGAGCGGTTAACCCGCAACTAAGAGAGGGCACTTGTATTACACCTTACCACCAGGCCTGGTCCCGCCTCGATTATTGGCTGCTTTCAGCTGATGTGTTGTCGTGGATGGTGGGGCGCGCCACCTTCCGCGCACACTCTCTGATCACGCCCCAGTTTTGATGCAATGGCACATCCCTGACACATGCCCCAGGGCATTTAGCTGGAGACTCCCCCCTCATGCCCTCCTGGATGAGGCATTTCGTGCAGAAATAGCCACGGAAATAGATCGTTATTTTGCCATAAATGAGGGCTCGGTAGACTCTGCAGCCACGCTCTGGGAGGCCTTCAAAGTAGTAATAAGGGGCACATGCATATCAAAGAGAGCAGGGGTCTTGCATTCAATACGTACTACCCTACTGAAAATTGAGAACACCATAAAGGACCTAGAAACTACCTTTTACGCTACAAATGACGAAACTATCTTAGCCTCCATAAGGCAAGCCATTTCAGAATTTGAAAGGGAAGCGGAGAGAGAAGCCCAGTTTTTAGGTAAGGAGGCCAGAGCCAGGAGTTATGGAGAGGGAGACAGGCCGGGAAGAACCCTAGCTAACTTGTTGCGGCAGGCAACTACACCTACATTTATCACTGAACTGACTGCAGAGGATGCCCCGCCTATCAGAGGCCAAGTGGACACACATGCCCACCTGACGTCATACTATACAAAACTCTATGCCACAAAACAGCACTCTACCCCATCTGACCTAACGGAATACTTAGACGCTCTGCAGCTTGTATGGCTGAGTCCTGAACACCGAGAATACTTAGATCTCCCATTTACTTTAGAGGACATAACACAGGTGATCAGAGGCCTCCCATCGGGCAAGGCGCCTGGTTTAGACGGATTGACCACGCTTTTTATAAGACCTATGTCGAAACTCTTGCTCCCGGCTCCTCGATGTCTATCAGGAATTCTTGGAGACCGGGATCCTCCCCCATCAATGAGAGAGGCGGTGATTATAACCCTTTTAAAACCAGACAAGCCACCAACAAACTGTGACTCATATAGGCCCCTATCCCTGATAAATGTGGACACTAAAATTTTAGCTAAACTCATAGCCAACAGGCTTCAACCACTGATGTCCCTTATTGCTAGACCTGATCAGTCAGGCTTTACACCAGGACGATCGACAGCCCAGAATCTCCGAACATTCTTTTCGGTCATCCATCAAATTGACCCCAGGCTCCCATCGGCGGCAGTCTTTCTAGATGCGACTAAAGCATTTGACTCCCTGGAGTGGACATACTTGTTTACTGTACTTCCCAGACTGGGATTGAGTCTCCACTTTATTAAACTTGTTCAATTACTGTACACAAGGCCTACGGCTCGCCTACTTGCTAATGGCCTCATCTCGGAGGCGTTTGGGGTCTCTCGCGGCACCCGACAGGGCTGCCCGCTCTCCCCCTTATTATTTGCAATAGCAATGGAGCCATTGGCGGCGAAAATCAGGCAATACCATTCGGCGAGGGGACTAGTTTTTACAGACCGTAATCTCATCACTTCTATGTATGCGGATGATATCACCCTGTATATTAGGCGCCCAGACGATAATTTGAACCCATTGCTGCGTGAGCTACTTCGATTTGGTGGCCTCTCTGGCATCACTATAAATTGGAGAAAATCCTCTGTACTGTCTTTAACCGAAGCTCCTATCAATAAAAATGTGGACTTCCCGTTAAAGTGGGAAGAGGAAGCAGTTAAATATTTGGGGATCTGACTTAGCAGAGACCTTCAGCTCATCTGGAGTCTCAACTTTGGGAAACAGTTAGACTGGTTTTTGGATAGAATTAAATTCTGGTCCGCCCTCCCTCTGTCGCTAGCAGGCCGAATAGCAATACTTAAGATGGTCGTCCTCCCAAAATTCTTGTATCTCTTTGTGAATATTCCTATCCCGTTAACACAGGCCTTTTTTAAGCAGTTGCGCTCTGCAGCAATATCCATGGTTTGGGCGGGCGGTCAGCCACGGGTGAGTTGGGACATCCTCACGCGTCCGCTATCTAGAGGCGGCTTGGGAGCCCCTGACTTTGAGTTGTATGCCCTGAGTGCGCAGGCTCAATTTTTACATTACTGGATTTATCCAACCCCATTTCAGCCACATGTGGCAACGGAACGAGACATAGCGGATGGGATTCCGTTGCTCGCAGTGGTGTACTACCCCTATCGTAGAACCCCAAAAGAAATAAACACTGTGGAGACGGTCAGGTGGGCCTGGGAGGGCCTGAGACGCCGCGCCCAAGTACCTTTGCTGTATGCTCCCTCGGTGCCAGTAGCTCATCATCCCAACTTCCCCTTTTTACAAGACAAAGGTGCCATAGACAGAGCTCATACCATGGGAATTAAAACAATGGGGGACTTATATCCGGCGGAGTCGTTTTTGCCAGAACCTGTCATACAACTGGGGGCCCTACACCATTACTGGAGAGGTTCCTGCTCCATCAACTTAAAGCTACCTGCAAGAAACTAAATGTTTCCTTTCCAATTCCCCCACCCACGCTACACCCTCTGGCTAACCTACTAGCCTCTCCGTCACCGAGAAAATTGGTCACCAGACTTTACACTAGTACACAATCATACATGCCATGGTCAGATCCTGGGGCGTTTCAACAGTGGCGCGAGGATCTTCCCGACCAACTCACGGACGAAATATGGTCCTTCTGTTGTTTGCAAATGAAACACTTATCTCCCAATTATAGGCTGAGATTAATACATTTTAAATTTCTACATCGATACTACCACACCCCACTACATCTTTTTAAAATAGGACTACGCGCCACGTCATCCTGCTGGAAATGTAGGCGAGAGGGCGCCGCCTTTTTGCACGTGGCCTGGGAATGCCCTGTCGTCTCTCGGTATTGGGAGGAGGTATCGGCAATAATTGAAGCCATAACTGGCCAGACATTGGGCTGCTCTCCACTGATCCTACTACTGGGATATGTGGAACAATATAAATTAGAAAGCCGTCGCTTAATTGCAATGCTGTTGGTCCTTGCTCGACGTCGCCTGGCCATACACTGGGGATCACCGGTTAAACCGCTAGTAAAAACTTGGATAAAAGATGCGGTGTACTGTCAAGAGCAGTTGGCGAGCTACTGGGATCTAATGCCTACAGCGTCACGTCCTAAAGACATCTGGGTCCCATTTGTGGAGTGGCTGCGAACTAGGGGGAACTCTAACGAAGAGGTCACAACTGTCTCAGTAGGAGAGGATCATGCTGAATCTGTAGAGTAAATGTGTTGACCTACATGGGTGATGCGCTGGCCGTATGCTACGCTCAATGCACTATCAACAGGCCCTGCAGAATGTTATGTTATGGCTCTGAATGAAATATTAGAAAGCTAGACTGTCATGTTGTAATATGCCAAAGGAAAGCAAAATGCTAATGTTTTATGTGCAGCATGGGGGCCGAGACTACCAACATCTGTGTATTATGCTATAAGTTGTACAAATTCATGCCTGTGCTGAAGTGGTGTACCTATATTTACTTGATTCACAGCATCTCTCATAAAATCATAAATAAAGTTTAAAAAAAAAAAAAAGACTGCAACGGAATGGCTGTTTTGCCTCCCACAAATGTTTTGGGGGCACTGGTGGTTGTTTAATGCCTTTCAGTATGTTTGGCGGGCATCTTCGCCTCTTTGACAGTTTGTTCCCTCCCTCCCCTCTTTCCCCTATGCGCTGTTGCTTGCAAGACATTTTGTTTATTTAGAGGGCCTAGAGCCTGCCCATTGCTTACCATTAGCTGGATTCATCATCACTCATTTTCTTGGTTCTCTTTGGTCAGCAAGTGTCAGCTTTACTTCTTCTTTTTGTGTTTGGCCAAGAACTGCTTCCCTTGACCAATTTCCTTACACTGCTCGCCAAGCTCCTTCCTTTTCCTTTTACTGGCACCCCCTTCCTCCCTCCCCCTCCCACATTGTTGCTTGCCCTACCCCCATCCTCCTCCTGCATTGTTGCTTATCCAGTCTGCCCCTCCCCTGTTGTTGCCTGCACCGTCCACCCCCCATCCCTCCGTCTTTGTTGCTTGCTCCATCCTGTCCTAACAGAAAAAAAAAACACCCAAAAGTCACGAAACTGGTGTCAAGATTCTATAAAGATGTCAAAGGCACTGTGTTCCCTGCTCTGCATGGCCTTTTTGGTGCTGTCTTCATGTAGGGCCTTAGGGCCTAAACAGCGAACTTCAGCATGTAGGTAAGATAATTTAACGTTTTTTTGTTTTTTTTTGGTGAAGGCAGAAAATAATTGCATACTAAGAAAACAGGGACGCTGCCCTTCGTGATCAACTCTGACCACATCATAGCACTTTTTTTCCTATTTTGAGCCATGCTACACAGCAGCCGCGCTGCTGTACAACATGGCTACAAGAAATTGACATAGACAATTGCGCTCCCAATGCTTGTTACTTCTTTGCCTTCTCTGTGCTTTCATTATTTTCCAGCCACAATAGCTTACTTACCTACTGTCCGTTATGCCAACTGGCATGTAAGACAGCAATGAAGGACCTCCACTTCTGTCTGTCTTGGGCAACTTTATGTATAATGTCCCAGTTGTGGTTCGGGGTCTTCATTTCTGTTTCCACAGTTCATCTCCAGGTGTTTTTTGGTCTGACTCTCTTCCATTTGCCTTCTGGGGACCAGTGGAGGGCTGTTCTCATGGTGGAGTCTTGGTCTCATCTGAAGGGGTGTCCTGTCCATCTCCATCCTTTTCTCATAATGCTAGGGTAAATTGTCTCTTGCTTGCATCTGTGGAGCAATTCCTGGTTGGAGATGGTTCGGGGCCAGGAAATGCGCAAGATTCTTCTGAGGTTACTGGTGTGGAAGGCTGGCACTTTGGTGATGTTGCATTTTGTCATTTTCCAGCATTCTGATCCATACAAGAGTGTAGGCAGAACACAGCTCTGGTGAAGCCACAGCTTGGTCTAGGTGTTGTAATGAGATGACCTCCACACATTATTCAGCATCCTGAAGGCATTCCTGGCCTTGCCCAGTCTGCTCTTGATGTCACTGCCTGCCCCTCCATCATGTATGATGACTTCCTAGGTAGGTGAACTCTTCAGTCATAGCTACTCCCTTTCCGTTCACCTTGATTGGTGAAGGGTTTGGGATGTTGAGTGGCATGACTTCTGACTTCTTTGTGTTGATCTTCAGGCCAACTTGCTGTGCATAGCTGTTGGTACTATTCTGTTCAAGACTTCTTTGAAGTGTTCGGCTCAGAATGCTTCCTGCTCTTTCTTTTTTGTGAGTAGTCTGCCTTGGTTGTCCATAATAGGGGTGTTGTATGTTTCATGAGATTTGCCATTGACTGTTTGTGATCTTGAAGACCTTCTATACTCGCTGCCTCCTCTGTTTGGCTGGCAAGATTATCCATGTGCCCACAATAACGGGGTAAATTTATTGAAAGCACAAATCAGAAAAAAAATGCAATGCCAACTTAGGCTCGGACTAAGAGCAAGTCAGTAATGTGGTAAGCACCAAAAGTTCCACGTTATTCACCCAAACTCGGAATAGGTGTTATTTATCACAGCCGATAAATTCTTAACTCCGGGGAGTCCGAGGTTATCGGGTGCAATAAGCAGTACTACTCCCAAACACACTCATAATCAAGGCTTCAGAATCTCGTCACAGATACCGAGTGTACAAAATCAGGTTTTTGATTGAGAGACTGAAGACCCTTCTCCAGCAGAGTGAACCACAAAAGTCACTAAATTAACCTGTGCTTAACTGGTAGCTTGGCACAAAAAAAGCACAAAAACTTTGAGGCACTGTGTTAAGTATTTATGCAGCACACAAACAGTAATAAAGTGAAAACACAACACAATAAAAATCCCAGGCCACTTTAGAAATATTGAGTAATATGTAATAAATAAAATGAGACCAAAATGACAAAAATCCAATCAGAAGAACCAGAGATATGCAATTTTAAAGGTTTAAGTAGAAATAGAGCCAAGAAGCAGAAAGCGCTAACTGTGGGTATCTGTTCATGCTAGACCGGGACAACGTCACAAGTTCTGGCTGACCACGATGGAGTGTGCACCGGATACAAAAAGTCACCTTCTCAAAGTCTGGCACGCAGAGTTCTAAACTTCAGGATTTCATAGGAGGAGTTTGGATGTCAGCCAGAGGTTCAGGACCTGGGAGGCACCTCTAGGGGATCAGGAACTCACTCCAGCAGAGGCCAGCAGGGCTCAGGCAGGTCCATTTGGAGACCCAGGCAGGGCCAGTTTCAGAAGGTCAGCTGGGCAGCTGCAGGGAGGCCTCTGGAACTTTATGTGACCCTGTAGCTCGGGACAGGAGGTCAGGCATGTGACCCTTGGAGTCACTCTAGTAGTCCTGGGCTCAAGGAGATTGTCCTCTCTCCTTCAAGCAGCAAGGTACACTTCAAGCAGCATGGCAGTCCTCTGCAGAAGAAGGCAGGCCTCAAGCAACAGGGTAATCCTCTGGTAGCAGCAGGGCAGTCCTCTGAAGAACAAGGCAGGCTTCATGCATCAGGTCAGTCCTCTGGGTAACAAGGCATGCCTCAAGAAGCAGGGCAGTTCTCTTGGGAACAAGGCAGTCTTCTGTAATGTCCACAGGTCCAGGGGTGTTCTGATAAGTGGCTCAGGAGGTCCAATATGTATAGCCAACTTTGAAGTGGGAGAAACTTCTAGACTACACCCACCCGCACATCTGGTTCTGGAATTTCCTTCCTTTCCCTGCCCAGGCTCCAAGGGGCCTGGAGGGACAATAGGCTGGTGTCAAGTTCTTTGTGAGTGTACTGGAGGCAGCCCTTTTCAAATGTACTTGGGCAGAGAACAGCACTGCCCTCCTATCCTAGCAGAAGAACCCATCCTGCCACTAGTCCCTCATTGTCTCACTGTCTTGGAGGAATGCACAAATACCAATTGCCAACTACACCCAGTCATGTGACCCAGGATACAGGCTGCAGGCACCAAATGGTTAGGACAGGAAAATGCCAACTTACTAAAAGTGGCATTTTAGAATTGTAACTTAAAATCCGACTTTACCATTAAAGAGGATTTTAAATTGCAATTCATTTGAGTGTAAACATGACATTTTTAAGCACTTATTAAATGTAATATGGTAATTCCATATTATCCTATGGGAGAGGTAGGCTTCGCAGCAGTGAAACATAAATATGGGAGTTTTTCACTACCAGGACATGTACAATTTAAAAACACGTCCTGCTTTTTAAATACAATACACCCTGCTATATGGGCTGTTTAAGGCCTATTTTAGGGGTGGCTTGTATGTATTAAAAAGGAAGGTTTAGGCTTGGCAAAGGTTTATTTTGCCAAGTCGGATTGGTAGTTTAAAACTGTACTACAGGCTGCAATGACAGGCCTGAGACGTGTTTAAAAGGTTACTTTTAGTGGGTGGCAGAATGAGTGCTGCTGTCCACTAGTACCATTTAAATTATGGGCCCTTGGTACCCGTGGTACCATATATGAGGGACTCAGAAGTAAATTAAATGTACTAATCAGGTGTAAGTCAATTACACCATGTTTAAGGGGAAGAGCACAATCCCTTTAGCACTTGTTAGCAATGGAAAAGCGTACAAATCCTAAAAGCCAACAAAAAAGGATTCAGAAAACAGGAGGGGTAACAGCAAAAAGTTTGGGGGTGGCCCTGCAGAGAGGTTCAAGTCCAACACCGAACATAGCACCTTTGTTTTTCCCTGATATGCAGCAGGATAAGAACTGGTAACAAACTTTCAATTAACAATTGGTGAAGTTGCTTTCTTGATTATTTTCCAGGGTATGAGGTGTTTGGAACAAATGGTTTCTCCATAACAGTGTTACAGGACCTTTCCCGCAGTAATAATGTCATTTAGAGGCATAACAAGTACCAATCACTTCCATTTCACTTTAGTAAGTACCACATCCTGTGATAGCTCTTAAAAAGAGGAGAGACCAGCACAGCATGTCCCATAAACGCATGAAAGGCCAGGAACATCATTAAAAGAGTTGTAACTCAGTAAGATCAAAACATGGCGTTTCACCTTCTCAATAAAGATGCCTTGATGGGACAAGCAGTAACAGAACAAATAAACACGTCTAGTAACAGGCAAAGCTGTGTTCTTTAAGTCTTAGCGAACATTAACGATCCTAGGATCTGTTATGGAAAATAATAAAACAAACACAAGGAGACGATGCATGGAGCGCTGAAACTTTTCAGACACTCACCCCCAGTCACAGATCTGGGTTGAATCCATCATCGTTCTTTAGCTCACTTTGCCACCACAGTTCACACCCAGCCATATGCAAATCAGTCTTGACCCTGTTCGCCATGGCAACAGTCCAGCCCGAACTGTCAAGCCAGGTCTTCCCTAAAACGGAAACAAGCATCCTGGGACTGGTTTCTGGGTAAAACCCCTCATCAGCCAGGCAAGCTTGAATACAGTGGCAAGGTGAGCAAGGGACCCACATCTGCGCACTGTAGGAAGCTGGGTTTCTGTTGCAGTAACCCCCCCACTTTTTGCCAGATTTCTGATGCACTTTGACTTGATGTGCCCTGGGTCCCTGCCAAGCAGGTTCCCAGGGCCTGCGTTTTTTCCCAAAACTGTACCTTGTACCCCCAATTGGCACCTCTCTGGCCACATGAAAGTCCCTTGTAAAGGTTACCATGAGTACCAAGGGCACTATGACCGGGGAAGGCCTCTAAGGGCTGCAGAACATATTGTGCCACCCTTAGAGGTCCTGTACCTTAACACACACACACCGCCATTGCAGGCTGCGTGTTTTGGTGCAGAGAAAAGTGAAGAGTCGACATGGCACTCATTCCTGAGTAAGTAAGTGATTCCAATGTAGGTTTAAGGATGAGTGTTGAATGCTACAGAGGAAAGTAGGGTGGGTGTGTTTGAGGTAGGGTGATTGAGGATGTTTGAGTAGTGGGGGTGAATGGAGTGTTGCGGGTATGTTTGTGATGAGGTAAAGGAGCGAAAGAGGGTTGGGTAAGAGGGGATTGGTATCCATTTGAAGCACAGTGAGCAAAAATGAGTAGGAGTGTTGGAGAGCACGCCAGGGAACGGGACGCACTCAAGGAGGAGGGATGCCAAGGGATTAGGCCTTATAATTGAATGACATATGTTGGGTTCTTTAAACGTTTTTTAATGTTTCTTTTAATGTTTTGTACCCACAAAAGATGACTAATACACATAATGCATGTTGTTTGATTACATTCAGGACAGCTAGACTTTATTAGAATAAGATGTTTAGTATTAATCGCTAGATGCACAAATTAAGGAGACTGTTATAATGATGAATGTTTTATTATTAATTGTAGTTACCCCCGAAGAAGGGCTCATGAAGCCCGAAATGCATTGGGTATGAATAAAGAACACTGCCAGTGATGGATTCATGCGTCTGTCGTGTTTTTGATGAAGGTCCGGATGGGCACGTTCTAAACATTTGAAATTTAGAAAATAGCATGACACCCCAGCGTGGATCAAGTGTGATTTAAGCATGAAGAGAGGAACACACAGACTGAGTACATGAAAAAATGAAAAAAATGGATTATTAACTTTCGAACTTTGTATACTTACAAATTTAGCTGTGCAACTGGTTTAGGGGTGAAAAGTCGCCCCTCATCTTTTGGTTCATTACGCATGTGCCACCAGGGCAAGGCACTAACCAGTGTGCACGCACTCTTAGACAATTTGAGGACAAACATGGATTAAAGAATGAGTATGGTGTGCATCCCATCATTTATCTTGATTATTTCACATATAATTGCCCTACCGGGGTTTTGCACCCAGCAGCATTAATGGACGAAGAAGTTGCATTTGTTTTCTTCATAGTGATCCACGCTTACGGCGTAACACCTTGTTCTTTTAAGTTTTTTGCGGTAAAAGCTACGTTGAATAATATTGAAGCATTCACAATTTTTGTGAAATTGAAATATCGTGTTAGAATATACGTAGAACTAAAGTTTATGGTGACAGTTTTTTGATGTCTCAGCATTGACGAAGGGCGATTTCAAGCCATAGCATTATGGGAATCGTGTTTCTTTTTGAATTCAAGTCGGGATAATTTTTGTGGCAGGAAGGGGTGGAACAGGTGGTTTGAGTTTGAATGTAGGAGGGATCTCGTTTAGAGCGTCTGGTTTAAAGCGGGCGGTTACAATTGAGAGGTAACGCTTTCCCGAATTGAGATACTGGGGCGGAAACAGCGGCAGGTATGTGAAGCCGTGTTGATGCAGCGCGGTTAGACCGGTGAATGTGTGTGGGTTGGTTGCGAGGAGTGCAAGTGGGGGAGTTGGAACGTTAGAAGTAAGTGATTCCAATGTAGGTTTAAGGATGAGTGTTGAATGCTACAGAGGAAAGTAGGGTGGGTGTGTTTGAGCAGTAGGGTGATTGAGGATGTTTGAGTAGTGGGGGTGAATGGAGTGTTGCGGGTATGTTTGTGATGAGGTAAAGGAGCGAAAGAGGGTTGGGTAAGAGGGGATTGGTATCCATTTGAAGCACAGTGAGCAAAAATGAGTAGGAGTGTTGGAGAGCACGCCAGGGAACGGGACGCACTCAAGGAGGAGGGATGCCAAGGGATTAGGCCTTATAATTGAATGACATATGTTGGGTTCTTTAAACGTTTTTTTAATGTTTCTTTTAATGTTTTGTACCCACAAAAGATGACTAATACACATAATGCATGTTGTTTGATTACATTCAGGACAGCTAGACTTTATTAGAATAAGATGTTTAGTATTAATCGCTAGATGCACAAATTAAGGAGACTGTTATAATGATGAATGTTTTATTATTAATTGTAGTTACCCCGAAGAAGGGCTCATGAAGCCCGAAATGCATTGGGTATGAATAAAGAACACTGCCAGTGATGGATTCATGCGTCTGTCGTGTTTTTGATGAAGGTCCGGATGGGCACGTTCTAAACATTTGAAATTTAGAAAATAGCATGACACCCCAGCGTGGATCAAGTGTGATTTAAGCATGAAGAGAGGAACAAACAGACTGAGTACATGAAAAAATGAAAAAAATGGATTATTAACTTTCGAACTTTGTATACTTACAAATTTAGCTGTGCAACTGGTTTAGGGGTGAAAAGTCGCCCCTCATCTTTTGGTTTGACTCATTCCTGTGTGCCATGCCTGCAACCCACTGCCTATAGTATAGGTAAGACACCCCTCTAGCTGGGTGCACTATACCACTGGTGAGGGTACAGTTGCATGAGCACTGTACCCCTACAGTGTCTAAGTCCATTCTTAGACATTATCAGTGCAGTAAAGCCATAAAGAGTATATGGTCTGGGAGTTTGTCATTACGAACTCCACAGCACCATAATGGCTTTACTGAATTCTGGGAAGTTTGGTAGCAAACTTCTCAGCATAATAAACCCACACTGATGCCAGTGTGAGATTTATTATACAATGCACTCAGAGGGCATCATAGAGATGCCCCCTGAAAAACGCCCAGCCTCTGGTGGGTTCCCTGACTGGTAAACACCAGCCTGCCACCACAAGACATGTTTCTGGACCCCTGGGGTGGGAGCCTTCGCTCCATGAGCCCAGAAACAAAGCCTTTCCTGGGCGGAGGTGTTCACACCTCCCCAGGTCAGGTAGAGCCATCTGTGGCAGGGGAGCTTTAAAGGCCTTGCCGCCTTTGTAACGCGACCCCCAGCCTCTCTTGCTATCAGGAGCAGGCCCCCTTCTTGTCTCCCCTCCTTTTCGGCAGGAAGACAGGCAGGAAAAATTAGAACTGCCCAGAAGGTGTGCCCACCTCTGCCAACCCCACCCCTCAGGTGGGGGAGGCAAGGTGAAGCCCACTCCTTAGTGCCCGCCATCTTGCAGACGGCAGGCACTGTCCAATCAGGATTAGGGATTGTGCCCACCCCACCATGTGGGGTGAGCACACCAAGGGTATAGTCTCCCGAAGGTCAGTAGCCCATTGGCTACTGACCTCGAGACCCCTAAAACGCCCCCTAGATACAGTATTTAGGGGGCAACCCTGAACCAAGAAGGGAGATTCCTGCAACCTACAAAGAAGAAGGACGAAAGAAGTCACCCAGCAGAGGAGACTGCAGAGAAGAACTGACTTGGACCCAACCCTACCGGCCCGTCTACACCTTCCGGAGACCCTGCTCCAAAAGTCACCTTGTCCTGCAGCCAGTGACCTCCAGAATCCCTGGGAGGACTGAATGCTTCAACAAAGACCGGATCTCCTGTGAACAGCAGTTCTGTTCAAAAGAAACTCCCAAGACAAACTCTGAGCCTGCTGAGGACAAAGAAACCCGACGCCTGGAACCACCACTGCACCCGACACCTACGGCCCGAGTCCGAGTGGCCCACCAGTCCCAGTGAGGCCCCTCAGCACTCCAGAGTCTGAGTCCACCGTGGGTTGACCCCTCCAGGACTCCCCGACATCGCCTGCAGCCTCTGCACGGAGACCTCCCCAACCCGAGTGGCCCGGTAAGGTGAAATCCAACCTCAAAAGACACCCCTGCAAACAGCCGCCCTGTGCCCTGGAGAATAGGACCTGAGGTGCACCTACGTCCACAAGACCTCCAACTTACCTGCCCAGTTGTTGGTTCCTCCCGGAACACTTCTTGGACCGAGCCTGCAGCCAAAATCCAAAACCGGCAACTCCCAGTGAAAACAACAGGGCACCCAACGCCAAAACAGCACCCTGCACCCCGCCGCCCCTGCGCCGCCGTGGGTGCACCTTGTGTGCTAAACCGGATCCCCCTTTGCCCTGAGCCTAAGTCCAGGAGCTTTGCTCCCACAACCTTTTGGCCTGCTCGTGAGCAGCCACCAACCAGAGGCCGCCTATCCCCCATTGGATAACATTGGGCCTCAGCACTCTGCACCCGGCCACCCTAGTGCCGCTGAGGGTGCTTTGGGAGTGCATCCGTGACCCTGAGGGAACCCCGGTTCTAACCCCAGAAAACCAACTCCCAAACCTAAGTACTTACCGTTAAACTGATAACCTGGTTTTCTCCCATATTGACTGCTTTCTTGTGAAAATTGTTCCAAGTGTGGAGTTGGTTTGCATGAAACCCTAAGAAACTGCAAACGTACAAACATTGATTTCCTTACCTGTTCTCTAGGAAATGGCCCAGTGTGATATCTAGGCATATCACACTGCGTAGAAAAAGTAACTTGAAAAGTAATCTGAAAAGTAACTGAAAAGTAATTTAAACTGCTTTACAAACAAATGGCTTACCTGAAACCAATCCAATTGCATTCCACTGCATTTAAACTATATTTACCTGCATTATTCTTGCAAAGTGTTATTATACTTACCTCTACCAGGCCTGGCTTGGTTTTAGAAAATAAAATATACCTAAATAATATTTTTATACGAACAAATTGGCCTGAGTTCAGTCTTTGAGTGTGTGACATCATTTCTTGCCTGAGTGTGTACAATAAATGCTTAACACTACCCTCTGATAAAGCCTTACTGCTTGCCCACACTACCACAAATAGAGAGTAAGGTGCTATCTACTTTTACCTCTGCCTACCTTTAGGGTTCCACTGGACTCTGTGCACACTATACCTTACTTTGGTAAATTAGGTCATCGCTATCCCTTAAATCTGTACACATGACCCCAAGTCTTTATCCCCGGTTAAATTATGGCAGGTTTGACCTGCCTAAATTTAATGGCACCCAGTATCACATGAGACAAAGATTCCACCACTCATTATTCTAATTCCTCTGCTAACAGGGGTCTGCTGCAGGAGTGGGCATTTTCTTTGTCCCAGTTGTAATCTGCGCCTTAGTGCTGACATTCACACAAAGGCATCAGGACGACAGAGGCTCTCTGTGTCCCCTTTCCGCTTCAATAAAGGGATGGAAGGCACTGCCCAGAGACTGTGTCCAGAAGCTTACCGCAGGGCTCCTCGGAGGAAGGCACAGAGGGGGTCTTCCAGTTAACTAAAGATGCAGTCACACATCATTTGTCTTTCCAGAAATAGCAAAAAATGTGTTTGGCTTTAGTGGTTTTGCCTTATATATTGGTGACGAGGGCAAGGGCTATAGGTTAGATGTGGTAGGACATTCTTCCGACTCACTGCACACACCCATCTTTTTCTATTAGGGGACTGTTTCCCAAGCCCTCGCTAATTTCAATGGAGGATTCCGACGTATAGCTACATGTTATGTGCATTTAAACTAATGCTTTCAATCCGTCTGTTGTGGTTATTCCTCATTCGAGGAGAACCAAACATTAAGATTAGGGACGCTAAGTGCTAGGATATACATTTATTTACTCATTCATTTGGGGAATGTTTGTGTGCATCCCACCCACACTGCATTGAGAGATTCATTAGATAAGGAAGAAACCAGGCGGCCTATCCAATGCCTAGACAGGTGTGTGGTAATGGTACCGAAGGGCAGGTTAGCAGATCTCATGTTTTAGGTGCCAAAACAGAGGAAGTCCTTGGTAGAGGAGTGTATGGATACCTATATGTGTTGGCTGCAAGTGTCATGTTATTTATTAACCTCTCCAGCACTACCTTTTCCCAGGAGAGACCGAGGATGTTACTGTTACATGGCAGCAGCCAGCTCCGTGAGTTAGTGTACACTTAGCAAACTATACATAACAGGGCGGCTTTAGCGCTGATGGCGCCCGGTGCGGCATTCATTTTTGGCGCTCCATGCCCTTTAACCGCCTCCTCGGATTCTCTCACTTCCACCAGGCAAAAGTGCCCCTCATCTCTCCAATCATAAGTTATTGCTAAACACAGCGCCCCCTTCTGAGGTCAGCACCCCCTCCACAGGTCGGCACCCTGTGCGGCCGCACTGGCCGCACTGCCCTAAAGCAGGCCCTGATACATGGAGCCAAACACCTTGTCTCCTCTCACATGCAGTTGTAGGCCATGATTTTCTCATCCAGCATCCATCTGGTGGGTATTTAAAGTTATACTTCGTTTAAGCATTCAGAAAGACGTTTACCACCTTATTCATAGGTACCATTTTCTTGCATTGCTAAGTGAAAACAAAAAAGAAGACAAAATAGGTCCCGACAGTCACAAAGGCTGGAGGCCGTATACTGAGTAAGGAACCGACAGTTGCAGGAGGTTGTTAAAGATTCAAGGAGCATTTTGTTTGACTCTTAGCGAGAGCTGCAGACTTCCCGGTACTATACTCTCACGCACATGTGCAGTAAACACACCTTAAAAGCACCCTGTGATGGCTTTTACCTTTTTGATTAAAAAACACGTCCTTTAGCATCCAGGCACACCCGATGGCTTTGTCCTCTCCTCTTCCACGCTGCACTAACAGACTGCGGTTTTCTTCTCTGTCTTCCTCCAACTATAGTTCCACAGTTCATAGACCATCTCCACTTTCTTCCGCATCTTCCTTGCAACCCTCCCAGATTTCATTCTCCCTCCTGTCCATCTCCCTTTCTGCGTCATCAACCCACAGAGTAACCTCTGTCCCTGGTAGTGCGCCTCCACCACATTCATGCCTATCTGTGACTTTCAAGAGCATGAGAGTAAACCCTCAGTGATACAAAAAAGGGCACAGTTGCCATTTCCCTGCTGGAAAGCTAATCCACTGGCAATACCATCCTCACCAACTATCTACCCTCTCCCTCCCACTCACAAGAACACCTTTTCCAGTAGATAAAACAACTCTATTGTCAAGTCAAAGTTAAATGTTCATTACAAAAAAAGAATTTTACAAAAATCTTTCATCATGGACTCTGTATATGAAATTGACCAATAGCTTAGATAGATCCCCCCAATTTTCAAATTTATAGATATTCGCTGTCGCCTCTTCCGTATTGTGGTCCTTTGCTCTCATGCATTTCGGTACGAGTCACCCTCAACACAACCAGATCCCCGAAGACATCTGTTGGCACTTTACACACCAGAGCCTCTTGTTTGTCATTCTAAAAGCCTCACTACCTCTTTTGCAGTCAGTGGTCCAGGGACAGTATCTTTCCGCCAACAAGTATTAGTGACTGTTTATTTGGACTCAGACTAATCTGTTCCTGATGGAACAAGAACAACAACAAGCATTTGCAATACAATAGATCTCACATTTGCGAGAGTTTGCGCTATTGGCATTGTAAATGGCAATGCCTTTTATTTGTGTGTTTTGAAATTCTGCAAGCGGTGTGTAAACACGCAATTTGTACTTATAGTCCTTGCTTAGGAGAAGCAAGGCTGGTAGTAAAAGAGGTGCAGTTACTGCCAGCCTTGTTTCTTGTAAGCAACAATTATAAGTACAAAGTGCAGGTTTACAAACCACTGGCAGGTTTTCAAAACACAAAAATAAAAGGCATTGTCATTTACAATGCCAATAGCTCAAACTCTCGCAAATGTGTGACCAATTGCATTGCAAATGCTTGTTGAGATCTGAGACAGAGGCAGCAGCAGCCATAGGAAGGCAGGGACCGTGACGCCAAGCCGTGCGTTTCAAAAGCAGGAGGGAGTAGGAGGCAGCTGCAGCCAAAACAGACCTCAGTCTTTGAATGCACAGCAAATGTTGCAAGAACAGAGCAAGATTTACAGCCCTGTTTACAACAGAGCTCTATAAACCACGAGCACTGGTCTCTCGTGCTCCAACTTAAAGAAAGAAATAGTGCTCACAAGCTCTGAGTAACAATACATGTAACAGGGGCAGTCTTTGAAAATGGGCAGAGCTTTTAAAGCCCATATCCTGAATACAGCATGTCTCGCAGATACAGCGCAAGCACTGCCTCGGCAAGACCTAAAAACGGCCTTTGCCTCTGGAGAGGCGCTGCTGGCCAAAGCCAGAGAGTGGTCCCTTAGTGCTGCTGCTATATACTGACCTCTGGCTGCCACCGTGAACGCAGGCAAAGACTGCACAAGAGCACACAGCATAACTACTGTGTGTTTTATCTTTTCGATAGTTATGAGACTGCTTGAGGACAGGCAGGGGTGCTGGGAGATAGAGACAGCCTGGACGTAAGGAGCGGAATTGAAACAGCAGCCAACATGAAAGAGTGACAGAGACAGCATGGGTAGCGCCACATTGTTAAATGAGTTACTTCTATGCTCTTCCTTCCTAGACAGGACGTTGTATTTTATTTTACATACATTTTAGCATTCCAGTGCTAACAGAGGCCCAGGAGAATAAAATGATTTACCCAGAATGACATTAGGATTTAGCCGAGGGGCCGGGGTTATAGTTTAGTTTTCCTCGTGCAAAAGTGGCAGCAAAGGGCACAGAAGGAGAGAAATATAGAAGAAGAAAAGAGGGACATAAAGAGATGGAAAAAGTCAGAGGTTTCAAGAGTTAGTGCAAAAAAATAGGGAAACAGCTTGCAGTTGGAAGTGACAGAGGAAGGGATGCAGGAGAAAAGAGGCGCTAGGAATGTACTTTGCTTGCAGTGGTTCCGCTGCAGCCTTGCAGCTTTGTTGCAATGGAAATAAAATAAGGTTCTGTAATGCCATCAAAAAGCACTCAGAAGCAGTGTTTGAAATGGTATTGTAGATGTAGGTACTCTTTGCCCAGGAGTACTTGTGTGATCTTGGGAAGCCTGTACTCTCCCATTAAAAGCGACCACTGAGAAGAGCAAGTACTCTCTCCCTCTCAAATTAAAGAAGTGCAGGTACTCAGTACCTGTGAGCACTGGCTCATTTAAAGCACTGCTCGGAAGAGTTACACATAAGGAAAATGAGCAGTGGAATTAAGAAACGGGATCATGTGAAAAAGAACAGAGACAGGTGCAAAGCAAGTGTCACAGGAAAAAAGTGAGGTGTCTCAGCTAAACTTGTAGTGAACTGACAGAGAGAGAATTAGTGCCACAGTAGAAATAGACAAAGTGGGAGAAACATGGGGGCTAGTTTGGGTCGAAGCAAGTTTCTCTAGGAAAGAGGGAAAGAGTCTTAGAGAAACAAAGAGAAAGGAGAGGAACTAAGATGAAAAAAGAAAGACTAGAATCGACGAGAAATACAGACAGAAAGAAGAATGTAACTTGCTAAAATAAACAGGAAAGGTGAATCAAAGAGAGATAGATATAGAGAAAGGGTGGCAGAATGATGAAAATGGAGAGGGTGACAGGAATGGGAGGGAAAGGGGTCAAGTGTCAATGGAAACGCAGGTGTGATAAACGGAAAGTATGTGTGAAAACTGATGGACGACAGTTGCAGAAACTAAGAGCGCAAGAGAAAGAGTAGAGCGAGGTAAAGGGAGAGAAAACATGAGACTGAAAGAGCAAAATATAGAGGTAGGAAAGGAAAAAGAGAATTTTCATCCTCACACTAAGATCTGGGGGCAAAGCTGAACAGTAATCTAGGGGAGGTCAGTGAAATAGAACCGTGACTATCAGAGGCGCAGCATGGGCAGTGGCACTCATCCTCCTTGATCTCTCAGTGGCCTTCGATACTGTGGATCATAACCTACTGCTAGCGCGGCTGGAAACGCTAGGGGTCAAGGGCTTGGCACTAGCCCTGCTGTCCTCTTTTCTAAAGGATAGGAGACAAACGGTGGCACTAGGCCAGTCCAAATCAACACCTTACGTCCTCCCATGCGGGGTCCCACAGGGCTCGTCGCTTAGCCCTGCACTTTTTAACATTTATGTTTCAGAACTTGCCCCGTTGATCGAAGACTTCGGCTTTAGCCTTACTTCATACGCCATTGACACCCAGATGGTGGTGGCAGCGTATGAAGATCAAGCCTCCCCATCAATGCAGTTTCAAAGCTGCATGGTGGAAATAAATAGATGGATGGGAAACCACTGTCTTAGGCTCAATTCCGGGAAAACCGAAGGGGTAATCTTTGGGAATCTGCAACCCAGATGGGATGAACTTTGGTGGCCAGCGGATATGGGGGAACCGCCAAAATCAGTCCAGAAGGCAAAAAAACTTGGGGGTGCTGATCGATAATAAACTCACCTTATCTCAGCAGACCAATGCCATCATATCTGCCTCCCATTTTCTGATCGAAAAATTGAGGAAGGTTCTACCTTATATTCCTGACGACTCCAAAAGGGCGGTAGTGACTACACTCGTGCAGTCAAAGCTAGACTACTGCAACGGACTTTACCTTAATATGCAGAAGCAATACCTAAAAAAGCTTCAGATGATTCAAAACGCATCTGCAAGACTTCTACTAAATGTCCCTAAATGTGAGTCTGTAACCAAGGAAATTCAAAGGCTTCACTGGCTCCCGGTGGCGCAGCGCATTAAGTTCAAGGCGCTATGTCTAGCTTACAAAGCCTTGAACAACAAATGTTTCTCAAGAAGCTCTTCTCCTGGTATCACCCAGCCAGACAACTGCGCTCTTCTGACGCCAGACTCATGATGGTTCCAAGGTTCCGAACTTTATGCTGCGGAGGCCGTAGTATCTCGTACGGCACAGCAAAATTATGGAATAAGCTACCATTTGTTATTAGAAATGCCGGCTCTCTCACCACTTTCAGAAAGGACCTAAAAACATGGCTTTTTCAGAACTAGTTGCTTCATCTAGGGCTTACCACTGTCTTAGCGCCAAGACACCTCCGGCTATTCGTACGCTCAATAAGTTTTATTAACATTAACATTAACATTGGGGCTCAGGGAGTGAGGGTCGAATTAAAGTCAAAGCAGAATCCGCACCAGGGTTGGATTGGGATTAAAAATCCGCCTGGGCACGCTAAAAGAAAAGTGGCCCACATTTGCATATTGCCTTTCCGCAAAACACTGCTTCGGCAAAGTTTTATAAAAAGGGGGTGGGGGGTCTCTGACAGAGGCATGTTTTCTTAACTTTACTTAGATTTTTTAAAAATGCACGGATTAGTTCACACTGGTGAAACACACCTGAAAACAAGTGAGGCCACTTCTGCTCAGGCCCCCTCCCCCGCTCAATATGCATACATTAATGGGCAGGCCCAGCGAGATAAAGGGAGTGACACCTCTGCCCATTGATAAAAGGGAGGTAATGGGTGCCCATCTGCCTCCAGAAAGGCCACTCAGGCACCCACTGGGCCGCTGGCGGCATCCGAACAACACAGACACCGCCCAAATCGCCCCCCCCAGGCTGCCCAAAAAAGCAGCCCACAGCTGGAACTCGGATACCGGCCCCTCGGCCATTGCCCTAGTGCCCGCCTTACCAATCCGACCCTGATCCGCACTGTGCAATTAAACACATTAAAAAGCTGTTCGAATTTTGCACAAATATTTTAAAATCAATTTAATGTGTCAGGTTAAAAAATGCTGTGTCTCAAATTGTGTAGAAACATGCAGAGATGTTTCTTTTCCAGTAATTGATATTCCTGATATATAATGGTGTCATCTATTTTACATTCTGTTTGCTGCCATAGTTTTGTAACACTGTAAGTGAGGGTAAGATAGACTATATAGGTTGGAAGTAATAATAATGTTAATCAAGATATAAGTGTTTTTGTGTAGTGCTTGCTACGTGGATATAGCTGTTTGCACACTGCAGTGTTTATGTTTTTTGTTTACTCATCGACCTTGCCATGATCGCATGTCCCATTTCCCAGCAGCGTACCGCTTCCTTTCGGACTTTTTCAGGCGGACAATGGACCTGCTGACCCCGAACCCAGTACCCCTGCACCCAGACATACACACTGCTCAAACAACCGCACACACACGAAAGCATAGCACGTACCCCAAACAAACCACTTCTGCACAGATATAGTGTGTGCAAGCACACAGTACACACTTTTTCTATTCTCTCACAGAACACACGTTTAGACACTCAGAGATGACGTACAGCTCTTTCTCTTAGACACACACAAAGCACACAGACAGCTTCGCTCAACCCCTCAAGCACGCCATCTGCGCACACTTACTTTCTCTCTCCCAGCACTCTGCAACGCATCTGCTCACGTAAGATAGGATAGAGGACAAAAGCCCCCCTGCTCCCACCCCTCGCAAGGCACAGATGTAGGAAGCGGCGCTTGTGCTCATCTTTGGCACACGCTGCAGAGGTAAAAATAAGCCCAGGTTCAGGGGTCATGTATTAATGCACTAAGACCTCGTTGGGGTGCCACCCTCGACACTGATGCTGACCTCTTTAACGCTTGGACTCCAAAGGACCCTCATAGGACAGAGGATGCAGGGGTGGCCTCACTGGCAGGGCCGGACAGGGAGAAAAAAACAAGACATGCAGGACAACCCAGCCCCAGCCAAGTGAGCAGTGTTCAGCAGCGGCAGAGCTGCCGCTTCGCCCATTCCACCTCGCAGTAGCAGGAGGAATGCACACAAACAGCCACGCCCCTCCCCGCAATACAATAGGTTTGTTAAAAAATAAAAAAATAAATCAGATTGCACTGACCACGAAGGGCGTAAAGTGAAGCAGCTGCAGTTTAAGTTGTGGCGTGCAGAAAACAGGCAGAAGAGTACTCCCGAAAAAGAGATTAAGATTTCAAGCGGAAGGTAACTGTAGTTGGTCGATGCTGCTCTACGAAAAACGATAGTCCGGTATCGCTGCTTGAACCAATTAGGAAGCAGCAAAGAAGAGGGGCAATGCATTTAACCAATGAAAAGGCAGCAGGCGGGACAGAGGTCCTTTTAGACTACAACAGGCCTTCCAGACAGCGCATGCGCTATCTGGGCTCGACTAAAAAGGTTGGGCGACGGTCCTCTGGCAGTTAAGTTTAAGCATTTGATCAAAGAGTACTAGTTTGCCCAATAGTAACTGTGCAGCCTCGCCACACCCCAGTGTGATTTGCATCAACCTTTTGCCAACACAAGTTTAAGCTAATACGAGTTACTCTAGACTCAGGAATGCAAGCTTGCCATTCATCAAGAGACGTGTGTGATAGCCGGGGTTTTGTGTGTTATCTGTAAGTTACGTGTGTGTGTGTATGTGTGTGTGTGTGTGTTTTGTGTGTTTGTCGATGAGTGTGATCTTTAAGATACTGTTGTGCATGTAAATGCATGTGCATGTTTGTGATCCATCACATATATGTGTGAAATCTTTAAGATACGTGTGTGTGTACACATGCGCGTGTGTGTTGTGCGTAATCTATAAAATGGACTAGTTTGTGGGTGCACAGTTATGTCACCTGTATCTGTAGAGGCTTCGCGTCATACTGTTAGTATGTGCTGTGCCTGAAATGTTGCAAAATGGTATATGGTTGAGAGAATATGATGATGCATGGATTGTTGATGTGTGTGTGCTTGGGGAATGCTGGCACTTAGCTACCCTGGGCAGGAGGATGACTACTGGCAAGAGCTATGGAGCAGACGCTGTATCTAATAACCTAATAGCCTAACATGTAGTGAAGAAGTTGCTTCCCCCTACCAGAGTGGCTCCTGAATCATCTACGTGGATACCTTCCTTGCAGGTACCCCACTACCTTTAGGAAGCTACCCTGTTAACTGTTGTCACTGAATAATATATATGCCATGAAATGGAATGTATTACAGCGATGTAATCAACCTGATATCAAGAGTGTCTGTTGGTTTATCAGCAATTCTGCAATGGCATAATCTTTCAAGAGAATTTTGCAGCTGGTGCACGATTCAGAGACGTTTTGAGGGATGGGCAAAGGGGACAATTGTCCAGGGCCCCCACCTTCCAAGCGACCCACTGGTAATGTAATCTTTCTCTCACTGTATCTTAACTTTGCCAGTTTTACTATCGGAACCTCTCTACCTCTACTTTTGACTCTTTGTCTGTCTTTTAAGGAACCCGAATATGTGTGTGTGTGTGTGTGCGTGCGTGCGCACGTGTGTGTGTGTGTGTGTCTTGAATTAGCAGAAAAAAGGAAATAAAATTCATAGTTGTTTGAACAGCGGACCCCAAAATATGTCTTGCCTGGGGCTCCAAATTTTTTTTAAATGTCACTGGCGCTATTTATTGATTTAAAAGGTAACTTGAGTTAGGTAAATGTTTTGTTCAGTAATAGTAAGCCTTCCCCAACAAGACTAACTTCCTTTAAAAAGAAGTTTGATGGGAGAAGGAGGATGCCAGAGAGCTTTACAGCAAGATGGTGGCTTAAGCTGCGAGCTCCAGTGACCCAGGGCAAAAAAAGATTTAAAAAAAAATCTGATTGGTCAGTTTACGTTAATGCCCTCACAGTCTCACAGGTAGTGTCTGGAAAGTCTGCTGCTGCCGAAAGAGGAACTATCAAGCTAATTATGCTAAAGAGACAGAGATTCTAGGCAATGGGCAGCCTGGCAGCAGACTCAGCCTGAGAAGCAGCTGAAGCGGAGTTGTCGCCACGTAGTATGATGGACAGGGTACAAGACACAAGACTATTATTTCGGCCACAGGAATTATGCGGCAAGGGAAGACCATCTTATGCGGCAGGGTTGACTAAATTATGCTGCAAGAAAAGGTAAATTATGCTACGTAATGTGGCACATTTTCTGATAGTATTACTTCATTATTTTGTCATTTTTAGTCATGGTCGCACGGTCTGGGCAAAGATTTCACCTCATTAGTAACAAATATAACAATCAAATACAGCAATATACAACTGAAAGGTGACCAGTCAACTTTTGTGATGGGCCTTCCACTTCGCAGAAACACCTGTTATCGGCCTTTTTTGTAACTTTTGATCTGTTTGAGCTAGAAGCAATTTTTTTTGTTAAAATCTACATATTATGCAGCAGGCAATGGATTACGGTGCAAATGTGGCAAATCCATAATCATGCAGAAAACGCAGTGGCAGCAGAATTACATAATTCCAGTGTCCCTGACTATTACCAAGGTCATTGTCAGATCATTCTCTGGTTCTGGTGAAATGTATTCCATTGTCAACAGTTTAACAACTTCTGCCATGACCAAGTCAGTAGAGGAATCTAATGACCACTGTAATAAAATTGCTGATTTCTTAGTGGAAAAGATTACTGATATTTATGCCCAATTTCAGTCTGATGCTATTGCTGCTGTTGAGCCCATTCACGAACTACAAGAGGAGGCTCTACATTGGCCTGCTCTTAATGAACTGCCCCTTCTTGACTTTCCCTCCTTCTCCGCTCTATGCACATCAGTGAAATCGGGCTCACCTGATGATCCCTTCAAACCAGACACTACCCGAAAACTGCAGGAAATTGTTCTTCCCCGCTTCCTTGAGATAGTTAATCTATCACTGTCCTCGGCCACAGTTCCCCGGGCTTGAAAGCAAGCAAAAGTTATTCCACTCCTGAAAAAGTCCTCCTTTGACCCTTCCAGTCCTGCTAACTGCCGCCCAATTTCCCAACTCCCTTTCCTAGCCAGAGTAGTAAAAAAACATGTTAACAAACTTTTAGCTGAGTTTTTGGAAGCCAACGGCATTCTGGACTCTTCTCAAAACATCTTCAGGTCCCAACATAGCTCAGAATCTGCCCTTTTGTCTGTCACAGAGACACTTCACAGAGAGATGGATTAAGGCAGCTCTGCTGCCCTCATTCTTTTAAACTTGAGTACCGCCTTCGACACCGTCGCTCATAAGATGCTTTTACAGCACCTACACAACTTAGGCATAAGGGGTAAAGCAATGTCCTGGTTTAAATCCTTACTTAGCCACCACTCTTTCCAGGCTGTCTCTCCCACTTTCTCTTCATCTCCCCCAGACTCTTGGAACATGGGGTTTCTCAGGGCTCCTCTCTGAGCCCCATTCTATTTAACGTATATGTTGGACCATTGGCAGAGATAGTGAAACACCTTGGAGCCTCTACTGTTTCATACGTAGATGATACCCAGCTTATCTTTTCTTTTTCCGCTGACTTCTCTAAGTATATGACTAAATTCCAGAGCTGCATGTTGTCAATGGCCAGTTGGATTAATGACAACTGTCTAAAATTAAATTCCAGTAAAACAGAGATCCTATTGTTTGGTAAACCCACTCAGTCATGGGGAAATATTTGGTGGTCGGACAGCCTAGGACCCCCTGCTCCAAATTCTCTGTGAAAAATCTGGGCATAAGGCTGGAGGACTCCCGTAGACCCAAGAAACAAGTAACCAATCTGCCGAGCACTTGTTTTGGTCTTCTGAGAGGATTAAAACCTATTATCGGCCTATTCCAACTGCATATTCATCAGACAATTATTCAATCTCTCATTTTATCCCTCCTAGACATCTGCAACATCCTGTATCTAGGTTGTAAGAAGTCTATCCTTAAGAGGTTACAGGCGGTCCAAAACGTGGTGGGCAGATTGCTGTTTTCCCTCCTGAAGTTTTGCTCCTCATCGGGGCTTCTTTGCAAGCTCCACTGGCTGCTGTTGGAGAGCCGAATCCAATTTAAACTCTTTAGCATGTCACATATGATCTTGAAAGCTCAAGGTGCTCCCATCCTATCTGATCTAATGCGACCTTATCTCTCAACCAGAGCACTTCGCTTATTGGATCTAAATCTAGCGGTGACTCCACGGTTCCACAGCTGGCAGCTCTTTTTCAGTTTTGGATATGGCCCTCTGGAACAGTTTGACTCTCGAGCTAAGAGATATCCAGAATCACTTTGATATCAGAAAAAAGCTTAAAACTTGGCGTTTCACTTATGAGGAGTTTCTTATCCCTTTTACTGCACTTTTGGTGTGGTATGCTGGTCCGGTGGTTCAGCACTGGGAAGCCCCATTGCTGAGGCAGCTATGCACTTTATAAACCCGATTAAGGTAACAGACCATACAACGAAAGCCCCAAACTTGCCAAGAAAGAAAATCTGAAGATTTCATGACACATGATACAGTATTTAAAACTGAATTCTGCCAACAGATAGCTAAATATATGGAGATAAATTCTCGCTCGGTACCTAGAGCAGAGACACTTTGGGAAGTGTTTATGGTGTACATTTGAGGAGCATGTACTGCTGGTCCACCAATGCCAGCGTGCTCTTGAAACCAAACAACTAAATATAGAATTGAATTATGAGAGAATGCATGATAATGCCACACAATTTGGAAAAGTGACACAATGCGGGATTTAGGGGAACTGTTGACCAGGTATTGTCACCCATGGGCTGGAATGCTCAGGCTAAAAGGTTAGAGGAGGGTGACAGGAGGGCCAAGACCGTAGCCTAGGTACTTACTTGTTTCAAGGAACCGGACAATATTTTGCATATTTACAAACCAAACCGGAAATTAGTTTTTCACTCTGCAGACACACTCAACGCGTTTGTTGAGTTGTATTCAAAATTCGATTCCACCCACAGCAACCTCACAATCACAGATCTCTTAATATTTGGATACTTCTGGAAATTTTTCGGGAGTCCCAAGGCAGCCAGGGGTTAAGTTCAGATTGCAACAATCAGAGTCTGGGACTTAACCTTACTGTTGAGCTCAAAACTGAGCACCAAGTGCACTCATTTGTAACTTGGCACTCAGGGTAGCAAAATCAAGCCATCCAAGTCTTAGTCAGGGAAGTGGAGTGGGTGTAGAGACTCTGAACTCAACACACATAAAATACCAATCAATCCTTTCTACTACTTTGCACAAAGCATAAAATACTACACCTAATCAAAAGAGGGCATTTACCTTTCGTACCAATCAGGTAGTGCCCATGGTAATTCCAGGGCAGTCTTTAGTGGTAAAGTATATTGACCTTTGGCCTTGTGAGGGGATTCCTATAGAGTTTGCAGGCGGGAGACAAAATGAGGCACTGTGTTGCCCACAGGATAGCTTTCACATTTTTCCCTCCAAACAAGTATGCACCTTTTCATCTCTCTTTGGGTAAAAACTCACAGACCCAGCCTGTCCATACTGAGATTATGAAGTCCTTCAAGCAGGCAGTGCCTACAAGCACAGTTGTTGAGTGCAAGCAACAATGTGCTCGTGGTGGTAAGCACCCTGCATGGTCCACTGAACAGGGCCTTGAGTAAGTCACTGCAGCAGCGCCAGTACCAGCCCAGAGGAGTTTGCAGCAAGAGTTGCAGTGTTCGTCATTTAGGGCAACTCATCGTTGAGAGTCTACCTATCTCAAAACCTCTACCCAAACAAGTTAGATGTCCACCCCAGGTGCAGCACTGAACAGTCCTTAGTCAGTGATCTTTTGGTACTTGCAACTGTTTGTTTATCTTGACTACGGACAGCTTTCGGTTCTTCTTAGCAATTCAGATTCTTCCTTGATGCAGCAAAACTGCTATCCCTTCAGAGTCCATGGATATCCTCTCAGTGTAGCTGCTAGAATAGTGTGGGCATGTCCAGGCCTCAGACCTCACCTGTAGCACAAAGATCCAGATCTCACCCCCTGTCACAGCACTGTTGCCAATCCACTTCCCCTAGCCTCAGCTGCGGCTCCTCCGCTATGACAGAGGAGCGTCGCCCTAATGCTTTTGAGCAGTGTAAAAAAGGAAAAATAAAATGTTAATAACTCGCTGTTACTATCATTTTATTTTTCCTTGCTGAAGCCAGTTTTTTGGGTGGGGCAGGGCAGGGCTTGGCTGTCCTCTCAGCCAGCAGGGGGAGTAGTGGTATGTGCACTTAAGTGCGCATGAAGGTTTGGCCAGCCGTCTTGGGGCAGCCAAACAGTCATGAGCACTTAACATGTTCTCCACCGGGCTGTAATGCACAGCCTGGGTGGAGATCATGCACAGGGTTGCAGTCCCCATCTGAGCACCGAACCACAGCGCTCAGACCAATCATGATGCTGCTGCCATGGTGACAGCAGTATCGCAATTGGCTTAGGGGAGCCTGTATGCTTCCGGGAAGGGAAGCGAGGACAAACGACAGAGGAAGAGGGCGACCGTGGAAATGTAAGTGAATTTTATTTTTATTTTATAACCCCCCACCCCCGCCACCCCGTTATGCATCAACTGCCGCTGCCTAGCCTCCTTTGCAGCCCCGCTCATTCAGAGCAGCGTCTTCCTCATGAATGGGCATCTCCAGCACCCTGCCAAAACAGTAAGTCACCTCTCATTCTGAAAACTAAGCTTCATTGTTGATAAATTGAATGGAGAGTCTGGGGTTCCTGCATAAAACAATTTGTTTGGCGTTTGCAAATGGCTGTAAATTTAAGATTTCGTTTATCCACACAGGAATATTCCAACTACAAAGAGGTAAATCATGATTTGACAGGAGGTGAAAAGGGGATTAACAGCCGTGACTGATATTGCATTTTGGGGCCGATTCAGAATTTTTTTCTGTGATTAGTGTCGTACTTCAGAGTTATTCCTAAATTTCTCAGGCTAAGACGCAATTAGTCATTATCAAGTAAAACAGCTCTGTAAATGAGGCCCAAGCCCCTAGCAATGACTTACATAATTGCTTTAAATAATGAGTGGAAAAGCTTTTAGCTTCGCCTGATTGCATTAAGACAAATGTTTTTGTGCAATAACATTATTTATTTTAATCTTACAGCAATATGGTGGCCTAAGCTTCGAGTTCCAGTGGCCCAGGGCAAAAAAAGATTTTTTTTAAAATCCGACCGACAGGCGGGGATTTCTATTTATGGTGAGCGGTCCTCCTCCAAAGTAGAAGAGGCCAGGGCCTCTGATGACATGCCCGGCTGATACGCTGCGCGCCAGGGTCTAAATGACCCTTTTAATCATTTAAAACATAGAACTCTTGCTGGACATGTTCAACTTTCATGTCAGCATTAGTTCCCTCGGTTCACAAGGCATTTCCATTTAAAGAACTCCCGTTCTATGAGACCATGTTATGGAATATATCACCGAACAAATGAGCTATTGCTGTAGTTACCCCCGCATAGCTGCCAAGGTTTCAAATTGCTATGTGTGACATTTTCATAATTTCTGTGAAATTATGAGTGACATTCAACAACTATGAGTGACACTTTCTAGTGAGCAAAATCAAGCAAAGACGAGGGAAACATATACATAAATATCAGAAATTACACCAATTTTAGCAACAAGAAACTCGAAGAAGATCTTAAAACTACTGGAAAGCACCAGAAATGGAAGGGCACTAGTGCCAATGCTAGTGCCAATGTAACCTGATGCAGTGGTGGCTGGTGACATTTGTAAGTGGTGGGGCGTAAAAATATTGTCATACTGCACCGCAGCGAGCGAGCGTAGCGAGCGAGCCCGAACAACCTAAGGAGGGTTCGGGGGTGTTCTCCCCCCGAGAAAATTTTGAAAAAAGAGTGGCCAAATGGTGCATTTTCAAGCAAATTTGAGAATGCAGGAAGGTTAATAAAGCAATTGTGAAACTGCAGTTATTACATTAATAAAGAGATGTCATATAACATAGGTAGCTGCTTATTCAAGCTTTCTTTCACCCCATATTCCAGCAGGGTCTTGATACAAGACAGATAAGAGAAAAAGCAGTGTGGTCCTCGACCAGGAAGACACTCATATTTCGTTGGTAAGAAGTCAAAGGATTGGTCAAATTGAAAACCTGAAATGCAATATGCAATCAAACAATTTGCAAGTACATCTCATCTATGTTCAACAAGCCATGTTTTACCCATGATTGGAATTGTGAATCACCAAATAAACTGAGCCACTGCAACAAAAGCAGAGGGCCTCCTCAAAAGTATGCCCTTAAGAGAGTTCTCTCATCTCATGTCCTCTCTATATTTTCTCTGGAAGTTGAAAACTCATCACAGTCTACTGCACAAACCTGAACCCTTCTGCATATTCCAACACCAGAACTCCTTCTTGGCCATTTAGTTTGGAGCCATTCATACCATGAATACAGAAAATACCTTTAAATAGAGTAGAAGGTATTCCAAAACAAGGACCAGCAAACCCGGGTAACTATCCGCAGTCTTTGGTGAGTCTTTGGTGGGAGATTTAATAGATTTGTGTCAGTGGTCTCGTGAGTTGAACCTACTATGAGTTGCTAAATTTCCAATTTAAAAGTTATTCAATGCTTTTACTTTTTGCTTATAGACAGCAAAATAGTCTTCATCCAAACGTACATTCCAGTATGCCTCCCTTACCGTCTCTCTCTCTCCCCCGTTTCCCCAGGGCCTGATTCTATCTATGTCTCTATTTCAGTAAACACAAGGGATCTTAGGGAACAACTCCTGTGTGTCTCTCCAATCGCCCAAAATCATTTTTATTTAATGATCTTTAGCAGGGTTGGATGGGAACAAAAAATAGACCCAGGCACCAAAATATAAGTGGCCCCATTAGCGAAGCAGAAAGCTAAAAAGTGGTAATATCAGGGAAATCAACACTAAAAAGTGGCCCGTCTGTCCCTAACATCAGCCCACAAATGCTTAGAAACTGGCCCACACACTGGTCTGTCAGACCAGCCCATCAGCTACTGCCCTATAGGTCACACCGATCCCTGATCTCCAGACCTCTCATGCTTCATAGGTGCATGTGTAAACTGCTCATACCGTTCAGCATTTTTGTCTTGCATTCAGGGACTTGTAGTCTTGATTTTTGTAATCGGATAAAAAGGACAAGTCACAGAATGATGAGCAAAAACCCAGACTGGAAGAGCTACTCATGCATGAACCTGGGAAACTGGAGAGTTCTGTATCCCTTACACACTTCTCTTATTCTAATGTTCTGGCTGCTAATAGAATGTTTTTATCAAAACGAAGAGAGTAAAGGACGGGCACTGACCTCTATTAAGCGCTGTGATGGAAGTTGGTCCTTTGGTGACCGAACACGGACTATGTGTTCTGGAAAGCAATAGGAGTTTCTTTTTCTCCATGCTGCTTGCAGTGCACAGAAACTGAGCTTAGACTGCTGTGCAGTGACTTAGCCTGGGTAGCAAGGGCCCAAACGCAAGCAAGGAAATTGATCCAAGTCACAACCCACCTGCAAATTAGCCACATGAGCAGATGAAGCCCCTACCTAACAACACCCTGTGAAAAATCCAATGTTATAGCACAATCTTTTGTACGACAGCTAGACACAGAACACTAACGCAGCACACTGAAGTAATTGAAAAGCGATATGCAGTACTATATAAAAATATATAAACTGAATAAAAGCCCATCTATTTTATATAGAAGGAAGACAACAATAACAATAAATGTTAGAAAAGTCAACAGGATGCTCGGTAAAATAAAATATTTGTCAGGGATAACAATTTTATGAGGCAGGGAAGCCGGGGCAGATCCCAGGTTTTTCAGTTCAAAGTTGTACAGTTCAGTCACTAAAAGTATCTCTTTCTCCTGCCAGTTTCACATCAAAGGTTACTACTTTGACCATCATTCTTGGTACCCGAGGGTAGAGCGTGGGTGGCAGACAGCAGCCACCTGAAAGCTCGGCTCACTTTGGGCTCGAGGGTCCAAGAGGACCTCAAGTTGAGCCAGAGCCTGCTATCAGACTCGAGCCTGGCTAAATCCAGAATGCAGAAATCCATGCGAGGTGGAGGTGTGAAAATATAACTGGGACATAACTAAATTGCGCACTGTACAACCAGGCGCAGTATTCAATTGTGTGTAACGTGCAGTGGCACAGGGGCCCAAGGCTACGAAAGGCCTTCTGAGCCCCAATTACGGGGATTTTTTACTACGTAGCAGGGGACTAACGGGTCCCTTTCAATAGTGACCATCGCCAACATTGGTGTTACTGGAGTTTTGCATATTTCTGTTAAACATATTTACAATCTGAGGCTCAGGGAGATTCAAATTAGTCAAATGGATTACAACCCAGATAAGCTATTTAGGCTCTAGATCAAAACTCCTCATTATGCATTTCACAGGTAAACCTGACTTTGCCAGTTAGGCTGACTATTTATGCCAGCACTGCATAACCCCGTTATCAGTTCAGAGTCACTCAGGTAATCTATTATCACAGTGTGTAAACAGAGTTCAGCCGTGGCTTCCTCACAGGTGCACGGCTGAGCTTCATTACTCATTTACTGCTAAATAGGTTTGAATTTTCAGGGAATAGTTCTAACCCGATGGATTTACCGATTGCTCAAAGTACCATATGAGCAGATAAAGGAGTTCACAGGGATTATCGGCCTGGCTAACTCACAGTCAAACATTTACAGAGAAGCACGTCCCTGGAAACTATGGTCAACACGGTATTGGCCCTTCCCCCAAAAGATCAAGAGCTTTTACAGGCTGGCAGGCCCCTGCGCTGCCCAATATACACAATGAATTCAGATCTTTATATGGTGAAAGCATTTCTTCAAAATGTACCAATAAATTAGGAAAATAGCTAACGCCCTTGATATAAAATGCACTGTACAAGTTACCTTGAAATATACGAACACGTACATACATAAGTGTTTTTACTCATTTAGGCCAGTACCTACATATGCAACACTTTTTCGTGGGTCATGGCTATGTCACGGACCCCCCTCTGCCCCTCCCCCCCAATACTATGAGTGAAATCCATCAGATGCCTGCTTTAAGAACACAGCGGCAGAACTCTAAAAATCCTCTCTTACCTGCTGCCCCTCGCCTGCTCTATTTCCTATCATTTCAGAATAATTCAGACACAGCACTGTATTTCACAGAGATAGACCTATTTCCTGCACTGTCCCGGCATACATCGCGCCCTGTAGCTGTTACCGGGACGTTACAGTAAAATGTGTAGAGCCAGAATTTCAGCCCAGAGGAGGGAGGCTGAAACCTCACAGAGGGCAGCTGAAGGCGAGGCTGCAGCTGTTTCCATTGCTCGCAGTAACATTTAGACCCATCTTCGCAAAAATCATGCTATTAGTGTGGCATTCCTGAAAATGTCAAAGCTTGCTAGTATCTCTTCAGGTGCTGAACTATGTCTAAGGCTGCCCAAAAATTCCTACTACGTCAAAAACAATGTTCGTTCGCACCCCTGTATCCCGCCCCTCCTCTCCCCGACCGATGGAAGAATCTGAAATGCTGCTGAGGCCTCTCTAAAGCCTCCACCAAGAATGAAAGCTCACTGGGCCAGCCTGGGAAAACAAGTACCAAGAATGTCAGCATCTTCCTCTTTGTAGATCAGTGCAGACCCCCTTTTTCTATTTATTTATTTATTGTGTTTGTTAGGTTTTGGCTGGCAGATTCGGTTGCATGTGAGGGTAGTCGGCTCGCTGAGCGAGTTAAGCCCCGCAGATTGAATCTGTAACCTGAGGCTCACGGGGTTGACTTAGCCTATCACCCTTCTGAGGTGGATACAATTATTAGTATTAGGTTGGGCAATAGCAGCATTTATGATTGAAGTGCCTGTAAACAATGGGTGTACTCTGATGTTCGAATAGGCCCCTCTTACGCCCAACGAGACTGAAAAATAAAGTAATTATTTATTTAAATTTGGCAAAGCACTGCTCTACCGTTCTAATATCAGATGGTAGAACAGCCAATGGTGTGCACTCCATCCAGAGACCTTCTGTTAGCCCGCCAGCCAGAGATGCACAAGAGTCGTGGTTTTTTGTGGTTTTTTTGGTTCTGCAAGTTTCCGTTTCTCAGGCTCCGTTACAAAGACAGTTTCCAGGGCTCTTTGACAAAGCAGATTCTGTCCTGGTTTTGGAAAATGTTAAACTCGTTAGAGGATTTTTATGACTTACAAAAATAAAAGGAAGTTTGTGATGACGTGTGAAAGGTTATATAACAGTGAACAGATAAGGACTAGTAAAGCAATCAGGGAACTATACTGATTCAAAAACTTTTATGAATAAGAAAGGAATGCAAATAAAATCACAGACTATTTGGGAAATCAATTAGTCTGCACCAGTGATTTAACAGAGTAAACGGCTCACCTTCCTAAACATTAAATATAATGTACGCAAATAAAGGGTTTTCCTTCCTACAGATTACAGGGAGTCTCTCGCAATAAATAATTCACACCCCACTGGAATAAATAGTCTGCAAGAATAAAGTCTCTGTCTCCCAACGGGTTAGCTTGAGCCCCAGGCACCCAGGCAGCATGTTCCAGTAGATCAAACAGGATGTGCATCTGTAATATCCCGCGCTTCAGTATTTATGGCAGCAGATAGGGTGGGAGTGGGATGTGCAGGGTGGAAGCTTAATGGGCAGACACATTGGGGAAAGAGGTTATCCATATTATATTTGATTATTCATTTTTACAGTTTGGTCTAAATCCCTTAGGGCAAGCGAGCGTCTTTCAGTGGAAGAATTTGAGAAGGGCATGTTGAAGGCTTATACTGCATGGTTCTTTGCTTGAGAGCCCAGGCTCGTTTAAAAAAAAAAAACTCGCCTCCCAGTGAATGACACAGAACACCAGTGGTTAGATGGATGGATCATGTTAGATAGCTGAATAAAGCACAATTCACATTTGAACTAATAACAGTGAAAGTGAGTACTCCTCCAAGAGGTTTATCCAGGTTAAATGTGCCTTGCAGTGAAAGATGTCCCAATACATCAAACCCCAACTGACATCATCAGACAAACATTAGAGAGGGCCTAATGTTAGTGATTGTTAGAGATGCAGGACTGGGTAAAGAGAAGAGTTTTATCCTCCACAAAACCACTTTAAAAGGAGGCTAGCAACATCCTATGCCCCTCTGGAGCGATTACACTCAATTGGGATAAAAGGCCCACATTGCCCTGCCTCCAGCAGCAGGAAGCAAGTAGGGAGTATCTACAGGGGGTCACTCCTATGAGTCTTCTTTTGGGAAGGGTGGGGAGTGTTATGAATTACAGTCGCTATAGAATGAGGAACAGAACAGCTGGTGAAAAGCACCAGTATTTTACAAATTGTTCACAGGGTTGGTATTTTAGAGTTCTAGTGATATTGTGAGAATGAAAAAGCATAGCAACTCCTCAGATGGAAGGCTTTTCAGAACGGTAAAATGTGAAGGAAGGTGTGCATTAGGATTAATGATAAAATGTGTCCCACTGCAGTCATACCCTCAACTAAAGATAAGGAGGCTTTCTCCTTGTTAAGCACCACAACTAACAAACCAACTCCCTTATATTTTCCAGGCGAAAGTTTTCTCTATGTTTTGATAGATAAAAAAGCAACTGCATTGTTTGCTTTAGAAGTCATCACTGGTTTGAGTGGCTAGTAAGTGAAAAACACAGAGGACTTAAGGGTTCTACTTACTCCCCACTTCCTCACTGGCTGATTCCCTGTGTGCAGTGAGAATGTGCTTTCCTGTATGATGTCATTACTATGCACCTCTTCTAGTCTCCAAGTTGGGGGTGGGATGGTTCCTCACGCAGCCCTGTTCTTTCTGGGAAGTTAAAACCATACCAATTTCTCCGGTTAAATGTGGTGCCCACTGTTTGGGAAAGGCGGAGGCGAGGGGACACTGCTATCGCTGGATAAGTGAGTGCCTGATTTATTTCCATGCCATTTCATCTTTAAAGTTATTCTGACAGTGGCTGTGCTTGGGGCATGTGAGCCTAGGGACCATTGGAAGGATTCGGTCTAGGTGTTTGTGGCCGTGGCTAAGAGCTTTTGTGGCTGGAAAGGGTAAATGTCAGTCAGCTGTTGTGTAGAATCGTTGCTACAGTCCTGGCGCTCACAGCAGCGGTCTTAGTTTCGTGGCTCCGATTCTGGGCCGCCTTCCCCCGGGTGCAGGAGAGGGGTTGGAAAAGGGCAACGAACCCAACCCGCCGGTGAGGCAGCGATGAAGAGCTGTGTCCCCACAGGCCCAGTTTCGGGTGTCCTGACGACAATTTACTGCGGAGCTTTGGCTTGGAGGGCTGAGGGCAGTGTTAATGCGAATGCAGCCGCGGCTCGCAGTACTCGCGGGGGGTCGCGCGGGGTGGGGGGCCGAGGGAGAATACAAAATTTAGCAAACTTACCTGACCGCCTCTGCTCCTGGTCCGCGTTGCAGCAATGGCGCCTCTTCGATCAGGAGTGGAGTGGCAACCCTCAGCCAATCCTGGCGCTGCTGCAGCACCAGGATTGGCTGAGGGCACGGTTACTCTTCGCTCGCCGCCTGCCCATTAGGAGACCGAGGGGCTCCTAATGGGCATGCGCAAGCCAGTGGAAACACAAGTGCGCATGATTGGGCACGGGCGAAAAATTCGCTCACCTTCCCCACTTATGCGCACTTGTGCTGCTGCCTGTCCCTGGCTGGTCTGCAATGCACGTCAGTCAACATGACGCCTGACCGCCCACCCCCTTCAGACTCTGAAGGGGGTGGGCGGTCCGACGTCATGCTGACTGACATGATTGTCAGACTCAGTTCTCCTCGTGACGGCATCTCTGAACTTAAGTAAACTAAGTTCAGAGATGCCGAGGGAGCTGCGGGCACGGGCGGGGGGCAACGCCCCAACGCCCCAATGGACGCACCGCCCCTGACCTGATGGTAGTTAAACAAATATGTAACCATAATAGGATGAGAGAGAGCAGACTCTGAGCCCTGGCAAAACACGCACCACCCGTCCGTAATTGTCTGAAGATAAACGAAACCCTCTCAGTTTAGTTAGTACTGGTGCCCAATGACCTCAGAAGGATGACTCACAGAGCAGCCCTGCCGCTCGGCCTGCAGATTAAACTGATGAAAGGCAGATGTCATCTTGCAGATAAACCTCACACTCAGGATGACGAGACAGAGCAGCCCTGCCTGCAGATTTTACTGTCTACAGAGTCTGAAATTAAATCTGAGATCTCATAAATTGCAGCTTGCGTGCGCTCATGCTAAAGTTAGGACACAGAGGCTAGTTACTTATAAGTCAGTGGCAGCAGCGCCTGCCCGGTGGCGGAAACTAGTACGAAACTAAAAAGTAACTTTACTTACTTGAACGGTCTTCTGTCAAGACTGACTGTCTCACACCGACACGGTCTAGTCCAGCGGCCGCGGCGGAGAGCCGCACGGGGTCACGGCCGCACTGCAGCACAGCAGATGATGACCGGCACCACCAGTCACTCTGGCAGACTCCCCGCAGCTCCCGCGATCATGCCACTCATGATGCAGCGCCGCGGCCCGGCGGGCCATCATGCTGAGTGTAGTCTGCGCGGTCTTGGTCGACGATGCTGCCGTCCCTCCGCCGCCCGGTCCGAACGCCGCTGCCTGGTAATATTAATTAATTATGCGCAGCCAGCAGCAGCAGGCTGAGGCAGGCAGCACTGCAGGGGCGAGCGCACTTGATTCCACTCGACTGACTCCGACTAGTCCCCCACCACTTCCTCCCCCCCACACACGGCGCGCCACAGCCAGTAAACTGTTAATGCAGCTCAGGGCAGGCCCCGCTCCGGGTGTTTCAAATCGGCAGAGTGGTGTCAGTTACAGTGACTCAGACAGCCGCCCGGGCGGCGCCGCGACTGAGGCCGCAGATTGTAACATTGTAGCAGCACTCTCAGTGCCAGAGCTGAGGAGCAGACAAGAATTGAAGATATTTAACTGTTTATGAGCCACTAGCTGCTGGCGGCACGTCTGCTGGGAGCAGCAGAGCCGGCGCGCTAGCACCGCGGTGTAGCCAGTTTTGTGGCATTAAAAATGCGTGACAAAGCATTTCAGTGCAGTGATGCGGAACACCACACTGAAATGCGTTAGTGTCACACATGATGCGTGATTCTTGGCAGGCCTGCCCCCGCCATGCTAATGTGGCGGGCGTAAAAGGCCGTCCGGCGGGGTGTTTTGGCGGGCGGATCGCCACCGCGGGTCGGGCGGTGGCGATCCGCCCGCCATGCTAATAAGCCCCTAATAGAGGAGTTGTTTTGTGAGGCTAAAATAGGCCACACACGTACACACACGCGCACGCACACTCACACGTGCACGCACGCACGCACTCACCTCTCTCTCGGCGTGTCAGAGGTGGACTCGTAAACTGTTTCCCGAAACTGCCATTGTATTTAAAGTTAAGTGGTTCGTTGTAACAACGGACAGTATGAGCCACACGCTGAGCCAATCCTTTGGTGCTGCGTGTTTATTTGTGCAGCAGGCCGCTAATGCGTTTCAGCTATGTTGCCCTTCTTCACAGCAAAGCCACATTACCTTTGGTCATCATTTTAACCACATCAATCCGTGAAAAGTGAAAGGAGACTTTCTGACAATACAAAAGCCATTCCTATTATTCTTATTATCATCTGATGTAAAATGTTTACGTGGCATACATTTTTAATACATCCACACAATTATTAATCATACCCAACTAGGCTCAATGTTCTTCTATCCTACATACAGACCAAGTGGGCAAAGGAAAATTGTTCTTACTTTCGTGATATACCAGTCCACAAAGAACTCCAATTCCCCATTTGTTGAATTCCAGATGCATCTGTAAGTACAGTGAAGAAATGTAAGGCAATTTTTGGTGTCACGTATCAATCAAATATGTACCGATAATTCTTCAACCTGATTTTATCCCTATGGCTGGTGACTTTCCAAATCAATAATGTAGCTGGACTCCAAACGCCTGAGTGCACTTATTCTGTCACGGCTGCTACGATTCTATGGAACCCTGCCAATCCCATAATATTTTGCTTCATCCAACTGCCTTTCATGATGGTTCTTTAAAAGTCTGGCTGTGCTGTAACTAGTACTCTCCATTCCGGATAGCCATAATGTATTCTAAAAGTCTTATTTCACTTGAAAATGGTACTTCCTACATACTTACTTTCTCGCTGGAGCTCTGAGACATAGACAACAAGGTCTGATGTGCAAGTAATATTTTTCACAATTCTCCTTTGTCTAGTATCATAAAAAGCAGTACATTCTTTGACATTGGCAAAACGTTTGCCTGTTTTGCTGTTATCTCATTTGTAAAGACCTGGTAATCAACGTAACCAGTCTCACAAAGTATTTTCACCTGGAAAATAACTCCTCACTAATATATCCTTTAAAGAGGGACATTTACGAGATGTGATATTGGGTCTGTTACTCACTATCTCCTTTATCTGTAAATCAGCCCTCAGAACATTCCAAAGTTTTGATAAATCTTTTCTTATCGGATTTGAATTGTTCCCGAAAGTAGTAATAAAACTATGTCTTGCTATACTCCTTTCTTTTTTATGGGAATTTCATAGAGCAATTGTTCCCTTTCTAGTTCTTTCATTCTCTTTCTGGCTTGTAAGAGTACATGCTTTGAGTACCCCTTGCTTTAAATCTTGTATATCCATTTTGACCTCTCTGTAATCCTCTTCTGTGCTGCAATATATGCTTGCATATTACAATTCACCATATGGAACACTGGCTTTCAATTTACAAGAATGGCAACTAGAAGCACATAATATTAAATTTCAAGCCATCGATTTTCTGAATAATGAAGTCTCATCGATTGGCTCAAATTTTTAATTCAGTCTTCAGAAAATCTATCTCACTCCCACTCATATGTGCTGAAAGTGTAATATTCAAATTATTTCTAATCAGAGTGATCACTAACTCATCTAAAATATTTTAGATTCCATCCCATATGAAAAACAGGTCATTAATGTAACATAACCATACTACTACATAATCAGTAAATTATTCAATTTCCATTGACCATACCACCTGCTTCTCTAACCAGCCCATTAGCAAATTAGTGTAGCTGGGGCGAAGCAGGTACCCTTGGCATTCCCTTGTATTTGTATCTAATACTGATACTGAAATATAAACACACTTTCATTCAAACCAAATTCAATCATTTGTATTTCCAACAAATTCAAAGACCTTTCTCTTAGAAAGTTTTAGTTTGCTGCCAATCAATCTGTGTGCGTGATACTAGCACACAATAAATTTACATCCATAGTATCCATGATAAATGTACCTTCCCAATGGATATTCTGTATTTTGGATAAAATAATCATTGGTGTTGCTCAGATACAATGGTAAACTTTCTACAAAGGGAAGCAAGTAATGGTCAACATAAATAGTAGTGTTTACCAATAGGCTTTATTTTGATGGCATGATATGCATGCCTGGTGGTTTAGTCAGATTTGTATGCATCTTGGGTGGAAGGTAATAGAGTGGGAACCCAAGGGTAATGATTTTTCAGATAACAAACCTCTTCCCACTCTAATAAGCCCCTGTCTTTCCAACCTGTCAACATGTCCTAATATTTCAGCTGTAACTCGACTTAATAATAATGCTAAGCGTTCTTATCTTAACATGGGGGTCATTTAATTGCGAATTACAAAACACCGAAATCTCGGTTATGGAAACCTAGCCAGTTTTTTCAGAAAATTAAATTTACTAATATAAGATTCAGAAAAAATAGTTAGTAAAGGAAAAATGTCCTTTCTTGAGTCCCCTCACTCACCATGGTTTCCCATGGTGACATGCTTCATCATAGGGGCCATCCCAACCCGCTACGGGCTGAGGCGTGCTACGACTTGCGACACTACGTAGGAGCACTACTTGTGAGTGACTATGTGTGGTGCAGTGATGGGGGTGGAGTGGGTGAGACTAAAAATATCTAGCTAGTGGGCAAAAGGAATTTATTCAGGCTCCTAGCCGATATATTAAAAACGGGGTTGGTCGCTAGGGTGTCTGTTTTTAATTAGTCAGGGGTCCCTAGTGAACGTCAACTAGTTTCGAGCTACCCCAGTGCTCTTCTTCAGGACAAACAGGGTCCAGCCCTGTTTAGTACCACTCCAAAGTGACCTAAGGATAGGAAAAAATGCTGCAAAATACTAGCAGGCAAGATTTAATACATACAGTACTTTGATCACGTAGTATCTGTAATAGAGAAAGGATAAAAACATTATCAAGTACAGTCTATGTACTGTATAGGTAGTTATTGAAACCATGTTGATACTGATCATTTGAATCTAAAACAGAAAACGGCATACGAGACCTACTTCATGCTATGTAGGTAAGTGAAAACGCCATGCTGCACATTAACTACATATAATCAGACACTCACTGCTGGTGTGTGTTGTTAAGAGCTCTCCCATAAGATCCTTGTGTGGTTATGAGAGCTATCGGCATCTCAATAGTCATATTATACTATAGGGCCAGCTTAGTTTAAACACAAAAACTAAAAACCAAAAAAGGAATACCACATGACATTACCCTTGGTGAGTAGATTGTCAGTAATCTGAGACATGCCAGGCAATTAGGTGAATGCTTATTTGCCAGGAAATAGAATGAAATGAAAGAGCATAAACCTAGAAAAACATACTAATATACACAGACAAAACAATATGACAAAGAAAATACAGTGACATAATAAAACACATACTAATTATGGAGCAACAATGTGCTTCATGGTCTGAGAGGGGCTGGAGAGATCATCGCCACTGTAGGAGAAAGGAAAAACAAAGCGATAATGAAAGCTTTGTAGCAAAAAGAGGGGGGTGAGTTGCACTGTGAGAGGCCCTGCTGTCTGCCCAGTCCGGTGCTGTGGAGAGAATAACTTACTTGAGAATGAAAACTGCTCCGGCTGTTGCCTGCTTCCCTCCCGACCGCATATTAACAAGTGAGTCCCTACTGCTTGTTTTTAAAGGGTGTTTTCCCGCCGATTCATGTTTAGGAGACTAGAGCGGAAACTAAAGAACAAAATGGCCGCCTTCTATGGCTCAATGTGGCTGCCATTTTGGGAAGGTAAAATACTCGTTAGTGCCTATTGGGAAGGGTATAAGGTGATTAGAGGCAATACAAAGGTGATGAACAAATACATACAATGTGCCTCACAATGATATACAAAAGAGGTCTAATACGAGTTCCTATCATTATGGGAAGGTAAAATACTCGTTAGTGCCTAATGATAAGAGTATAAGGTGATTAGAGGCTAAACAAGGAAGACAAACAAATACATACAATGAGCCTCACAATGATATACAAAAGAGGTCTAATACGAGTGCTCTATTGTTGAATCACTAAGGCGATTAAGACGTACTCATATAAAACAAACATACAGATGAATGCTGTATTTTCACTCCCTGAAAAAGTGTTTGATTATGAACAGAGAGTAATTGCAACTGATCGACTGACTCTTAGCGTGTCATATATAGGGTGATTGGTATTTGCTCAGGAGTTTCCCAATAGATGTAATGCCAGAGGAGATTGATAGCTTGACCTCTGGTTAAGAGGGAATTTGATCAGATGACTTTTCTAATTGCAGGGTGACTGGTATTCTTTCAAAAACATACCCCTTAGATGTAATGTCAGAGGAGACTGTTATTTAGAGAACTGACCCCACGGAATATTATCATTCAAGCCTTGAGTGTCTGTACATAATTTAAAAACCCAGCGTTCTTCTCTCTCTAGAAGTCGCTGTTCGAGATTGTCATTACATTTGATATGTTCCAGGACCACCCACCTCATGTCGTTAGGTGTATGTTGTTTTTCGATAAAATGGGTTGACATTTTTGTTGTCGCCCGCTTGCACCTGATGTTACTACGGTGCTCCACAATCCTAGTACTGACTTTTCGTGTAGTCATGCCTACGTAGTGGAGATTACAGGTGCAGGTAATCAGATATACCACACCTGTGGTGTTACAATTAGTGAAACTGCGGAGTTCCCATGTCATTTGATTGTTAAATGTCACTCTTTAGTTGCTGACGTGAGGTGACATACGCTGCAGTTATTACACGGGTAATGTCCTGTAGGCAGAGTTTGTAGGATTCTTTGTCCATCAGATTTGGTATTAATCTTGGGACGAGTGTGGACAAAGTAGTTCTTAAGGTTTTTTCCTTTTCTATGACTGAACATTGGTTTGGGTATGTCTAGGTTGGCACTGTTCAGTGTCCGCCAGTGTTTTTTGATTATTTTAGACACCTTGTTAGATGCTATGTTACAAGTTGTTATACATATTGGTCTCTTTTCTTGTGTGTTTTTATTTAGTCTGGGTTCAAGGAGGGAATCTCTGTTGTTATTGCTCGCTCTTTTCTTGGCTGCTGATATGAGGTGCTTAGGATACTGCCTGGCTGTCAATTTCTCCGCCAAATCCTTTGCTTGGGTATAGTAATCCGTTTTCTCAGTACAATTTCTTCTTAGACGTAGAAATTGACCGAAAGGTAAATTGTCTTTTAGTTGTTTGGGATGAAAACTATCGTAAATCAAAAGACAATTTCTTGCAGTCGGTTTGAAATGCGTGGTTGTGGTCAGGCTACCTTGGTTCGCTGTGATGTTAAGGTCCAGAAAGACCACTTGGGACCTGCTCATAGTGTTGGTGAACTTTAAAAATGGATCCTGTAGGTTCAACCAATTAATGAAACTGGTGGCCTCGGTCTCATTGCCTTCCCAAATCACAAAAACATCGTCAATGTAACGTCTCCATACTTTTAAATTGTTGAAGTACGGATTGTGAGGATTTAGGATCTTCTGTTTCTCAAGGTGGTGGACATAGAGACCTGCCACACTCGTCGCAAAAGTGCTTCCCATGCTAGTTCCGTGCACTTGACGGTACAACGTATCTTCAAATCTGAAGTAGTTCTCAGTTAGGGCCAGACGGCAGCATTCTAAGACCACGTGTCTTGGTGTGTGGTATATCCAGGAATTCTCGAAGAGTACTTCTTCAAGGATTTGCAGGGTTTCCTTATGCGGTAGACTTGTGTATAAACTTTCAACATCAAGTCCCATCAGGATATTGATTTCTGGGTCAAAGGGTAGATCTTGTAAAAGGCATAGGACAGCTTTTGTATCCTGTAGGTATGTGTTAGTACCCTGTACTATAGGTCTTAAAAAGCATCAGCAAACTTTGAGAGGGGTTCAAGAATTGAACCTATGCCCGATACTATTGGTCTCCCAGGAGGACTGTCCATAGATTTATGAATCTTTGGGATAGTATAAAAGTAAGGGATCGTGGGTTTTTGTTTTCCCAAAAATCTCCTTCTTTTTGGTTATCCAACCGTTTGCAGTAGATTCTTCCACTAGATAGGCAATCTCCACGCGTAAGCGTTCTGTGGGGTCTTCTTTTATTTTGACATAGTTTCTTGCGTCTGCCAATAGTTTGAGGCACACACCAAGACACGTGGTCTTAGAATGCTGCCGTCTGGCCCTAACTGAGAACTACTTCAGATTTGAAGATACGTTGTACCGTCAAGTGCACGGAACTAGCATGGGAAGCACTTTCGCGCCGAGTGTGGCAGGTCTCTATGTCCACCACCTTGAGAAACAGAAGATCCTAAATCCTCACAATCCGTACTTCAACAATTTAAAAGTATGGAGACGTTACATTGACGATGTTTTTGTGATTTGGGAAGGCAATGAGACCGAGGCCACCAGTTTCATTAATTGGTTGAACCTACAGGATCCATTTTTAAAGTTCACCAACACTATGAGCAGGTCCCAAGTGGTCTTTCTGGACCTTAACATCACAGCGAACCAAGGTAGCCTGACCACAACCACGCATTTCAAACCGACTGCAAGAAATTGTCTTTTGATTTACGATAGTTTTCATCCCAAACAACTAAAAGACAATTTACCTTTCGGTCAATTTCTACGTCTAAGAAGAAATTGTACTGAGAAAACGGATTACTATACCCAAGCAAATGATTTGGCGGAGAAATTGACAGCCAGGCAGTATCCTAAGCACCTCATATCAGCAGCCAAGAAAAGAGCGAGCAATAACAACAGAGATTCCCTCCTTGAACCCAGACTAAATAAAAACACACAAGAAAAGAGACCAATATGTATAACAACTTATAACATAGCATCTAACAAGGTGTCTAAAATAATCAAAAAACACTGGCGGACACTGAACAGTGCCAACCTAGACATACCCAAACCAATGTTCAGTCACAGAAAAGGAAAAAACCTTAAGAACTACTTTGTCCACACTCGTCCCAAGATTAATACCAAATCTGATGGACAAAGAATCCTACAAACTCTGCCTACAGGACATTACCCGTGTAATAACTGCAGCGTATGTCACCTCACGTCAGCAACTAAAAGAGTGACATTTAACAATCAAATGACATGGGAACTCCGCAGTTTCACTAATTGTAACACCACAGGTGTGGTATATCTGATTACCTGCACCTGTAATCTCCACTACGTAGGCATGACTACACGAAAAGTCAGTACTAGGATTGTGGCGCACCGTAGTAACATCAGGTGCAAGCGGGCGACAACAAAAATGTCAACCCATTTTATCGAAAAACAACATACACCTAACGACATGAGGTGGGTGGTCCTGGAACATATCAAATGTAATGACAATCTCGAACAGCGACTTCTAGAGAGAGAACAACGCTGGGTTTTTAAATTATGTACAGACACTCAAGGCTTGAATGATAATATTCCGTGGGGTCAGTTCTCTAAATAACAGTCTCCTCTGACATTACATCTAAGGGGTATGTTTTTTGAAAGAATACCAGTCACCCTGCAATTAGAAAAGTCATCTGATCAAATTCCCTCTTAACCAGAGGTCAAGCTATCAATCTCCTCTGGCATTACATCTATTGGGAAACTCCTGAGCAAATACCAATCACCCTATATATGACACGCTAAGAGTCAGTCGATCAGTTGCAATTACTCTCTGTTCATAATCAAACACTTTTTCAGGGAGTGAAAATACAGCATTCATCTGTATGTTTGTTTTATATGAGTACGTCTTAATCACCTTAGTGATCCAACAATAGGCACTCGTATTAGACCTCTTTGTATATCATTGTGAGGCTCATTGTATGTATTTGTTTGTCTTCCTTGTTTAGCCTCTAATCACCTTATACTCTTATCATTAGGCACTAACGAGTATTTTACCTTCCCATAATGATAGGAACTCGTATTAGACCTCTTTTGTATATCATTGTGAGGCACATTGAATGTATTTGTTCATCACCTTTGTATTGCCTCTAATCACCTTATACCCTTCCCAATAGGCACTAACGAGTATTTTACCTTCCCAAAATGGCAGCCACATTGAGCCATAGAAGGCGGCCATTTTGTTCTTTAGTTTCCGCTCTAGTCTCCTAAACATGAATCGGCGGGAAAACACCCTTTAAAAACAAGCAGTAGGGACTCACTTGTTAATATGCGGTCGGGAGGGAAGCAGGCAACAGCCGGAGCAGTTTTCATTCTCAAGTAGTTATTCTCTCCACAGCACCGGACTGGGCAGACAGCAGGGCCTCTCACAGTGCAACTCACCCCTCTTTTTTTGCTACAAAGCTTTCATTATCGCTTTGTTTTTTCCTTTCTCCTACAGTGGCGATGATCTCTCCAGCCCCTCTCAGACCATGAAGCACATTGTTGCTCCATAATTAGTATGTGTTTTATTATGTCACTGTATTTTCTTTGTCATATTGTTTTGTCTGTGTATATTAGTATGTTTTTCTAGGTTTATGCTCTTTCATTTCATTCTATTTCCTGGCAAATAAGCATTCACCTAATTGCCTGACATGTCTCAGATTACTGACAATCTACTCACCAAGGGTAATGTCATGTGGTATTCCTTTTTGGTTTTTAGTTTTTTGTGTTTAAACTAAGCTGGCCCTATAGTATAATATGACTATTGAGATGCCGATAGCTCTCATAACCACACAAGGATCTTATGGGAGAGCTCTTAACAACACACACCAGCAGTGAGGGTCTGATTATATGTAGTTAATGTGCAGCATGGCGTTTTCACTTACCTACATAGCATGAAGTAGGTCTCGTATGCCGTTTTCTGTTTTAGATTCAAATGATCAGTATCAACATGGTTTCAATAACTACCTATACAGTACATAGACTGTACTTGATAATGTTTTTTATCCTTTCTCTATTACAGATACTACGTGATCAAAGTACTGTATGTATTAAATCTTGCCTGCTAGTATTTTGCAGCATTTTTTCCTACCCTTAGGTCACTTTGGAGTGGTACTAAACAGGGCTGGACCCTGTTTGTCCTGAAGAAGAGCACTGGGGTAGCTCGAAACTAGTTGACGTTCACTAGGGACCCCTGACTAATTAAAAACAGACACCCTAGCGACCAACCCCGTTTTTAATATATCGGCTAGGAGCCTGAATAAATTCCTTTGCCCACTAGCTAGATATTTTTAGTCTCACCCACTCCACCCCCATCACTGCACCACACATAGTCACTCACAAGTAGTGCTCCTACGTAGTGTCACAAGTCGAAGCACGCCTCAGCCCGTAGCGGGTTGGGATGGCCCCTATGATGAAGCATGTCACCATGGGAAACCATGGTGAGTGAGGGGACTCAAGAAAGGACATTTTTCCTTTACTAACTATTTTTTCTGAATCTTATATTAGTAAATTTAATTTTCTGAAAAAACTGGCTAGGTTTCCATAACCGAGATTTCGGTGTTTTGTAATTCTTGATCATTTTTGGAGGGTGGACCTAGCATATCCCTCTTTCTCCCCTTATTTTTCTGATTTTTTGGTCATTTAATTGCCTCAGGGCCTCTTGTATGTATTTCACGTTTGGTAAGATCACCATCTTTCCCCCCTTGTCAGAGAATTTAATGATAATTTAGCATTCCTCAATCTCACCGCTGCTTGATAATGTTTACAAGTACTATCATGGTAGTGGGGCCTTTGTTTTCTAAGATGAATTATCTCTGAAGTAATAAATCTCCAAAAATGCCAATTATATCTCTTGGTAAATGGAGCATAAATTTTGATTTTGGCTTCAAACGGCTCCGACCCAGCCAGCCAGTTCTAATGCCCATTTCATTTATAATAATCTGTTTATCAAGTATGTTTTCATAAATGTCCTGATTGTCGGGCAATCTGATGTCATCAGAGTCTAAGCTACTCAGAGCCTTTAGGTTCCCTAAATCATCAAGGGTCAAGTCAGTATTGCAACTTTTATACACAGGTTCCGGTGTGCTACATGTTGCCTTCACCCTCCAGATTGTGGAACATCAAAGAATAACCTACAACTAGTAAGTAATATTTTTTTTGTTTTGATCCTGATCTAAGCCAACAACTATAAACTATATACAGGAAGATTTTTGTCACAACCCACATTAAAACATATCATAGTACAACATAAACACCGGACAAAGAAGAGAGAGGGAAATCAATCATATCAACTCTAATAATATATTTCATTAAAATGGTATCAGATTTTTTCACATTTGTGTTATATGTAATTTACAAAATATATACTTTCTATAGTTTGGAAGCAAGAAACCTTTATAAATCTCTACTCTTTGTTTGCTTTATAGCTCCAACTGACTGATCCATAAAATCAGACCAAACGTAAGCTTCCTTTTAGATAACTCCATTTCTGAAAGAACCAATCATACAATGCATTGTGGAACCAGAGAACTTTATACTGACCCCTGTAGAGGAGAAAGAATGCTGCAATTCAACGAATCCATTCTGGAACTTTGTGGTTCTAATGTGAGATCCACTAAATAAATATAGAATTTATATTGAAATGAGGTAACTAATGCTAGAATTCCATGTTGGGTCAGACATTAGACAACCTGAGTTCTTACTTATCTCCAGAATTCCTGAGAGCGAACGTTTGTAAGTGTTGTAGGTGCAATGCTCCTGCTTCCTCTCTAGATGGGTGAATGAATGAATCAATATAGATATACAAGGCCTTTGTACTATCAATGTGATGTTTTGCGCTGTGGGGCTCATTATGATGGCGGAAGGATCGCCACCGCCAGCCGTGTGGTGGCGATCCCTCCGCCATCGAACGACGATTTTCCCCACGCCACGTTACGAAGGCGGGGGGACCGTGTCCGTGGCGGGCGCAAAGACCGTCCGCCACGAATCCACCACAGGCAATTGTTCCGATTGCCTGGCGGACGGTCCAGATAGGGTAAAATGGTGGCGGTGCCTAGCAGGCACCGTCCGCCAAATTACGATGCGGGCTGTAGCCAGCCTTTCCATGGCGGCAAAACCGCCATGGAAAGCCTGGCGGGGATTGGTTTCGGGGGCCCGTTGCGGGCCCCCCTTGTGTTAGTGGGAGGTGTGGGTGCACTGGGAAATACCCCCTCTGCCCAGTCATGTGTTGGACGTTAGAGTAGTCTCTCTTGATAGTTGTACCGCAGTCCATTGCCCTTTGCTCTATAAATATACTAAATAAAGTAAAATAACATATACTGTTCATAAACTAATAGAGTGAATATCATAGTTTATTGGCACATTAATTATGTGCAAACAACTGAAGGCCTTAGGAACTGTACAGGACAAATAGAGACTTACCAAATATTGCACCTACCCAAATATGATCAATCCAATACTTTAGCAAATTTTTAAAAGTTTTTGTCAGCTGACTTCTGGCTAATAATCTCTCCCCAATTCAATGTGGCTTTCGTCCAGATAATTCTGTTAAGACTGCCCTGCTCTCGGTGCTCTTCTACATGGCCATCATAACAAACAGTCCTCTATTCTAATGCCCATATGTCAGGATTTGGGTTAGGGTTGAAATCCCCAAAGAATACAGCCAACAGTCCCAATTGTCCACCTCTTCCAACCGACATACAGAATAAAAATACGTCAGTTAGGAATCTGGGGTAAAATGGGGGGAAGAATAGGACACAAGAGACCCTGTTTCAGCATGGCGCCATAGCAGCATTGTATCATCTCACAACCACCACTCAGTAATCTTGACACAATACAAAGACAAACGCAAAAAGAACACGGAATGCTGAACAATGTCAAACATTCACCCCAGTACAGAGATCTAGGCCTAAATCCATCTTTGTTTTGCCCACCATGCCATTCCTGATTAAACCCAGCCATATGCAAATCAATCTTGACCCTGCTCCCCATGGGAACAGTCCAGCCCGAACTGCCAGGCCAGGTCCTCCCTGGACCGGAAACAAGCATCCTGGGACCGGTTCGGGGTATTACCCCTCATCAGCCAGGCTAGCTTGAATCCAGTGGAATGGTGAGCACGAGACCCACGTCTCGGCTTACCCGTCCCACTCGGGGTGACAAACGCAAAAAGAACAATTGATGAACGGATTGCTGAACAAAGTCAAACATTCACCCCCAGTACAGAGATCTGGGCCTAAATCCATCATTTTTTTGCCCACCATGCCATTCCAGTTTAAACCCAGCCATATGCAAATCAGTCTTGACCCTGCTCTCCATGGGAACAGTCCAGCCCGAATGGCCAGGTCAGGTCCTCTCTGGACCAGAAACAAGCATCCTGTGACCGGTTTCGGGCTATCACCCCTCATCAGCCAGGCTAGCTTGAATCCAGTGGCATGGTGAGCACGGGACCCACGTCTCACATATGTTATGTTATATTATGTTATATTGATTTGTATAGCACACTAATTACCCAAGAGGGTATCCAGGCACTTAGGCAGGTGTGTAGGTGTGTGGTCCCCAAGGTGCTTATACAAAGAGCCAGGTCTTCAGCTTCTTGCGGAACTCAAGAATCTTAGGAGGAGGATATGATGTGTTGAGGGAGGTTATTCCATGTCTTGGGTGCGATGTAGGAGAATGAGCAACCTCCAGCTTTGCTTTTGCAGATGCGGGGAATGTGTGTGAGTGACAGGGAGTCAAAACGTAGGTGTCTGGTGGGTTGGTGAAAGTGTACGTGGCAGTTCAGGTATTCTGGTCCTGTGTTGTGTAGGGCTTTGTATGTGCGTGTGAGAAGCTTGTATTGTCTACTATAATTTTGTGGGAGTAAGTAATTATGATACCTAAAAGTCCAGTACTTTCCCTGATGTGGTTAGTGGTGAAGTCTGGAGTGGGAATAGTAAATCTTCCCCCTCCTAAAGTCCAACACTTTCACCAGTGTGATTACATTTGGAGTGTGAACATTAAATTTGATCTCCCAAAGGTCAACACTTTCCTCAATGTGGTTAAGTTTGGAGTGGAAACAGCAAATATGAACTCCCGAAAATCCAACACTTTCCCCAATGTGGTTAAGTTCAGAGTAGGAACAGCAAATTTGAACTTGCCCCACCACCCCAGTCCATAACTTCCCCCAATGTGGTTAAGTTTAGAGAATAGTTAAAGTGAAATGCTCAAAGCCCAAGAATTTCCCCAATGTAGTAAAGTTTGGAGTGGGAATATGAGATGCGAACCACCCAAATTTCAATACTTTCTCCAATGTGGTTAAGTTTGGAGTAGGAACACTAAATTTGAGCTTGACCCACCACCCCAGTCCAAAATTTTCCCCAATGTGGCTAAGTTTGGAGTGGGAATAGTAAAAATGAAATCCTAAAAGCCGAAGAATTTCCCCAATGTAGTAAAATTTGGAGTGGAAATATTAGATGTGAACCAACCAAAGTTCAACACTTTCCCAAATGAACTTAAGTTTGGAGGTGGAATATTCAATATGAAATCCCCAAAGTTTAACACTTTCCCCAAAGTGGTTAGGTATGGAGTGGTAATACTAAAATTCGACCCTCCAAAGTCTAATAAATTCTGAATGTGGTTGTCTGGAGTGGGAATAGTAAATATGGACCCACTCAAATCCAACACTTTCCCCAATGTGCTTTAGTTTGGAGTGGGAATAGTAAATCTGACCCCCTTCCCAGCCCCCACAAAGTTCATTAACCCAAAGTTGGTGAAGTTCAGAGGGGGAATAGTAAATTAGACTTTCCCCAAATTATAACACGTTCTCCAATGTGGTTAAGATTTTATTGGGAATAGCAAATGTGATATCCATAAATTGTTAGCATTCATTAGTATTTTTTGTTTTGTACATTAAAAAATATAGTAGCTTTTTGTATGAATTTTTTATTATTAATCCCTTGACTGCTAAGCCTTTTCCCCCTAAAATGCTAAGCCTGTGTTTTTTGCTGTTTGGGGTACTTCGCGTTTATGCCTTCATAACTTTTTTCTACATAAGGTATCCCCGCCAAATTTGCGTCCTTTTTCCAAAAATCATGGTGATTCTAAGGATACCCAGGGTTTGTGGATTTCCCTGCAGGGAACTGAGAAAATAGCCAATATATAGCTAAATTTGGGGGTTTTAGGGAAAAAATGAACAGCAAAAAAAAGTGTTCCAGACCCAACAACTGAATTGCACCTTACAATGGTTTTTCCCTATGTACAGTCCACAGAGCAATTTATATGGTAAAATATAAAGAGTGAATAATGGGCATGAATGAAACCTATGTTTTTCTGAATGACACTAGATGCTCTGTTTAGGAGCTGTAGTTATTTGTACATCCCTGATTTTTGTGGGTACTAATACAAGCTTTTGATTCAGAGGGCATTTTGCAAACTGGCTTACATTTGAAAGGCAAAAATGCAGAGAAATCCCTTTGGTAATGACAAATATTCTACTATTCTGTGTACGCACACATCTCCAGATAAAAATGGTACCCTAGTTGTATGGCTGGCCCTAATACCTGCGACACAAAACACCCCAAAATGCGACCTACAGACATCCTATTTTACCCAGCAAAATCCAAGCTTTTTTACAATGTGGGTAGCTGCGGATTTTGGGCCCTAGTGTAGTCAGCACCTAGGGAAACCTAGCAAGCCTACACATTTCTGAAAAGTAGACATGGGAGGTATTCATCGTGGCATGACTTGTGTGGTTCTCACCAGGCTTTCTTAGCCAGAATCCCTTCCAAACCCCAAACCTTAACTAACACACACTTTTCCCCACATTTCTGTGAGGGAAAGTTCTGAAAACTGCAGGGAGCCACAAATTTCATACCACCCAGCGTTCCACCACATCTCCCCATACAAATGGTACCTCAATTGGGTGGGTCGGCCTAGCGCCTGCGACAGGAATGGGCCCAACACGCAACATGGACAGATTTAATTTTTCCACTCCAAATCAACCCTTTTTTGCATTTTGGGTAGCTGTGGGTCTGTGCCATAGATCAGCCGGCCCCCAGAGAAACCTACCAAACCCACACATTTCTGAAAAAGAGACACCTGGGGGGGCCCAGGGTGGCATGACTTGTATGGCTCTCACCAACTTTTCTTCAACAGGCACATTTCCAAACCTCAAACTTTGACTTACTTAGAACAAACATTTTCCTTACATTTAGGTGTTAGAAAGTTCTGGAATCAGTGGAAAGCCACAAATGTTGCCAGTGTTCCCCGCATCCCCTGATAAAAGATACCTCACTTTTGTGGGTGGACCTAGCGTATGCGACAGGAAAGGGCCCAAAACACAACATGGACGGATCAATATTTTCCACTCCAAACCAACCCTTTTCTTGCATTTTAGGTAGGTGTGGATTTTCGGCCCAAGATCAGCTGCCACTAAGGAAAACCTACCACAGCCACAGATTTCTGAAAAGTAGACACCCTGGGGAGTCCAGCGTGGTGTAACTTGTGTGGCTCTCACCAGAATTTCCTACCCAGAAATCCTTCAGACCTCAAACTTTGGCTAAAAACACACATTTTCCTCACATTTCTGTGTTGGAAAGTTCTAGAATCGGCAGGGAGCCACAATGTTCCTGACTGATAGAACATCAATGACATAAATATTGATGTTCTAAATATCAAAAAAATATATAGACTACAAAAATATCGACTCCCATACCTAAACAGGTAAGCACAAAAATATTGAATCAAAAATATCGATGTAAAAATATAGGTGTAAAAAATATTGATTTAAATACATATATAAAATAAAATAATATATATTAAATATATTAAATATTAGTTTTAATTTTAACAAAATAAAATACATGTAATATGCATTTTGTTCAAATCTCTTTTATTGAAAGTTCAAATAGAAACAATACAACAACCAGCATAGAAAAAAGAAGAGGGAGGTAAAGGACTAGAAAAGAAGGAAGGAAGAAGGAGAGAGATGGGAAAGGCAAACGGAAAAGTGAATCGGCCATGTTAGGGGATGTAGTAATGAGAGCGCAGGATAACAACATGCTAGAACAGAGACTCAAAAGCTATTGCATATCACAAATCTTCAACTGATGGAGGCAAAGCATTACAGATCAAAGGCAATGAACATATAAGAAAAAATTAAATGCTGCAAAGAAAATAAGGCAAAAATATCGACATGGGAGAAAGGCAGAAAAAGCTAAAAATCCAATAAGGAAAAGGGAAATCCTTGTGCCAGGGGGAGCCAACGGATTGAAGGGGGACCCATGGGAAAACAAGGCCGTACAGATGTATTTTAACAAAATATAACAAATAAACTTAATTAAAAAAAAGATAAACGCACAAACATAATAGTTATATATATATACTTTAAAATAATTAATAAACGGGGGCGTGGCCTGAAGCGTCAAGATGGCGGTCGCACTCTAAGAGTGCTCCGGACCCCTCCGTCATCCGCTTTATATCCCACCACCTTTGGATGCCATCCATCTCCCGAAACTGATCGCCGATATCCCCTGCAGCTGGTGCTGTGCAGCGACGGTGCAAACTACTGCCTTACCAGGCGAGGGGCCCGCTCTGACGCCAGGACCCTCGGATGCCTGTAGGCCGTAAGATGGCGGCTCCCGCCGATCAGGACCTGAGGCTCTGAAGAGTACCGATTGCCAAGCGCCTACCAGCGGCGCACCTCCTGCCACGCTCGGAAGCCCCGCGCGCCGAGTGATCTGCCGGGGGGAGGGCTCGAAGAGATGGCGTGTTCCCCGGCTGCTCCGGCATCCAGACGGCCTGCCACGAGGCGACCTCCCGCATCGCCTGAGGTGGGGCCTCATCTCTCCTGGCTGCGCCCTGAGGCCATAGCGGACCCCCGCGCCGTAAGATCGCCACCCACCTGGTGAGTTGAAAGGGGGCTGGGGGTTCGGCTGCCGCCTCGGGTAGTGGAGGGAGGCTTGTGGCTCGGGCCTTCCCCCCCACCTCTGAGTGCTGAGCTGCGCTGGCAAGGGCGATCCGGGTGCAGGCCGAGACGAAGTGATCCGGTCTGGGAGCGCTCCACGCGGTCCCCCAGTGCATGAGCAACACAAGTGTGGGCCTGCCACGGCGGGGTTGTAGGTGTCCTCCCCTGCCGATCCTCAGTGGGCTGGTGTGGCGCTGACCCGGAGGTCGAGGCACTGCTTGCCGGGGGGCTGGGGGGTGGGCTGATCGGCTGCTAGGACCGTGCAGCTGGAGCCTCGGGAGTGGCTCCCAGGCCCCCCTGTCCTTCTCACACCTGCGGCCTACATTCACGCTTGACACTGGGGGCTGGGTGCAGGCCGGTCGGCTGCTTAGATCGAGCAGCGGGCGCCTCAGGAGAGGCTCCCAGGCCCCCGCCTGACCTCCTTCTCTTCTGGCCATATTCCCTATCCGTGCTGACTCCGGGGACTGGGGTCGGGCCGTTCGGCTGCGGGAATCGCATGGCAGGGGCCTCGGGAGAGGCTCCCCGCCCCTCCCCCCTGTGAGGCACAGAGCTGTTTGTCATCGCGCCAGTCTATGGACACACCAAGCTGCCCGCCGTCGGGGTCCTGGGACCCGCGGACCCTTACGCGCCTGACTAGGCAGCGCACAGAAGGTTGCCTCCCCGCCCATCTACCTGAACACTGGGGACCCTGGTCCCAGCTTGGAGGGACCTGACCTACTGCCCCTCTGAGATAGCTCAGCAGGCGTGACTCTTATGGATATCCTGCAGGGCCAGGAGAGTTCCCGCTGTTGGCACCACCCTACTGGCGCTCTCTGGCCCTGAGCCCACCCCCCAGGAGGCCCCGTGGAGGTCACGGAGGGTTCCAGCTGGGCCTTGAACGGCCCTCCAACGCTGTGCTCCCCTGTCAGCCGGCCTGCATCGAAGACGACTGGAGCTGGGAAGGCCAGCCCAGGCTGGAGTGCGGCCATGGCAGGCTTGATCGTGCCGCACCGCCCGAAACTCCCGTAATAGGAGGCTTGGCTGCGGGGTCACGCGGCGGTGTTCTTCTGTGGGTTCCCTTGCCCCACCGAGATAGGCCCTGTGGATCCGAGATCCTTAGGATCCCCAGAACAACAACAATTCACCCCCACGAGGCAGGCCCCACACTGGTGCACCCCGGACGACGCTTGGGGTACACTCGGAGGCTGAGATCTGGGGGTACCCCCCCCCCGGACCTTGCCACGCACGCTTTCGGCCGGGGGAGAGGTGGAGCTCTCCTTGTACTGGACCCTGGGTGTCAACACACCACCACCTGAACGGACGCACCCCTCCTTTGGAGTCCAAGATGGGGAGAGATCGTGTCCCTAAATCAACCGTGGCACCGACGCAAACTAAAATGGACCAATATACCACTAGTGACCGGGGCTCGGCAGAGGGGGTGCTTGGGGGCTCCCCCCTTCCAGGGTCTGACCTATCGACTATCCTACAGGCCATCGGCGCCTCTCAGACCTCGGTGGAGAACAAGATTGGCGAGGTCCGGGTTGACATGGCCCTCATTCGCCAGGACTTGCGGAACGCCACGGCTCGTATTTCAGAAGCAGAATCTCGAATCTCCACAGTCGAGGACGATCTCAGCCAGCTGAAGGAACAAGTAACCCACCAGCAAACACATACTAAGGGGCTACATCGCAGAGCTGAGGACACTGAAAACCGGTCACGTCGTAATAATCTCCGCCTGGTGGGATTTCCGGAAGGGGTCGAGCAGGGTCGAGCAGCTGCCTTTGTGGAAACCTGGCTGAACTCCTGGATGCCCAAGGAAGCACTATCACCCTGGTTCGCTATCGAGCGTGCCCATCACTCTCTTGCCCCTAAGCAGCCTCCCGGTGCTCCACACAGGCCAATTATAGCCAGGATCTTGAACTTTAAGGACAGGGACGGCATCTTGACCCAGGCCCGGGCTCAGGGTACCTTGAAGTTTCAGAACCACAATGTAATGCTCTTCCCTGACTATACTAAAGAGCTGCAAGCACAACGTCGCTCTTATGATGAGGTCAAACAGAAGCTTCGTAACCTGGGCTTGAGATATGGACTCCTCTTCCCGGCCCGCCTCCGAGTCGTCTTCCAAGACAAGACGCTCTTCTTCGAGACCCCACAGTCGGCGTGGACTTGGCTGACCGAAGAGAGACCCCTCCGAATCCGGTCCACACTCTCGGCCGGACCGTCCGGAGCGATGAGGGCCGATCCACTCACCCCTCGGCAGCAGAGGAGGCGCACGCGGTCCCGCAGGGGCCGTGGATCACGCGAAGGGTCATCTGCATCACTTGGTTCTGGAGCCCAAGATATCACAGCCGATGCGAACCCCCCAGCTTCACGTGACTGCAGCAGGGAAAGCTCAGTGGAGATCACGCACCTAGATCCTGAACCCTCCGGAGACCCAGACCCTGTGGCCTCGGACACTGAGCTCTCCAAAAGCCCGACAATCTGAGGTCTCAGCCAAGCGTCTGAAAACAAGAGTCCGGAAACTCTTGATTGGCTGTAGCTGAGAAAGGTATACCCCATGGCCAATGTAAGCCACGATGGCATGACACAAAGAATGCTACATCTGATACTCCCCAGCTAGGCGTTTCAGTTTAGCTTGTTGTTGTTGTTAACTTTTCCTTTTCAGGGCGACAGATGCTTCAGTTCCGGAAGTATAGGGCGGAAGGAGACGGGGGGGAGGATGGGGACCGTTGTCCTCTGGGTAGTTTTAGGTTTGAATCGGCCGTGGTCTCCTTTTCTTACGATCTACAGCACCTCGACACTTGTTCACTGTTCTGACACCGCAAAAACACGTAACACACAACACGCACCGTGTACATATGCTGGCGTTGCAACGCCCTTACCCCGTTGGGGCCCACTACCCTTTGGCCCACTCATCACGTGCACCAGTCCCGATGCAGTCGTCCACTCCAGGTAAGCCCCTTCATGTTCTCTCCTGGAATGTGAACGGACTACTGGATCGCATCATGAGAACAGCAGTCCTTAAGTACGCCCAACGCCATGTGCCTGACATACTCCTACTTCAGGAGACACACCTCCTAGGGACCCAATGCCTCTTCCTCGCACAATACGGTTTCGATAGAGTCTGGCACTCTGGTTTCGAAAGCGGGTCGTGAGGGGTTGCCATCCTAGTGCGGCGAGGGCTCCCCTTCACTCCTGGCCACGTTGCGACGGATCCCCAGGGCAGGTTTGTGACTGTGTCTGGGAAACTAGAAGGGAACATCCTCAACCTAGCGTCCATATATATCCCACCGGCCACGCTCACCTCCACCTTACAGCACCTCACAGACACACTCTCCTCCCTACCCTTGGGGCAGACGGTGATTGGGGGCGACTTCAATGCTGTTATGCAGCCAACGCTTGACGCGACGGGCATACCCTCCCCAACAAGGCTAGCCCATGCAAAGAAGTTGACAGACTGGGTGGCCACCCTCGGCCTGTGTGATGTCTGGAGGATCTGGAATCCCCGAGGCACCCAACACACACATACCTCAGCGGCCCAGCATTCGTATTTCCGCATTGACCTAATCCTCCTGCCTGTCTCTGAGTGCCAAAGGGTACCCAATATAACCATCCTTCCCCAGGGAATTTCAGACCACTCTGCCCTATCCTTGCACCTGGGTGGGACCTCAGACACAACCCGGGCGGTGTGGAGACTAAATGTGTGGTTCCTGCAAGATAAAGAAGTTAAGAAGGCAATAGAGGTGGAATTGCATCACTACTTCCTCACTAATCACGGATCGGTCCCCTCCCCAGGCACCCTCTGGAAGGCAAGTAAAGCCACTATCCGTGGTGTGGCCAGGGGTCGGGTACACACGAAACGCCTGGCACAAACCGACCGCCTGGCCCTCCTCGAGGCACAGGCCATAGGGTTGGAAACCACCCAAACTGGGACCCCTGATGCTCACCGGGACAGGCAGCTTGCGGTCACTCGAGAAGAGATCAAGCAGATCTCCTTGGAGTTGGCCAAGATGCTGTGGCGCTCATCTGTGGCCCGAGTATACAGCTGGGGAGACAAAAACAAAAGTTTGCTGCACAGACTGATTTCCTACCCTCTCGCTAACAGGATAGTCCCTGAAATCCAAGACCCTTCGGGCAACACCCAACACACCTCACCTGAAATCGCACAGGTATTTGCTGATTATTACGCCCAGTTATACTCTGCTCGCGCACTGGAAGCTGCCCTCCCAGACGTGCTCGGCCAGGCGGTGTCCGGCTCCCTTGCCTCGCAAAGGAAGAGGCGGCTGTCTTGGACCTCCCCATTACCCCGGAGGAGATACATGGCGCGATCTCCCTGCTGAAGGCCTGGAAAACACCAGGGCCCAATGGTTTCCCTCAAGAATATTATGCGATGTACCAAGACTTGTTGGTTCCTCATCTCGTGCACCTCTGTTGAGGTTGGCTCCTTCCCTTCTGAGACTGATGTGGCGACTATTGTCATTATTCCTAAGACCCAGCTGCCCTCTCCTAGATGTGCGGACTATCGTCCAATTTCTCTTATTAACACGGAGATAAAAATATACGCCACGATCCTGGCTCAGCGACTTCGTCCCTTTCTCCATAAGATGGTCCACGCGGACCAATGCAGCTTCATGCCAGCGCGGAGCACCAGACACTGCTTATGACTCCTCCATCTGGCCCTGGCCGGCCGCCAGATCCGTACACCCTACCTCGCACTCCTCCTTGTCGACTTTGAAAAAGCCTTCGACATGGTGGATTGGCACTATCTGGAGGACGTCCTGCAGCTGATGGGTCTTGGACAGCAGTTCCGGCGCCTTGTCCAAGCCCTCTACTCCAAACCCAGAGCCAGGGTACTGACCAATGGTACCCTCTCCAGTGCATTCCCAATTCAAAGGGGCACGAGGCAGGGTTGTCCCCTTTCGCCCCTTTTATTCGCTCTGGCAATGGAGCCCTTGGCTTTCCTCATTCGATCTGACCACTGGATCCAAGGCTGGAATTGGGGAACCCACCACACCGATAAAATCTCCCTGTATGCGGACGATGTCCTGCTCTATCTGTCGGACCCGGCCAACTCCGGCCCTAGATACCTTGAGGTTTTACAGGCCTTTGAAAGTGTCTTGGGCCTCCGACTCAACCCGGCGAAATCAACACTGGTGCCCCTCCACCTCTCCAGGGAGTGCTTCGCCTGGCAGTCCACATCCCCATCAGGAGACAGTCATTCAAATACTTAGGGGTCTGGGTCGCTCTGCTTCCTGAGCTGGAATGGGCATTAAACATTACCCCGCTGGTCCGTAAAGGCAAAGCAGATCTCAAGCGCTGGCAAATCTTGCCACTTAACCCGCTCGGGAGAATAGCGCTGTTCAAAATGATGATCCTCCCACGCTTCTTGTACATCATTCAGAACACCACCTTTCACTTCCCGCGCAGCTGGTTTAAGGAGTTAGATGGGGCGATCACGAGGTTTCTATGGGGAGGGGCAAGGCCCCGAATTGCTCTTGTCCGTTGCAGGATCCCACCCTTCGATGGAGGCATGGGTATGACCGACCTCCACCTATACTAGCTGGCCACCCGGCTCCTTGTAATTCACGATTGGTTCACCAGGGGATGGGCTGATCCGGCCTACAGGACGGAGCTCGGAGATATGGAACTCCCCCAAGTACAAGCGTACCCATATGGATGCCCCATACCCAAAACGATCCCGCCGATAGCCAGGGCAGTCCTGGTGGCGTGGCGCACGGCTCTGAGACACACACGATGGGACAATCGTCTGAGCCAACACACGCCTCTCTGGCAAGGCACTTGGTTGGGGGAGGTGGCGGCACTCTCGGGATTCAAGCAGTGGGACCTCATAGGGATCTCTCTACTGGGCGACGTATGGGTTCGTGACCACATTAGGACGTTCCAGGACCTATGGGGGCGTTATACTCTCCACGTTTCACAGTTTTATAAATATTTACAACTTCGTCATGCCCTCACCACACATATTTCAACAGGTACATCCCTTCCCGAAGTCAGCCCACTAGAAGCCCAAGTCATGATGGGGAACCTGGGGAGGGGCGGGGTCTCCCGAATATACCGTACCCTTGTAAACAACGGACCGGCAACTCTCGATCCACTCCGGACCCGCTGGGAGGGGTGGGTGGGTCTTCTGGAGGAGGAAGACTGGCGCGACGCCCTCATGGCCCCTAAAACCGTCACAACCTCAGCCAGACTCCGCCTTATTCAATTATACTATCTCCACGCGGCTTATATCACCCCAGCACGCTTACACAGAGCAGGGCTGCGTCCCTCCCTAGACTGCCCGCGCTGCGGCCACGCACCAGCGGACTTCTACCACATGATTTGGACATGCCCTAGCCTTGCCCCTTATTGGTCGGGATAGAGACAGAACTCACACAGGTCCTGAGCTGGCCAGTTCCCCATGATCTCGTGCATCTTGTCCTGGGGTGATGGAGGGCCGGGACGGCTCACGAGCAGACAAAGCATTTCTTGGGACAGCAGTCGCCAAGCGGGACATTGCGGCCTCCTGGGCGCAAGCCAAACCCCCAACAGTGGCAAAGTGGCGCCGAGGGGTGGACTGGTGTGCCACACAGGCAAAACCCTTATTCGAGGCCCGAGGATGCCCTGCCAAGTACAACAGAGTCTGGGACAAATGGCTGAACCAGCTGAACTAAGTGCACGATACCTCCCTTTTATGCATGGGTGTAATGCTAGCGTGTCAAGATGGTGCTTCCGTCCAATACGTTATATGTACCCACAAATTGTATTTGCGGTAAATACTTGTAGTATCAATCAAATGTCTTGTGCTGCTAACGTGTTTGAGCTTAAAACCAATAAAGTTGATTATCAAAAAAAAAAAAAAAAATTAATAAACTATTATCTTTAATTTATTTTAATAGTTTAAAATTATATTAAAAAATATATATATATCAATAATTTAAAATATAAAAAAAAACATTCTATAATAAATTAAAACATTAAACTATTAAAAAATATTTAAACTTAAATTTCCCAATACAATCAGTGCAACAGTAGGGAAAGTGTTGGATATCGGAATAATTAAATTTACTACTCCAACTCCAGTGAGTGCAACAGTAGGAAAAGGGTTGGATAGTAGAAGGGAAAAAATTACTCATCCCACTCCAAAGAATGCAACAGGTGGGAAAGTGTTGGATAGCGGAGGAGTAAAAATTACTATTCCCACTCCAAAGAGTGCAACCGTAGAGAAAGTTTTGGATAGTGGAGGGGTAAAAATTACTATTCCCACTCCAAAGAGTGCAACAGTAGGGAAAGTGTTGCATAGCGGAGGTGTAAAAATTACTATATCCACGCCAGTGAGTGCAACAATAGGATAAGTGTTGGATAGGATAAGTCTTGGATAGAGGAGGGGTAAAAATTGATATTCCAACTCCAGTGAGTGCAACAATAGGGAAAGTGTTGGACAGCAAAGAGGTCAAACTTACTATTCCCAGTCCAGTAAGAGCAACAGTAGAAAAAGTGTTGGATAGAGACAAAAATTACTATTCACACTCAGTTAAAACAAAAATAAAAAACATTAAAATGTATAAAAATTCATTAAAATAAATAAACAATATTTAGAAATGAAAAATCAAATATATTAAATATAAAAAGAAAAAATATTATAATATTAATTACATATATACAAAACTACAAATATATAATATAAAATAATAAATACATTTATAAAAAAATAATTCTTTTAAACTAGAAAATATTTACAAGCAAATAAATTAATTAATACATAAATGTATTTATTGTATTTCCTACCCTATAACACCACACCAATAACAAAACACTTCAACATTTTTAATTACATGTTTTCCCAAAATTAATATAATTAATAATCAATGTAAAAAATATCATTAATAAAAAAACTAATAAACATTAATTGACTACACACACTTTAACACTATGATATCCACAACACACACCTAAATTAATCTCTAAAATAACAAAACACAATTAAAACTTATTTATAAATTAAAAACTATTACTATTAACAACTAATAATAAAGTAATTAAAATGTATTTAATACCCACCCTTTACCCCTTTAAAAGTAAAAACAACAGACAAAAAAATAAACAATTACCCAAAATAAATATCAAAGAATTAACATTAATTAACAACTATATATTAATTAATTAAATACAAATTAATTCCCAGCCTTTACTCCTATAAACACCAAAACACATGCCTAAAATTAATTACACAATTACCATAATTAATTACCAATTAATTAATTAAAATTAATGAACATCCAATTATTAATTCATCAATTAAAAATAAATTACTTCCCACCCTTAACACCTATAAACACCACAACACACACCTAAAATTAATTACACAATTACCATAATTAATTACTAATTAATTAATTAAAATTAATTAACATCCAATTATTAATTCATCAATTAAAAATAAATTACTTCCCACCCATAACACCTATAAACACCACAACACACACCTAAAATTAATTACATGATTACCATAATTAATTACCAATTAATTAATTAAAATTAATTAACATCCAATTATTAATTCATCAATTAAAAATAAATTACTTCCCACCCTTAACACCTATAAACACCACAATACACACCTAAAATTAATTACACAATTACCATAATTAATTACCAATTAATTAATTAAAATTAAGTAACATCCAATTATTAATTCAGCAATTAAAAATAAATTATTTCCCACCCTTGACACCTATAAACACCACAACACACACCTAAAATTAATAACACAATTACCATAATTAATTACCAATTAATTAATTAACAACCAATTATTAATTAATTAATAATAAATTACTTTACACATTTAACACTATAACATCTCAACTAAACAAATATTAATAAATAAAAAAATAATCAATACATTTAATATAATTAAATTACTTCCCACCCTATTCCCCTATAAACTCACAGCCCGCTATGGAACTAAAAATCAAAAATTCAAATAAAAAAAATTAATAACTACTAAAAATGTAACACAGGGGCGTGGCCAGGGAGGCCAAGATGGTGGACGCGTTCCTGTGAGGCTTCGGCAGCGGTCCGCTCCACAGACATGAATTGGTGCCGACGGAGTCCCCGATGACATACCCAGACACCGATCAGTAGCCCTGACACGCGGATTCCACCCGATGAGCCCGAAATTGCCGGGAGAGAATTGATTACCCTGCTGCGATCGGACCTGGGGTCGGGGCGCCGGCTCGCAACATGGCCGCGGCTCCTCGTGGCTGAAGGCCTCTTCCCCGCAGCCGCGACCTGGGGCTGTCTTAACGGGCGGCGAGCGCCTACAACTGTGGCAGCTGGTGGAGGGGTGCCCACGACCCGAAATCCAGACTCATCCCCCGCGAGGGTCCCAGGTGAGCGTGAGCCCCGGAGGGGCATTGCCCAGCGAAAGTCCCCGGAGGCAGCCTCCCGCGGAGCGGTGCGACCCGGTGCGAACCCTGCGCCCCGATATAGCGGCCCCGCCACCACAGCAGCCCCCGCAAGTTGTATTGAGGGCGGAGTGCCAATCCTCCGACCCCATCGACCCGGCGCCGTCTTTCCCCCCCCTTCCCTCCACCCACACGGCGCCAGGCCTCAAGGCGAGTGGCGGGGGACCAGAGCCGAAGGCCTACAGTGATCCCAGGTTCAAAGTACAGACCGCCGGCTGCGCCCTGGAAAATCGGCACTACTGCGTGGGGTGACCACGCCAAAATGACAGCCCTCAGAGGAGACAGAAGTTGCGGCGATGCCGTGAGTTCAACCTGCCCAGGGACCTGGGCCCCCGTGGCTGGGGGGCGGATCACGGCTCATAACACAGTGGCATAATCTAGTGAGTGCTTCTCGCCTGCGGCGTGGTGCCCCCCTAGCGGTGAAGATCCTGGGGCCCACTGGCTGCTGCTGTCGCCCCCTCATGCCACACTTGGGCCCCCTGGCCCCCGCACGGCACCAGGCCCTGAGACGCGCGGTAGGAGGGTGAAGGGACAGACGCACCGTGACAAGGCGGAAACGCCAGGCCAACAATAGTCAACAACAAGCCCAGCTTGCTACAAAGACGCCCCCCCCCCCGGCCGCATGGCGCCGGGCCCCGAGGCGCGCGGGCGAGGCGCGGGAGGCCTAAAGTGACCCCTAAGCTAACATCTGGCCTTGGATGCGGACTGCATGCTATGTCTGCGGAAAAGCTGCATTGCTGCGCGGGGGTCCCACGGTTGCCGTAAGCCAGCACCCCAAACCATAGGGGAAGCTTTATTGCTGAATTGTCTTTGAGGGGTTTCCCCCGCAAGAATCCTCCACCAGAAGCCTGAACCCCCGGAACCGGAGGCCAACGGAAGGATTGCGGCCTGTGGCACGACAACACAGTCTGGAGGACACCTCTCGCCGGAGGCATCCCACTGATAGGGGTGTAGGATCGACAGACTTGGCAGGCCTACAGGACGGAGGCTCACGGCCCTAATAGGCACCCTGTTCCCACAGAAGACGCAGGCGCGGCGGCGGCTGCCATTGTGCAGCAACTCAGTGGATACACCCCTACTGGAATCAGAGCCCAGCGTGAGACGCCTACGGGGCGACCTCCCCCTAGCCTAGCAAGTCGTGAGCATTACATCTACAGCTAACAACATTCCTAACCTGACCTCAACTAAGGGGCGTCAACGTGCAGCCACGGCTGGGCCACAACCGGGCTCAACCAGACGACCTTCCCCAGAGGCCGATACTCCTCAGCCATCAGAAGAGCCCCCACAAATGGCATCAATGTCGGCCAAGCTAGATCAGGTCCTGGCGGCCATAGAACATTCCAGGGTCACTATGGAAGACAGATTCGGGGCGCTGACCACAGACCTGAACCTCTTACGCGATGACCACCGCAAGTTAGCGGATAAAGTCAAGCAGGGGGAGAAAATCATGCAAACGCTAGAACCCCAAATGAAGTCCCAACAAACCTCCCTAAGCGAACTTCAAACAAGGGTGAAGATACTCGAAGACAAAGCAGACGACTTAGAAGGGCGCTCCCGGCGAAGTAATATTCGCATCCTCAATCTGCCGGAGGGAGTAGAAGGACTGGACCCCATAACCTACGTTGAAGCATGGTTCAAAACTTTCACCCGATCTGACTCCATTCTTCTCGGTGGAGAGGGCGCATCGCGTCCCAGTCCGCAAGCCACCCCCGGGATCCCCACCCAGACCATTCCTACTGAAACGACTACATTACTGTGACAGGGACGCGGTCCTCCGAGCAGCCAGACAGCACGGACCCCTCAGGGTGGAAGATAAACAGGTCATGTTGTTCCCTGACTACTCTAAAGCAGTCCAGTGACAATGCTCATCCTTCCTGGAGATTAAGCGTCTGCTGCGTCACAAACAGGTCCAGTACGCCCTTCTGTTTCCAGCGTGGCTCAAAATTATGCACGATGGCCGTACGCACTTCTTCTCGGACCCCAAAGAAGCATATGACTGGGCAGTCCAACACTTGCAGGACCTCGCAACTAGCAGCCTACAACAAGGGACTCGGGCATCAAAAAAACAGAGACGCCCGAAGAAAAGTCTCTGTTTGAAACAATGGAACTCACGACCTGAATCGAACACGCGGAGCTCCCCTGATCTAGAACAAATCATAGCTGAACGTAGGAGAGCACTACGGGCGGCAGCACAGATTGGCCTGGCAGCAGAGAGCTCTGATGATGAAAAAGCCCCCCACATCTTCACTCCAGAGGAAGAAGCCAGTGACTCAAACGTATCCCGAGATGGCTCGATCACCTCACCACTGGTGACCCCGCAGACGGCAGACACGCTCATATAGTATGGGACGCTGCATTGTAGCCGAATAGCCTCCCAGGCCCCAGTATTATCCCAGACTCTGGACACTAGCCTTTGTCATGCTATCTAGTCAAAGGGGTATCTACTAAAAGAGAACCCGGGGCACACCATACCTGATTGAGCATACCGCACGACGCATAGAGGGACCCGTTTGGCACCGCAGTTTATACACTTATGCTGCAACGGACCACATTGAACACCACTAGAGACACAAAGAGACCACGCACCCTCCAATACCGTATTAGAGTATGAACATGCCTTTTAGTTGGGACGTGTCGCCTCAAGCGGCAGGTCCCTTTAGTTGGGAATTTTCCCTGCACTATAGTTGCACCCCTTCCCCCCCACAGACTTCCCCAGATATCCAGCAAGACAGTGTGCAGACGGGCAGACCCACAGATCTTCGATGGCCGGCGATGATGCACGGGGCCCCCAGGCGACGCCCTAACCCCTACAATGAGACAGCAACACCCACACACAACAGCACATGCCTAACAAGATACCTAACACGGACATCACGATCATAACGATCAATGTTAGAGGCATGCACACAGCGCGCAAAAGATACGCCATATACTCATATATTAAAAGGCAAAATGCACAAATAGCCGTGTTGCAGGAAACACACTTAACGGCCCCAGAAGCCGACCGCCTGCGGCGGAAATGGCGGGGAACCATCTATGCTACAACGTACTCTGCCTTTGCGTTTGCCTTTGCCCGAGGCACCCTAATCTGGCTCCACCCAGGGACTCCCTTCCGGGAACTCAAACGCACGATCGATAAGGAAGGCCGCTACACACTTGTGGAGGGGCTCCTAGAAGGTCAGCCTATACTTCTGGGGAGTATTTATGCCCCCAACATAGAGCAGGACAAATTTTGGGGACACCTAAAAGGGGTACTAGCCCAATACACATCCACACCCTGGCTTCTCGGGAGCGACTATAACTGCACGCTAGACCCTCACCTAGATAGATCCCACCCTCCCCCTGCACACTCCCAGGCGCATAAACAAGCGGAGCGCTTTCAAACATGGGTTACACACTGGGCGCTAGCAGATGTATGGCGGTTCTGGAATCCAGACACTAGACTCTACTCCTTCCACTCGGTCCCTCATAACCTGCGCGTGCGTCTAGATAGGCTCCTCTGCTCGGTATCCATGCTCCCTAAAGCTCAACATTCAGATTACTTAGGCCGGGTCCTCTCGGATCATGATGCTCATATCCTAACCCTCAGATGGCAGCCCCCTCACCCCCCAGTGCCAACATGGAAACTGCCACGGGAATGCCTCACTGATCCAGTGTTTAGACATGACCAGGAGCATAGTATCCGAGATTATTTCCGGATAAACGCCCAGACAGCGACCTCTAGATCGCTGGAATGGGATGCCTTTAAGGTGGTCGCAAGGGGACAGTGTATACAGCAAATTGTGGGGGTCCGGAAAACACTAGAAGCAGCACTCCTGCGCGCAGAGACTACATTTGCTGCATTAACAAAGGAGGTGGATGTAAGCGAGGCCACGACAGCGCAAATAGCGACGGCCAAAACAGCGTATGCGGAGACGTTAAGGGACCTGCGTAAATATAACTTCAAAGCGCATGCGGAAAGATCTCATAAAGAAGGGAACAGAACAGGGACCCTCCTGGCATGGTTGGCCCGTCAAGACACGGAGATCCAACCCATTACAGAGTTGGTGGATCAGGCGGGGGTCCCCCGACACTCCCAGGTAGAGATCCTACACATTTTTCATGACTTTTACTCAGAAGCCTACCGAGGCCCCGCACAGGACAGACCACACTTAATCACCCCTTTCCTGCACACCTTGACTATCCCGCGAATGCCGGAGGAAGACAGGGATGACATCGACGAGAAGATAGGATCCGCAAGTGTCTCCCACGCAATCCGTGCCCTAGCGCGCAATAATGCCCCAGGCCTGGACGGCTCTCCACTAGAGTATTACAGCACCTTCTCAAGCCAACTGGCCCCCAAATTACAGGCATGTTTGAAGACGCACTGCAGAGAGGTGAACTGCCAGGCTCCTTTAGAGAATCGGTTCTGGTGGTATTCCCAAAGCAGGACCGTGATCCGAGACTCCCAGCCTCGTACAGGCCCATAACACTACTGAATGCAGACTGTAAAATACTGGGAAAAATTTTAGCGGATCGGTATTCCCAGATCCTTCCTCCACTGATCCACCCGGATCAGTGTGGGTTCGTCCCTGGCCGTAACACATCCCAGAACTTATGCAGGCTCTTTCACATACAAGACAGAGCAGGTCCCCAGTACCCACGAGCGGCTTGCCTAATTCTAGATCTAGAAAAGGCTTTCAATACCCTCCTGTGGCCCTATTTGTTTGCCGTTCTCCGGCGGAATGATGTGGGCCCGACCCTGCTTGCATACACGCAACTCCTCTGCAAGAACCTCACAACAAGGGTCTGACTGGGAAAATATATCTCGCCCCAATTCGGGTAGAGAGGGGTACACGCCAGGGGTATCCCCTCTCCCCGCTATTATTTGCCTTGGCAATAGAGCCCTTAGCGATACGTATGCGTCAGGAGGGAGAGGCCTGGGGCATCCCGATCGCTGACACAGTCCACAGCGTGTCATTATATGCGGACGATCTGCTTATATATATACGTGACATAACGGCTGATCTGACCCCCCATATGGACAACACTACAAGAGTTTGCGGAGGTTTCGGGCCTCAGAGTCAACTGGAGCAAATCCACGGTCTACCCCCTTAGTCCACATCTAGCCCCCCTGGACCTTACAATTGAGACCCAGAGGATCGCCTGGAGCCATGCTGCCCCTAGGTACCTCGGAGTTAGGCTGTACCATTCCCTGCAGGACATGTACGAAGGGAATCACTGTTAAGCACTGGCGGGCATACGGGCGGCTGTAGAGTTCTGGAAGACGCTCCCCCTGGCCCCCATCGGGCGGGTGGCCCTGGCTAAAATGATTATTGTCCCCCGGCTACTATATCACTTTGCCAACCTCCCAGTCATTCCACCTCGCCCCTTCTTCTGGGAACTAGATACCCTCCTCATCTCTCTCATCTGGGGAACGAGCCGGCACAGAGTAGCTCTACCCTAGTTGTATCTCCCGATTGACCAGGGAGGGCTGGGAGCTCCGGCCTTTGAAGCCTACTTCCTCGCGGCGCAACTTCAGTGGCTTTCGCACTGGACTGCGGAGTGCCACATGGGCGAGACAACCTCCGACACGGAACACATCTCTCTGCCACTAATCCGACGTCTGCTATTACCAGGCACGAAACCTAAACGTACATACCCGCTACAAGTAACGGTGGCTCGCACCTGTATGCTGCGCATACACCGCATGTCTAGAGGGAAGCCACCATACTCCCCATTACTCCCGTTAGTGGGGTTCCCACATCGAGAGAACCACTACACGGCGCAAACCCTACAAGCATGGACAGACAGTTCACTAACGGAATGGGAATCCTTGTTTGAGGGAGGCCAATTGCGACCATACGAACAGTTAGTAGAAGAATACAATCTACCTCCCAGGCAATTCCTACTACACCGACGACTTTTGGCTAGTAGCCGCCCATTCTGGGACCCGCTCGCAGGAGAACCACCGACGCACCCAGTAATACACACCATACTACATTTGGGGGCGGGCAGACATCTCGTCACATGGCTGTATAAAGCTACCCGAGAATTGTTATTTAAGCCACTGACCTCACTACGGCAGACATGGGAGGAAGACCTCAACAGACCACTACATGACAAGGAGTGGGTGAAAGCTCTAGAATACCCCAAAAAGTCTCCAGAAACGCGCGATTCAAGAACATACAATTCAACATCCTACATAGGGCATACTTAACACCCAAGCGCTTACAACGTTATTACCCAGACACGCAGTTTCTATGCCCCAGATGACAAACCCCTGCAGCGGACTTCCAACACATGTTCTGGAGATGCCCTACATTGCAGCAAAACTGGCATTACATCCATGACACACTCAGAGCAACCGCCAATATCCCCGGGATCGATACATGGGAGGCATGTGCGCTAGGGGTGTTTCGCAGACGAAAAACTGATAAAGTACAGCTACGCTTTGCATCCCTTCTATTACTTCTGGCAAAGAGAGCCATAGCTATGCACTGGAAGACTTCAGGAGGACCCCCCGTGGAGGCTTGGGTGGGAGCCGTCAAAAAGTGGGGCGCTGCGGAAGAAGATGTGATCCGAGAGGAGGGAGCGAAGGGAACGCGCAAACACCACATATCCATGGAATGGGCGCAAATCCTGTTCAGGTTCAGCAATCAAACTATGCGGTACAATAGGAAGTGATCCCAGTATACAGTAAGATAAACAATGAAAAGATTACATAAACATATATTGTCAATAGTCATATGAGGAATCAAAATACCAAAATGGAATGAAACAGTGTTATTTAATCACACTGCTATATTGCATTACATAAACATCATATCATGAGGACAGATTTGTATATACGTGCCCAGAGGGAAGGGGGGTGTACGGTGAGTAGAGTGGGGATATTGTGACATAAAAAAAGAAGTTATAATGCCAGAAACACATCCATTTTTCAAAAAACAAAACAATGGCTCCTTATTCATGCACAGATTTGCGAATATCTACATCTATTTCTTTAGCCATGCATACAGAAGGGAAAAACACAGTAGAACAATTTCTGTTGTTTTCGATGCTGGCTCAAACAGGCAATGTCGACGTTTCGACCCCTAGGTTCTGTAGGTAAATTAACACCTTACGGAGGGGTCTTCCTCAGGACTGGGAGAAGGGAAAAGGCACCATGTACGCCCTTGCGGAGACAGGTCAGTCTAAGTAGCATATAGGGCACGAGGCTCCAATATCATGAGAACGGAATAACTGCACATAGACAGAAACTTGTACTCCTCTGATAAAATCGTACTTGTCCCATCAATTTTGAAGTTGGTCATAGACCGTGGCAATCCGCTATGACCTCAAGAATGAAAATCTGCTGTTACGATGCATCAGGGGGCCTTAATTCGCTCAATTGTTGCGATGCATCAGAGGGCCTCAATACGCTCCTTTCACAGGCACAGATGTATCGGCCCGCAGCGTCGCTCCACGTCCAGTCGTATCCGGAATGGACCCCCCCTTCCCTCTGGGCACGTATATACAAATCTGTCCTCATGATATGATGTTTATGTAATGCAATATAGCAGTGTGATTAAATAACACTGTTTCATTCCATTTTGGTATTTTGATTCCTCATATGACTATTGACAATATATGTTTATGTAATCTTTTCATTGTTTATTTTACTGTATACTGGGATCACTTCCTATTGTACTGCCTGTTACCCAGATCCCAGTATCTGTGGGTTTACCCTTCTTATGTAATAGCAAACTATGCGAGCAGAGCCAGCTGAGGCCCCCCATACCCAACCAACTTCTGCCACGCCAGCCACACCAGCTGGCAGACGTATCGAGCTAGAGCGCCCGCCTGTTGCTGATACTCCCTCACGGCCCACACCGTAGAGCACAGCCCAAGAACCTGACAAAGAAATTAGTCGAACCCCCCCCGCATCGATAACCGCCAGGCGCCAGACTAGCCCCACACACCGGCACAGAGGACCTACTGACCCCCTTCCCGTCTGCACACACACCCCTTTTCCACGCTGATCCCGCTTCAGTACCCCAGTTCAGCACCCAGGTTTTTAGTTTAGGATACAAACCAGCTGCTCAGATAACACCGGTGAGGGACAGGGATCGTTACCCACCCACTAGAGCAGCAGGATCAAAGTTCCCATGAGAACCATGGGCAGATATAGCTCCGTCACCAAGTTTTTGATTAGCAACCATATCCCAGGACCCATAAGTCTCACACTGATAACTTCAACCTATGTATAATGCTGGGATTGTATTGATATATTATGACAGCTATGAGAGAAAACATTTACGTATGTACACCTGAATGCCCAAAAATATCTCTATCTGCCTATGCATGTACCTTGAGATCGGAACCATTTTCCATGATTCACTGTATCTAAAGTGTTAAAATTCAATAAAAAAATGTAAACAAAAAAAACTACTAAAAATGTAACACATATATTAAAAATACAAACAATTCTTATACAAAAAGCATACAACACATACATATAAAATATATACTAAAATACATAATATTAATAAACAAGCTATATTTTTAACAACTTTGGGGCATATTCACAAGGAGCTATCGCCGAATTAACGGCACTTTATCACAGCCAAAGTCGTGATAAATTTACCCCCCCATTCACAAGCCGGTGTTAACAGCCCACAGCACCAGTTTACCCGCGATAGCAGCCGCAAAAAACATCGCCACAGAGGACCCTCGCAAATATCGCTAATGAGATGCAGAGTAGGCGTTCCCGTCACAAAAGCAGAGACAACAGCACACCTCAACATTCACAACGACCAGCCACATCCGTGATAAAAACACAAAACAGGCGATAAGGCGCGTTAGCACCAGGAAATCTACACCAGCTCTGACCTGGTGTAAACTCGGACGGCAGCCAGCACCACAAAAGGGAGCACAGCCCAGGGCCACATCCGAAGGGCAACAGATGCCATGGAGCCACACATCATGCGGCCCGGACACCCAAGAGGGCCACAATACCCACCGTCACCACCCCAGGAGCACCACAAAAGGGAGCACAGCCCAGGGCCACATCCGAAGGGCAACAGATGCCATGGAGCCACACATCATGCGGCCCGGACACCCAAGAGGGCCACAATACCCACCGCCACCACCCCAGGACCACCCCTCCCTGGCACCCCCCCGACCAAAGACATGCCACATCAGCCACACTTGAACATGTACAAAATATTCTGCCTGATGCCGCACAATCACAACTGGTGACATGGATGTGTCGTCACAGAAATGACCAGCACACATTCACTTTCGAAGCAACAAATGAAACTTTATTAAAATGAACAACGAAATGAAATGAAGACACATGGCCGCTCCCCTCCGGACAATACGTAGGTCACAGCCTGTAAGACAAAAAACATGATGAGAAGGTGTGTCCTGCGCACATCAGAGGACAGAGAGAGAGCGAAAGAGAGAGAGAGGAAGAGAGGGAGAGAGAGAGAGTGCCGCCCCTGCACACCCAGGCCACACTGCTCACCTGCTGCCACTGGTGTGTCTCCAACCACGTGCCGGAATGTAGGGCAGTTCAACAGGTCACACATCTCATTCAGAGCCGTCAGCTGAAACAGAGCCCAGATACATGACTGGCACAGTACACACACTTGCACAAGACAACATCGCCTGCCCGCCCATGCACACCCAGGCAGAGGCACCCCAACCCCTCCCGCCGCCCATCGGAGCATGCCCACCCATGCACACCCAGGCCTCAATGCTCACCTGCCACCTCCGGCGCGTAGACAGGAGGTCCCACCACGTGCCGCTGCAAGCCACAAGCCCAGGGCCCACGGACACGGCACCCTCCACATCATGCAGCCACGCTCCGCAGGCCACCAGGTCTCACGTTTGGTGCTGGGTCTTGATTACTCCATGGCAGAGGACATACCAGTGCACCCGGCATCATCGCAGGCTGCACACCCGCTCAGCCCACTGGGTGCCACCAACTCTGGCATCCCGGAAGCGACGCCACGGGCGGTAGGCCCGTGCTGCCCGCTGGCCTACACTGCGGTCCAGCAGGGCACACAAAACCTGAGCTGTCCGGACCGCCGGGACGGGGCATCATCGCAGGCTGCACACCCGCTCAGCAGCTCAAGGTGCCACTGACTCAGTGCACCCAAAGTCACCGTCCCGTGGCGGGGTGCCTGTGCCGTCCGCAAGGCCTCGGATGCCACTAACCCTGTGCAACCCCAGTCTGCGCCACGTGGTGGTAGGACCGTGCCGTACTCCAGGCCTCGGATGCCACTAACACTGTGCGCAGCAACTCATGGGCCCTATATGAGTGCGAACCGTGGGGCGTCCGTCATCCAGTCACCACCGGAAGAAGGGAATGTGACGTCGTCGGACCCTTATGTTGGCGGAGTCACATGGCCTGTGACGCCTGTGCCGGATGGGTGTGGTGTGTGTGAAAACCTGCCCTCAGGGAGTGGCCGTGACATGCTGACAACTAGACCAGTGACCCGCACACCACCAGCGAGTATGGCTGCGACGGGTAGCAATGAGGGCCCCCCCTTCGGTGCGTAAGCGGAGTGGACTGGCCTGCCGTACGCCGGACCAGCGCAGGGCCTGCAACAATGACTCGTGGGCTCTGGGTGTGGTCCAGTCCATGTCCGGACAAGGAAGTGACTGATGCGTGTGTCCCTGCTGCAGTGTTCATGGAACCCGCTACACAAGATGCGATGTCGCACCCCCTTACTGGCATCCCACAGGATGAACATCATTGACGCAAGGGAAGGAACTGTCCCCACATTCATCCACACATCCACACAGGAATGACGTAAGACATCACACAGCAGTGTGTCACTGGATGTTTATTTGCACATCCAGTGCAGTCATGCAGCTGGAGCGGTACAGGGCAATGCCGAGCACACCACACAATATGGGCCCGTGGAGGGCCAGCCAGTGTCCATCCCGGGATGACCTGTACTGCGGAAGAGGAAGGGTACAGTCCGCAGTCTGTCCGCCGTGTCATTGGTCGTCAGACAGCATGTGGCAGTCCATGTCGCTGTCCAAGGTGAGTGCCTCGGAGTGTATCGGGGGTCAGTGGTAGGTCTTGAGGCCATGTGCGGCACCAAGCAGAAACAGGCATGGTGGCGGTAATGGATGCTAGTGCCTGGTCCTCCTGACCACAGTCCCATCCACGTCCTCGTCCCCGGGTTTGTGCCCTGCCCCACCTGTGGGTGTTGCAGTGCTGGCTGCGGCACTGTGTGCCACTGACTCATCAGGGGCCGGAGGAGGATTGTCGGCCGCACTGTGTGGCAGTGACACATCAGGTGCCGGAGTGGATATGCCTGCCGCACTGGGGGGCACTGACACACCAGGGGGCGGAGATGTGGATGGTGTGGGGGCAGCAGCATTCATCATCGCCACGCCTTGTGGCAGCAATGCCATGACGAGGACATGCAGGGCACGGTAGATCCCAGCTACATTACGCTGATGTGCAGCGGAGCCTGCCATCCTTTCCGCCTCCATCCGCACCATGTCCTCCATGAGCCTCCGCATGTGTGCCAGCTCAAGGCTGGCATCGCTGGGCCCACTGTGAGCAGACAGGTATTCTTCCCTCCACGTCATGACTCCAGAGATGTCAATCAGGGCTCGCTGGAGACCATGGGGCGGACATAGACACCCAAGGATGGCGTCCAGTTTGTTAGCCATGAGCTCGAACCCCACCCGGACCTGCTCGGCCGTCTCCCTCTGGCCCTCCAGCACACAGCGTTGGAAGGCCATTTGTTGTTCCTGGGGGTCTTGGGAGGGTGCCGGGGCTGTGGGTGCCTCATGCTGGGTGGTTTGGGTGGTGGGTGGGGTCTCATGGATGTAGCTGGGCTGCCCTGATCCTGGAGGTGAGTTGCGGAGGTGGTCAATGAGGTCTTGGATGGTTTGGATGTCAATGCTGGTGTTGTCCTCCTCCTCGTCATCAGTGAAGAGTGGCTGTGACTGCTCTGCAGGAGGTGTTGATGATGCCCCTGCGATGTGAAGGGGAGATGGTGTATTACAATGTGTCCACATGTATGTAGCCGCATGGTACAGGTTGACATTCAGACAGCATGGCATTGTACATTGTGACAGTCTGTGGGTCTGGGCGAGGACCCAGAGTGATTGTGGGTGTGCACTGTGCCCTGCTTGCTTGTGCATGTGTGCCATTGTGGCCATCTCCGCCCGTCCCCCCAGTACCTGGTGGTCACTCACCCTGTTGCGGTTGTGTTGTGTCCTGTCGAGCAGTGTCCGGTCCCCCGACTCCGGCCACAGTCTCCACACTGATGACTGTCGACACCAGCTCCTCCATGTCATCCAGCTCCAGCTGTGGTGCTGGGCCCCCACCTCCGGTCTGCTTGCTGCCTTCAGGTTGGCGGAGAGTTTATCCTTGGTCTTCCGCTTGATGTCATTCCATCGCCTCTTGACCTCGTCCATTGTCCGCTTGTGCTTTCCGACGGCATTCACCTTGTCGACGATGTCCCGCCATATTCCATTTTTGGTGCCCAATGACACGTTGGAGGTGACGAAGAGGTGTTGATGGTGTTCCATCACCTCCGTGATTATGATCCTGTTCGCCTGTGGACTGAACTTGGTCTTCCTGGTCTTCTTGTCCTTGCCCTTCCCTGTCCCCGAGGTACCAGGCTGGTCGCCCGGGGTGCTTGTGGGGCTGCGCTCGTCCTCTGCGCCTGCTCCGGCTGCCTCCATGGTGCTTGTGTGTTGGTCAGTTTGTGTGTGGGGTTTTTTTCCTGCTTTTATGGAGGTTTCTGACGCCTGCCAGGTGTGTGTTGCAGGCCTGGCGCTGCTTGTCGCTGGTTTCCTCATCGCGCTTTGGCCCATCGCGTGTTTTTTGGTGTTGTGGTTTGTGTTTTTATCTCCATCGTGGTGGTTGTATCGCGGACTTTGTCCACGGTTTTGGCAGGCTATCGCATGGTACCGCCTTGTTGTGAATTCCACGTTGACACGGGGTTATTTTCCTGTGATGGGCTGCGTTATTGAAAGTTGCGTTACGCTACTCTTGCGGTAGTTATCACACATTCTTGTGAATATACCCCTATATTTTTTAAAACAATATTAAACACTTCGATATTTTTTAAATCTATATTACGGACCTGAAGTCGATATTCTTGGCCACGATATTCTTGCTGTCGATATTTCTGACCCACCATATTTACAACTCGATATTTGTGCAATTCGATCATTTTTCATTCGATAGTCTGTCTCTGCACCGTTCCTACCACCCAGTGTGCCCCTACATTTCCTGATATAAATGGTGTCTCTCTTGTGTTGGTGGACTTAGGGCCAATGAAAGGAAATGGCCCACTATGCAACATGGACAGATCACATTTTTCTACTCCAAACCAACCCTTTGTTTGCATTTTTAGTACGTTTGGATTTTGGGCTGTAGATCAGCCGGCGCCCAGGGAAATCTACCAAACAGTCACTGCTGAAAAGTCAACACCTGGGGTAATCCATGGTGGCATGACTTGTGTGTTTTTCACCAGGTTTGTTACCCAGAAGCCATTGCAAACGTCAAACTTTGGCTAAATACACATATTTTCCTCACATTTCGGTAAAAATGGTATCTCACTTGTGTGGGTGGGTCTAGTGTCTGTGACAGGAAAAGGCCCCAACGGCAATGAGGAGACATCAACATTTCTTGTCAAAAAATTATCCAATTTGACAATGGGGGTAGCTGAGGTATTTTGGCCCAGGCTCAGCAGCCGCCCAGAGAAACCTGCCAAACCCACACATGTCTGAAAACTAGACACGCGGGGGAGTCGAGGGTGGTGTGCCCCGCATGAATCCCATAGTATTTTCTTACCCACAATGCCCTGCAAACCTCAAACTTTGCCTAAAACCACACATTTTCCTTCCATTTCTGTGACGTAAACTTCCGGACACCTAAGGGATCCACAAAATTTCTACCACCCGCCTTCTCCCACTTGTCCTGATAAAAACTGTACCTCATTTTGGTGGCTGGACCTAGTGCCTGTGACAAGCAGGCATTAAACCAGGGTCAGTGGGGGTGCTGCGCGGTGACCCTGACTCCCTGGGCCAGATTGTGGGTAAGCATCCCCAACAACTTTTTTATATGGCAGAAAAAAATCCCTGGTGTTTAGCGGGCTTTATGCACCTCCCCCCCCAACTCTGGGGTGCAGATTGGAGGTAAAGACCACCTATCTGTCCCTGGGGGGGGGGCATAAAGACTGTTAGGGTCATTTTGGGGTTAGCGGCTTTGCCCGATGTCTCAGCAGGTTGTCCTCACCCATTCCAGCAATAAAGAAAATCTCCCTGGTGGGTAGTGTACTTTCTGTCCACTGGGGGTGGGCAGATTGAAGGTAAAGACCTCCTAACTGCCCTCAGGGGGAACAGTAAGATTGTGGGGGCATTTTGGTGGTGGGGCCTCAGCCCGGAGTCTCGGAGAGCCACCCCCACCCTTTACAGCAATAGAAAAAATATTCTCCCTGGTGTCTAGTGGGCTTTCTTTCCCCTGGGGATTGGAGGTAAAGATCTCCTATCTACCCCCGAAGGCAGAAAGAAGTTTGTAGCTGGGAGAATGGGGGAGCACAAGCCCACTGCTGAAGGCCGCTCTCCCCCTCCAAAAACACTCCCTGGTGTCTAGTGGGTGCATCCCTGCTTTAGGATAGCCATCCTGCGATGATCTCCAAGCAGGGATCCACTAGGTAGGAATACCATTGGAAAGAGGAGATTCTCCCCTTTCCAACGGTACCTCCCACATACAAATCGGTGCTGGGGAAGCTGAGATATGCCCCCGAGCACCAATGCAGAGAAAGTAAAATTAGCTAACTCTTTTCACTTTCACTGTAATAGCCTCAGAGTGCAATGCACGCCAATCCTCATTAGAAAAAAAAATTGATTCAGGCTGCTGAGGAAGCTCTTCCCCAGCAGCCCTAACTGAAACTACAAAAAGGAAATCCCTCTGGTCCTGGCACCGCCCATAACACATGATGCCACTGCTATGGATGTTTGGTTTTTTGTTTAAAAGCACACATTTTTTGAGTTGTTGTCTTGGTTCACTTTAACTGAACTAAATGTACAAAAATAAGTAACTATTTAAGGAAAACTTAGGAATTATCGGAGGGATATGGAGCCAAATGGTAATCATAGGTATGTGTATTCTCAGAGAACTCTGCTAAATAGAAAAAATGCTGCAAAAATGTGACAAAACACCAGTACAAGCTGCAAAATTTGCTTTCTTATGCCACGAAATGTAGCAGTCCGTGCCATCTCATCTGGCAAAAATTTAGTGTCCTAAATATCGCTTACAAAAATATTGATCATTAAAATGTCTAAAATAAAATCTACAGTTTTGGTTTGGTAAGTAGTAGTTAGGCCTCCATATTTATGTCAGCGAATATTTTTGTTATCGATAGTCTGACATACAGCTCTCTACATAAGTTCATGAAAATGACCTAAAAAAGAACATTCAATCAACACCATTGAGGCCCATATCATGAATGCTGAGTCAGCTGCCAATAATCTGCTCCTAGTTCAGGATGCAGAATTACCATGGGATTACGAGCAATTACCAATAAATTCCCTGCGGGAATGGCGAATAACTTGCAGAAATCCGTGTTACCATATACTATTTGTGAATTTTGTGCATTTTTGTGAGGACAAATTCCTCCGCGTTTGACCCGGTGGATTGGTCTCCAATATTATCTGTGGGAATTCCACATGGATTAATACTGCTGCGAAATTACAGCATGGTTTAGAACACTGATTTGGGTGGACTATCCATCCCACTTGTAAATAAGGTCTCCAGTGTCCTAAAGCAGGGGCAATCAAAATGTGTCTATGGTCTGCAAGTACATCTCCATTAGGTACTTCCTCGTCCCTGTACTTACTAACTGAGGTGTGTCCACCTCCTCTGAGACACCACATGACCTAGTAAACTCGAAACTGGCCTCTTTCCACTTCCTTTCCATCACTCCTCTCAGGCTCCTCCTCTCATGAGAGCCATAAAGAGGGCGGACATCTCCAGATCTTCATGTTTTTGCGTCTGCTGCCGCAGTCGCTGCTGTGTGAACCTGGGAGGGTAGAGTTAATTTCTTACATTGTTTCTTTTTTTCTTTTCCAATACCTTATGACTTGGAGTGATCTTTTCAGCAAATGTTGGGAAACTTCTGCCAGAAGTTGGGGCTTTTTCCTCTTGAGCCTGGACTGTTCTTCAGGTTTGCATAGTGGCAGTGATAATTGATTGTTTTTCTCAAAAGCCTTCAGGGTTGCACTTCCAGGTCACTGCGTCCTCGCCCTTGTTCCAGAAGTGCTGCAGAGAGATTCGGGGTTGATTTTTTTTATCCCTTTATCCCTTTTGTTTTTTGTTGCTTGTGTAATACGTACACAAAGGATGGAGAAGACGTTGATGGTTGATGCATATTTCCTTATCGATAAGTGGGTTATTGCTACATTTGAGAATTCCTACAAAAAGCAAATAAATAAATGTAATATAAATAGCATAACCAATTGAAGTAATATGTTTTGTGAATAATGGCAGAGCATATGCAGCTGAAGTCAGTAACATGCTTCTGTGATGGATTATGCTTAACTGCCCTCAATGGTGACCTCTACTGAGATACATCTAGTGAAGTTGACTCTATACTTCCCATTGCTGACAACAGACGGTGTGCCGTATATGTATTATCACCCGATAATGCAAATGACATATCTTTGTATATATGTGGAATGGAGTATGACCAGAAAATACATCAGATGATAGAAGTAGTATTACCAATTCCCTTCCATCAAATCAAGTAGCCCTCCGCATTATAGTAGTCTAATACTCAGAGACTAATCTACAAACAATAACAGTGCACAGCCTAAATGGCTTCAGAAGACGCCTAGGTGCTATGAGAATTTAAAGGAAACTTAGGGTACCTGAAGGAGTTCCAAGATGATGCCCACATTCCGAAAACACACGTGACTTGAGCATGCTGTCAGGGCAACAAAAACAATGTGATGGATGGAATGTTTGAATTAATTTCAGCCACTGGCAAGCACGTGGGCAGCATTTCAATCCAATGTTTTTCACCTTCCATGCCACCTCAGTTCGGACCCCGCTGTATGCAAATCACTCTTGACCATGTTCCAATGGGAACAGTCCAGCCCGAACTGCCAAGCCAGGTCCTCCCTGAACCGGAACACAAGCAACCCAGGACAAGATTCACCCTGATTAGGGCTCATCAGCTTAAAATCCTGTGGCCTCTAAAAAGGAATGGTCAGGCCCCACTGTACCTCTTGGTGTAAAACTTGGAACACATGAAGGAATGTGTTGCTTCTTTTAATATGCTTTTACAAGGACAGTATATATACAATATATTTAATACTTATAAGTAATATATGTTCACAATTTGGAATACCATAATGAATATATGGGGAACAGGGTCAAGACTGATTTGCATATGGCTGGGTCCAAACTGGAATGGCATGGACAGCAAAAAAACGATGGATTTAGGCCCAGATCTCTGTACTGGGGTGAATGTATGACATTGTTCTGCATTCTGTCCATCAATTGTTCTTTTTGCATTTGTCACCCTGAGTGGGACGGGTATGCCCAGATGTGGGTCCCGTGCTCTCCATGCCACCGGAGTCAAGCTAGCCTGGCTGATGAGGGGTGAAACCCCGAAACCAGTCCTAGGATGCTTATTTCCATAATACAACAGTCTAAAAGTGGCAGGGCCAACTCTGCGCTGAGTCAGCGCAATGTAGTACAATCAGAATTCCAAAGTTTGCTCCAAGGATAAGTGGAGCGGCCACCCAACGTTCCAAGGCTTGGAGATGAAATCCCCAAATAACAATACAAACAAAATCTTATCCTGAGCAAATAACAATACAATCAAAATCTTATGCTGAACAAAGTAAATCCAAAACACACAAGATGATGGACGGAATGCTGCACATTGGCAAACATTCACCCCCAGTCACAGATCTGGGTTTAATCCATCGTTATTTTGCTTCACCACGCCACCCCAGTTCAGACATAGCCATATGCAAATCAGTCTTGACCCTGTGCCTCATGGGAACAGTCCAGACCGAACTGCCAAGCCATGTCTTCCCTGGACCGGAATCAAGCATCCTAGGACCGGTTTCAGGCTATCAGCCTTCATCAGCCAGGATAGCTTGACTCCAGTGGCGTAGTGAGCACGGGACCCACATCTGGGCATACCCTTCCCACTTAGGGCGAAATGCAAAACACACAAGATGATGGACGGAATGCTGCACATTGGCAAACATTCACCCCCAGTCACAGATCTGGGTTTAATCCATCGTTATTTTGCTTCACCTCGCCACCCCAGTTCAGACATAGCCATATGCAAATCAGTCTTGACCCTGTGCCTCATGGAAACAGTCCAGACCGAACTGCCAAGCCATGTCTTCCCTGGACCGGAATCAAGCATCCTAGGACCAGTTTCAGGCTATCAGCCTTCATCAGCCAGGATAGCTTGACTCCAGTGGCGTAGTGAGCACGGGACCCACGTCTGGGCATACCCTTCCCACTTAGGGCGAAATGCAAAACACACAAGATGATGGACGGAATGCTGCACATTGGCATACATTCACCCCCAGTCACAGATCTGGGTTTAATCCATCGTTATTTTGCTTCACCACGCCACCCCAGTTCAGACATAGCCATATGCAAATCAGTCTTGACCCTGTGCCTCATGGAACAGTCCAGACCGAACTGCCAAGCCATGTCTTCCCTGGACCGGAATCAAGCATCCTAGGACCGGTTTCAGGCTATCAGCCTTCATCAGCCAGGATAGCTTGACTCCAGTGGCGTAGTGAGCACGGGACCCACGTCTGGGCATACCCTTCCCACTTAGGGCGAAATGCAAAACACACAAGATGATGGACGGAATGCTGCACATTGGCAAACATTCACCCCCAGTCACAGATCTGGGTTTAATCCATCGTTATTTTGCTTCACCACGCCACCCCAGTTCAGACATAGCCATATGCAAATCAGTCTTGACCCTGTGCCTCATGGGAACAGTCCAGACCGAACTGCCAAGCCATGTCTTCGCAGGACCGGAATCAAGCATCCTAGGACCGGTTTCAGGCTATCAGCCTTCATCAGCCAGGATAGCTTGACTCCAGTGGCGTAGTGAGCACGGGACCCACGTCTGGGCATACCCTTCCCACTTAGGGCGAAATGCAAAACACACAAGATGATGGACGGAATGCTGCACATTGGCAAACATTCACCCCCAGTCACAGATCTGGGTTTAATCCATCGTTATTTTGCTTCACCACGCCACCCCAGTTCAGACATAGCCATATGCAAATCAGTCTTGACCCTGTGCCTCATGGGAACAGTCCAGACCGAACTGCCAAGCCATGTCTTCCCTGGACCGGAATCAAGCATCCTAGGACCGGTTTCAGGCTATCAGCCTTCATCAGCCAGGATAGCTTGACTCCAGTGGCGTAGTGAGCACGGGACCCACGTCTGGGCATACCCTTCCCACTTAGGGCGAAATGCAAAACACACAAGATGATGGACGGAATGCTGCACATTGGCAAACATTCACCCCCAGTCACAGATCTGGGTTCAATCCATCGTTATTTTGCTTCACCACGCCACCCCAGTTCAGACATAGCCATATGCAAATCAGTCTTGACCCTGTGCCTCATGGGAACAGTCCAGACCGAACTGCCAAGCCATGTCTTCCCTGGACCGGAATCAAGCATCCTAGGACCGGTTTCAGGCTATCAGCCTTCATCAGCCAGGATAGCTTGACTCCAGTGGCGTAGTGAGCACGGGACCCACGTCTGGGCATACCCTTCCCACTTAGGGCGAAATGCAAAACACACAAGATGATGGACGGAATGCTGCACATTGGCAAACATTCACCCCCAGTCACAGATCTGGGTTTAATCCATAGTTATTTTGCTTCACCACGCCACTCCCAGTTCAGACATAGCCATATGCAAATCAGTCTTGACCCTGTGCCTCATGGGAACAGTCCAGACCGAACTGCCAAGCCATGTCTTCCTGGATCGGAATCAAGCATCCTAGGACCGGTTTCAGGCTATCAGCCTTCATCAGCCAGGATAGCTTGACTCCAGTGGCGTAGTGAGCACGGGACCCACGTCTGGGCATACCCTTCCCACTTAGGGCAAAATGCAAAACACACAAGATGATGGACGGAATGCTGCACATTGGCAAACATTCACCCCCAGTCACAGATCTGGGTTTAATCCATCGTTATTTTGCTTCACCACGCCACCCCAGTTCAGACATAGCCATATGCAAATCAGTCTTGACCCTGTGTCTCATGGGAACAGTCCAGACCGAACTGCCAAGCCATGTCTTCCCTGGACCGGAATCAAGCATCCTAGGACCGGTTTCAGGCTATCAGCCTTCATCAGCCAGGATAGCTTGACTCCAGTGGCGTAGTGAGCACGGGACCCACGTCTGGGCATACCCTTCCCACTTAGGGCGAAATGCAAAACACACAAGATGATGGACGGAATGCTGCACATTGGCAAACATTCACCCCCAGTCACAGATCTGGGTTTAATCCATCGTTATTTTGCTTCACCACGCCACCCCAGTTCAGACATAGCCATATGCAAATCAGTCTTGACCCTGTGCCTCATGGGAACAGTCCAGACCGAACTGCCAAGCCATGTCTTCCCTGGACCGGAATCAAGCATCCTAGGACCGGTCTCAGGCTATCAGCCTTCATCAGCCAGGATAGCTTGACTCCAGTGGCGTAGTGAGCACGGGACCCACGTCTGGGCATACTCTTCCCACTTAGGGCGAAATGCAAAACACACAAGATGATGGACGGAATGCTGCACATTGGCAAACATTCACCCCCAGTCACAGATCTGGGTTTAATCCATCGTTATTTTGCTTCACCACGCCACCCCAGTTCAGACATAGCCATATGCAAATCAGTCTTGACCCTGTGCCTTATGGGAACAGTCCAGACCGAACTGCCAAGCCATGTCTTCCCTGGACCGGAATCAAGCATCCTAGGACCGGTTTCAGGCTATCAGCCTTCATCAGCCAGGATAGCTTGACTCCAGTGGCGTAGTGAGCACGGGACCCACGTCTGGGCATACCCTTCCCACTTAGGGCTGTTCCCATGAGGCACAGGGTCAGACTGATTTGCATATGGCCATGTCTGAACTGGGGTGGTGGAGTGAGCTAAAGAATGATGATGGATTAAACCCAGATCAGTTGACTGGGGGTGAGTGTTTGATTTGCTCAAGCGCTCCGTCCATCATCCCCTTTGGTATCGCTTTATTCGCCCTAAGTTGGCAGGGTATGCCCAGACGTGGGTCCCTTGCTCACTTTGCACTGGATTCAAGCTAGCCTGGCTGATGACGGCTGAATAGCCAGAAACCGGTCCCAGGATGCTTGTTTCCGGTCCAGGGAAGACATGGCTTGGCAGTTTGGGCTGGACTGTTCCCATGAGGCACAGGGTCAGACTGATTTGCATATGGCCATGTCTGGAACTGGGGTGGTGGAGTGAGCTAAAGAATGATGATGGATTAAACCCAGATCAGTTGACTGGGGGTGAGTGTTTGATTTGCTCAAGCGCTCCGTCCATCATCCCCTTTGGTATCACTTTATTCGCCCTAAGTTGGCAGGGTATGCCCAGACGTGGGTCCCTTGCTCACTTTGCCACTGGATTCAAGCTAGCCTGGCTGATGACGGCTGAATAGCCAGAAACCGGTCCCAGGATGCTTGTTTCCGGTCCAGGGAAGACATGGCTTGGCAGTTCGGGCTGGACTGTTCCCATGAGGCACAGGGTCAGACTGATTTGCATATGGCCATGTCTGAACTGGGGTGGTGGAGTGAGCTAAAGAATGATGATGGATTAAACCCAGATCAGTTGACTGGGGGTGAGTGTTTGATTTGCTCAAGCGCTCCGTCCATCATCCCCTTTGGTATCGCTTTATTCGCCCAAAGTAAATCCAGCATTCTGTAGTTATGGTAATTTCTTTTTTTATTCCAAACGTCAGAATTCCAAATAGGTAATATCACAGCCGGTCTGAACAGAATGCAGCCAACGCGTGTTTCGTCTCGTGGATAATTTCCACCGACTTCATCAGGGCTACAAAAAATATGTAATATATAAAATATATAAGCAACAACGACCACTATTTCATTCGCCTACTCCCACTAAAGTTAGTGAAGTTGTGAAAAAGTGAAGAAAAGTCACCAGGGATCGTGATTTGTGTTTAATCACATGTGAAGAAAATGTAGGGTTCCTTTTGTAAAAAATAAAAAGGTATGAATGATCTATAAAAAGAGGGTCTAAAATTATCTTTGGGTCTTAAGCCCCTAATACACTTTAAAGTTGTTGTGCCAAGTCCGATTCACCAAAAGAGAGTGTGCAGGTGGGAACTGAACACGCTTGGAATAAAACAAAGAAATTACCATAACTACAGACTGCTGGATTTACTTTGGAATGGGCATTTGCTCAGGATACGATTTTGTTTGTGATGCTTATTTCCAATCCAAGGAGGACCTGGCTTGGCAGTTCAGGCTGGACTGAACAGGGTCAAGACTGATTTGCATATGGCTGGGTCTAAACTATAGTTCTCCTGTGCTCCTTGCTTGATTGGAGTCTGGTCACTTTGCCTTGCCCTTGTACTCCCTCTGTGAATAGGGAGTGTTAGGTGTTTTACCATGACTACTTATAATGAGAGTTTTCTGTGCTCTGTCTGAAGTTGTGATCTAAGTCTTGAACACTCTAGTGTCCTCTTGTGCTCCTTGCTGGACTTGGGGCTTGAAGAACTAGATCCCATGACTTTGGTTTTCTTTTGTACTCCCTGCTGTCCATTGAGTGTGAGTTAGCCCATTGTCACTTTGAGCTATGAGAAGGCTCCTGGCTGGATCTGGAATTGTGATTTAATTCTTAAGCAGTACAGTTTCCTCTTGTACTCAGTGTGGTCTTGGGCTGGAGATGGCAGTCTCACATGGGTTATCCGTCCTTTTTACTCCATGATGGACATGAAGTATGAGGTATTAGGCTTCAGAAACGCTGGCATCTGCAAATACTACCCATTGGGCTTAGAATAGGGAATGTAGCTTTGACCATTCTTGTTTCTAGTGTGCTACCTGTAAGACTGGACTAGAGATTGTAGTTTAGGCCTGGGCTGCTCTTACCTCCACCTATGCTTCGTTTGCAAATTGCAGATTAAATCTTGATCAATTGGTACCTATTATAATTTATCAAGAGTTTAGAGGTCATGAATTAAAATGTAAACACTTGGATAGAGGAGAATTGAGGCGGTAATGTGCATTGATTGCTTACCTTTCTTCATTCCAGTACTTGCATCCTACCCTCCCTCCCTTGACCACAACCACAATCCCTTGTGCTTGATAATTACAGGAAGATCTTTCCTTGACGAGATAATATTTTTTAATTAAATACAGGTGTGCAAGTGTAGTACATATTACTACTGAAAATACTCTCACAAATAAAGATACATAGGGAGTACTTGCTAATCTCAAGGTATTGCTTAAAGGAGAGCAGTTTTTTGTAATAGGTTTAATGACCTCTGTCCCCTTCAGCTGTTTGAAGGGTCACTCTCCAAATTTGTGAATATCTGGCTCAAAAACAGCCACAGAACTGGACTCTGGCAGGTACTCACTCTATTCCAGCAGTGCCATTCAAAACAGGCAGATAATTACTTCCAGAACACAGTTCTGGCTCAAGTTAACCACTACCATAGGAAAGGTTTTTTTTCTGGCATGGCCAATATTTTAATGTCCCAGCCAGTACAAAAATAAGGAAAATCACCTAAAGTTGGTATTTTTCCCCCTTATCAGTACATACTTTAAACTGTAAAGATAAGAATAAGGCAGTTTTAAATGCGTTCTAGAGCTTCCTTGATGATCTCTGATAGATAACTATAATGGCGGAATAGGCGCTGCTCGTAATCTGAAATACATGGAATCAGGGGCTAAAATACAAATATGAAACATACAATAACATACACAGGAGTATATTTACTAGGAAGTGGCGGAGCACGGCATTAGCTACCTTGGCTTAACGCAACACTCCGACACTTCCAAATGCAGGGCTGCACCGTATTTACAAGGATACAGTGCAGCCCTGCATTTCCCCCTGCACTGGCACTAATTTTAGCTGCCTAGCACCAACGCAGATACCCTTGCACCATAGTGCAAGGGTGCCTGCATTGTAGGGGAAGATTGTTTATGTGCAGGAAGGTATTCCTTCCTGCACATAAACAATCTGAAATGGCATTTTGAAACTTCTATGTGTGCTGCTTAATGCAGCACACATAGAAGTTGCAAAACAACTTTTCCTGCACATAAACAATCAATGGTCTTTTTCTGTTTCTATGTGTGTTGCACAATGCAGCATACATAGGAACAGCAAAAACGAGGAGAAATGAATCATTTCTCCTCATTGCGCCTATTTAAGACCAGGTCTTCCCTTAATTTTGGCGCTGCCCCATATTTACCCTGCCCTTGTAAATATGGGGCAGTGTCAAAATCAATGGGCGTTGCGGTGGAACGCCCTACGCAACACCCATTGCCCACCCCTTTCACGCTAGGTATAGCGTGAAAGTGGGCCTTATTTACAAGGCAGCGTTAAGCCACGTTAAGTGGCTTAATGCTGCCTTGTAAATAAGGCCGAAGCCCCTATCGCCACCACAACGTCACAAAAAGTGATGCTGTGGTGGCGATAGGGGCTTGTAAATATGCCCCACACTGAATTGTTTCTAATTTTTCACTGTGTGATCATTTGAGCACTGAGCACATTTTGGACCAGTAAATATTTTGCACCAGCTGTTCTTTGTCCTCATTTATGTTGTTTTGTAAAGTTATTGACATTTATTGATGTATTCAAGGCAATTGGTTCTGCTTAGAACCTGAGGTTTTTTTACCACATTTTTTATTGTTTAGAAAAGAATCATGAACAAACCATAATCTGGCATCACAACATTGTACAAATTGGTACATGAAGAAATAAAACAGTGTTACAGCACATACATCAAAAGTGTCCATTGCCTAAACTACTGCAGCAGATGAATAGTTTAACCACATGCCCCATATTTTCATGTGTTTCTGGGGACAGCCCCTAGATTTATACACATATTCTTCTACTCTGACACATCAGTTCATCCTGTGCATCCATTCCTGCAGAGGGAAAGCCCTCGCAAAATGCCAGTGGCGAGCTATGTTGCGTTTGCCGAGTAGGAGTCCGAGCGGCACCAGGGTTCTGATGGCATGTGGGCTCCCCCATTCCTCCATTAGCCTCAAAAGTGTCACTCTGGGGTTGGCTGCAACAGTTCTACCCACCACCTCCGACAGGATAGAATGTATGCAGGACCAGAATCTCTGGAATCTCTGTTTGTTGTTGATAATTAAAGTAAACAAAGACAGAAAGGCCATGTTATAAATGATAACATTGGATTTTAAATAAAATCATATCTGGGCCTTTGTGGAATCTTTAAAAAGTGAACAAATGGCTGGTATTTTTCTCTGGGAAAGGTGGCAACCCTAGCCCTAAGGTGGATTCGATTTCACAGGGGCCCGCACAAATAAGTTGCTCTCTCCTACTGATTGTGCATTTCCTGTTGCAGAATACACTAACTGGAGGATAGTTTACAAAATGCAGTCACTCCCAAGGTCATTGGAAGGAGACATAGGGGTCGGATCTGGGGCCATGTTTGGGTCTTGCAGTGAGTTGTATGGCATAGGACTGTGGGCGTCATCCCCAAGACCCCTTAAAGGGGACCCCAGGAAACATGCCTAAGGCAGTGGATGTTATGAATAGTCATTTAACAGTACATTCTGGTTCACATACACTGTAACACAGGTCAGCCTGTACCTCACGACACCTTTCTTTATGCCATAATGACTGCAATTTTGCATCTAGTGCAGGGGCAGGGACTGGCTGCCTAAAAATATTTGTCTGTTTTCTTTGGATACTTGAACAATGAAGAGTAGTTTATGTTTAATGATCAGTGAGACACAATTTTGCAAATGCCTGCTCCACACAATGTTATGTGTATTAGCCTTATCACACCCTCCTGTTTTCAGCTTTACCTGCGCGAGGTTTGGTTTACTTTGTGCTTTGAAGTTCCCTTTAAAGGGGCCATCATGTGAATTGTGGTGTAATAGATCTCAAAGCCCTGGCTGACATAATGGAACAAGTTTATTCTATAACATTCCTTGTTAGTGATTATGGAGGTGCAGCACTTTCATAGAGAGCTGTTTTCCACTAGGTGTGTGGGTGGTAACGTTGAAGAAATCATTGCTATTGCACTTCTCCAAACTAGCCACAAGGTGGCACCTTAGCCCAACAAATATCATTTTTGGTCTCTGTCTGTCTTCGAAGACTAGGATTTAAAGGCATAATTTGAAGATGAGGGGTAATGTGGACCAAAGTTTAACCAGGTATCATTTACTTACTGTATTCAATTACTTACGTTAATTAGTTGAAGACAAAATGCAGATCAACAGTTAAAAGGTGGACATAATATTGATGTTAAAAGCAATCATGGATTTTACAGGTACGTTTTAGAAAAGGAGCTGAACAAGAGTTTTTTATTTTCATTGTGTCATCATGATTTGGCTTTGAATTTGACCTGTCAGACAGCTGGGCATGCCACACTCGCCCACTCGTGACATTCTGGTTCTAATTACAGTCTTCCTACCCTCTGCGAGTTCAGCGCCTAGACACCCACGGGTAGTAGTGCGCTTTATAAATCTCAATTTCATTTCATTTCATACTGTTTGCCACTTTTCTCAGACCTTTTTAACAGCAACCCATTATGTTTGGTCCTTATCACCTTAATATATAAATACACTGTATTGAGTGTTACTTATTCTATGATTGCACGTCACGTTGATAGGTGAACCAGACAGATTGAATATTTCAATTCTGTTTTTTAAAGCAATCTTTGCGTATAATTCCTCTACAAAAATGAACGCTGGTAGTGGCGTGGGTCAGAGGACTGACATACCGAATGTTTCACTGTGAAAAGAGTACACCAGAAGGGGTTGCGTTATTGTGCATCTGGGCGTAGACAATGTTGGGTCTCCATTTCGCGCAGAGGGCAGGGTATACAAAAAACTGATTTAGCACTGGAACATTAAAATCGAGTACCGGACGTCCACAGTTTCTCCTATTCATGTGTCTCGACAGGATGCAGTGTTATTTCTATTTATAACATTTATAAAGCGCATGGATACCCAAACAGGGTTTCCCAGCGCTATGCGGACCAAAAACATACCGTAAAAGCCTCAAAAAGAAAAGTTCAAAGAGCCATGTTTTGAGTTGCTTATGAAAGCAGTTGTCCGTTGTACAGCTCCTCAACCGAGAAGGGAGAGGGAATGCCACAGTTTCAGAGTCAGATATTTAAAAGAGCGCCAACCCGAATTGGCCCAGTTATAACATTGAACCTGAGGCAGATGGTGATGGGAAGAGCAGAGTGCTCTGGTAGGGCAATATGGTAAAATCAATCGGGGGAGATTTACTGAGCTCGAATCAGTGAGGGCTCCATAAGCAAAACAAAGCGTTTTCAAGTGAATGTGCCTACCAACTGGGAGCCAGTGGGGTTCCCTAAGTTGGGCAGAAATATGGGAATGCTTGAGCAGACGTCCCAGAAGACGGACTGCGGAATTCTGATTGATTTGTAATCGATTGAGGAGAGCTTTATTAATGCCCAGCTACAGTACATTTCCGTAATCCAAGCGCGATATGATCACAGCCTAAAGAGACCGAGACAACATAATGCCGCCATGTTGATCTCACAATCAACCTTACAGATTGTCAATCCAAACGCCCACGTTTTTAACCATGGATGTAGAGCCGGTACCAACCTAGATCAGTTGGCCACCATTGGACCCCCAGAGACTGGGCTGATTTCCAACCATCAGATTTTCGATTTTGGTTCCATTTAATTTCAGATAATTGCTGTACATCCACTTGGTCATATATTCGAAGCCGCTCTTAAATTGAGACGGGCCATTGCCAGAATCGGGACAAACTGATGATGGTCTGTGTGTCATCAGTGTAGGAAACTATAGAAGAACCAGAAGCTTCCACTATGTCCGCCAGAGGACGAACATATACGTTAAAAGCGTAGTGCTCAGACACGACCCTGCGGTTTCCTTGACGAATCAGCACACATGTGTATGACAGAATAAGTGCTGCAGATCAAAAATGAAATTTGCCAACTGCTAAATCCAGACAGAGGCTCCTGTACCTCTAGTATGGTCTGACCATTATCTGGTGGGTTTTAACCCCTTCGCTGCTAGGCCTTTTCCCCCCCTGTGCTAAGCCTTTTTTTGGCTATTTGGGGTAGTGCGCGCTTAGGCCCCTGTAACTTTTTGACCACATAAGGTATCCATGCCAAATTTGCGTCCTTTTTTTCTAACATCATGGGGATTGAAAGGTACCCAGGGTTTGTGGATTCCCCTGGAGGGGACCCAGAAATTAGCCAAAATACAGCTAAATTTTGTTTTTGGGGGAAAAATGTGAAAAAAGGGCTACAGATGAAAGCGTCTTGTTTTTCCCTGCAAATGGCATCAAAAAGGGGTTGTGGTGCTGAAATCACCATCTTCCCAGCTTTCAGGGACAAGCAGACTTTTGTCAGAAAACCAACTTTTTTACACAGTTTTGGCATTTTTCTGGGACATAGCCTATTTTTGCTATTTTTTGTGCTTTCAACCTCCTTCCAGTTAATGGTAGAAATGGGTATGAAACCAATAATGGATCCTGGAAAGCCATACATTTCTGAAAAGTAGACAAAATTCTGAATTCAGCAAGGGGTCATTTGTGTAGATCCTTAAAGTTTTCCTTATAGAAACTAACAGTTAAATAAAGGAAAAATTGAAAATTAGTTGAAAAAAACAGCCATTTGTGTCAACGTTTTCACCTGTAACTTCTTCTAATTATGACAGCTATTTGAAGGCAATATACCGTTATATCCGCTGGACCTTTCTGGTTGTGGGGATATATAGGACTTGTAGGTTCACCAAGAACCCGACGAACCCAGAGCCAATAACTGAGCAGCATCTTGCAATGGTTTTTATTATGTACCGGGTATATAGCAATTATTTTGGGAAAATGTATACATGGAAAAATTGTTATGAAATACACCCATGTATTTCTGAAATGGGAACAAAATGTAGATTTTAGAAACAGTAGATATTTGCACATTTCCGAAATTGGGAGTACCCATACTAGCATGAGAATTATAGGTAATTTTTCAGAATGACTTATTTTTTACACATTGTCTTTCATTTGGAAGGCAGAAATGCATCGAAAGTCAATAGGTAATAACAGTTGCTCTACAATTCTGTGTTACCCTAAGTCTCCCGATAAAAATGGTACCTCACTTGTGTGGGTAGGCCTTGTGCCCACAACAGGAAATGGCTCAAAATGCAACGTGGACGCACCACATTTTCACAATGAAAAATTACCCTTTTTTTGCAAAGTGCCTTGCTGTAGTTTTTGAACCCTAGCTCTGCGGGCACTTAGGGAAACCTAGCAAACCTATACATTTTTGAAAACTACACACCCAGGGGAATTCAGGATGGGGTGACTTGACTGGCTCCCACCAGGTTCTGTTACCCAGAATCCCTTGCAAACCTAAAAAGTGGCAAAAAAACACATTTTCCTCACTTTTCTGTGGTGGAAAGTTCTGGAATCTGCGTGGATCCACAAAATTTCACCCACCACACGTTCCCCAAGGTCTTCCGAAAATAATGGTACCTCACTTGTGTGGGTAGGCCTAGTGCCCGCGACAGGAAGCAGCACAAAACGCAACGTGGACGCACCACATTTTCACAGTGAAAAATGACCCTTTTTTGCAAAGTGCCTAGCTGTAGTTTTTGAACCCTAGCTCTGCCGGCACTTAGGGAAACCTAGCAAACCTATACATTTTTGAAAAGTAGATACCCAGGGAATCCAGGATGGGGTGACTTGACTGGCTCTCACCAGGTTCTGTTACCCAGAATCCCTTGCAAACCTAAAAAATTGGCAAAAAAGCACATTTTCCTCACTTTTCTGTGGTGGAAAGTTCTGGAATCTGTGTGGATCCACAAAATTCCACCCACCCCGCGTTCCCCAAGGTCTTCCGAAAAAAATGGTACCTCACTTGTGTGGGTCAGGCCTAGTGCCCGCGACAGGAAGCAGCGCAAAGCACAACGTGGACGCACCACATTTTCACAGTGAAAAATGACCCTTTTTTGCAAAGTGCCTAGCTGTAGTTTTTGAACCCTAGCTCTGCCGGCACTGAGGGAAACCTAGCAAACCTATACATTTTTGAAAAGTAGACACCCAGGGGAATCCAGGATGGGGTGACTTGACTGGCTCTCACCAGGTTCTGTTACCCAGAATCCCTTGCAAACCTAAAAATTGGCAAAACAAATACATTTTCCTCACTTTTCTGTGGTGGAAAGTTCTGGAATCTGCGTGGATCCACAAAATTCCACCCACCACGCGTTCCCCAAGGTCTTCCGAAAAAATGGTACCTCACTTGTGTGGGTAGGCCTAGTGCCCGTGACAGGAAGCAGCGCAAAACGCAACGTGGACGCACCACATTTTCACTGTGAAAAATGACCCTTTTTTGCAAAGTGCCTAGCTGTAGTTTTTGAACCCTAGCTCTGCCGGCACTTAGGGAAACCTAGCAAACCTATACATTTTTGAAAAGTAGACACCCAGGGAATCCAGGATGGGGTGACTTGAATGGCTCTCACCAGGTTCTGTTACCCAGAATCCCTTGCAAACCTAAAAATTGGCAAACAAAACAAATTTTCCTCACTTTTCTGTGGTGGAAAGTTCTGGAATCTGCGTGGATCCACAAAATTCCACCCACCCCGTGTTCCCCAAGGTCTTCCAAAAAAATGGTACCTCACTTGTGTGGGTCAGCCTAGTGCCCGAGACAGGAAGCAGCGCAAAGCGCAACGTGGACGCACCACACTTTCACAGTGAAAAATGACCCTTTTTTTGCAAAGTGCCTAGCTGTAGTTTTTGAACCCTAGCTCTGCCAGCACTGAGGGAAACCTAGCAAACCTATACATTTTTGAAAAGTAGACACCCAGGGGAATCCAGGATGGGGTGACTTGACTGGCTCTCACCAGGTTCTGTTACCCAGAATCTCTTGCAAACCTAAAAAATTGGCAAAAATAACACATTTTCCTCACTTTTCTGTGGTGGAAAGTTCTGGAATCTGCGTGGATCCACAAAATTCCACCCACCCCGCGTTCCCCAAGGTCTTCCAAAAACAATGGTACCTCACTTGTGTGGGTAGGCCTAGTGCCCGCGACAGGAAGCAGCGCAAAGCGCAACGTGGACGCACCACATTTTCACAGTGAAAAATGACCCTTTTTTTGCAAAGTGCCTAGCTGTAGTTTTTGAACCCTAGCTCTGCCGGCACTGAGGGAAACCTAGCAAACCTATACATTTTTGAAAAGTAGACACCCAGGGAATCCAGGATGGGGTGACTTGACTGGCTCTCACCAGGTTCTGTTACCCAGAATCCCTTGCAAACCTAAAAATTGGTAAAAAAACCACATTTTCCTCACTTTTCTGTGGTGGAAAGTTCTGGAATCTGCGTGGATCCACAAAATTCCACCCACCACGCGTTCCCCAAGGTCTTCCGAAAAAAATGGTACCTCACTTGTGTGGGTAGGCCTAGTGCCCGCGACAGGAAGCAGCGCAAAACGCAACGTGGACGCACCACATTTTCACTGTGAAAAATGACCCTTTTTTTGCAAAGTGCCTAGCTGTAGTTTTTGAACCCTATCTCTGCCGGCACTTAGGGAAACCTAGCAAACCTATACATTTTTGAAAAGTAGACACCCAGGGGAATCCAGGATGGGGTGACTTGACTGGCTCTCACCAGGTTCTGTTACCCAGAATCCCTTGCAAACCTAAATAATTGGCAAAAAAACCACATTTTCCTCACTTTTCTGTGGTGGAAAGTTCTGGAATCTGCGTGGATCCACAAAATTCCACCCACCCCGCGTTCCCCAAGGTCTTCCAAAAAAATGGTACCTCACTTGTGTGGGTAGGCCTAGTGCCCGCGACAGGAAGCAGCGCACAACGCAACGTGGACGCACCACATTTTCACAGTGAAAAATGACCCTTTTTTTGCAAAGTGCCTAGCTGTAGTTTTTGAAACCTAGCTCTGCCGGCACTTAGGAAACCTAGCAAACCTATACATTTTTGAAAAGTAGACACCCAGAGGAATCCAGGATGGGGTGACTTGACTGGCTCTCGCCAGGTTCTGTTACCCAGAATCCCTTGCAAACCTAAACAATTGGCAACAAAAACACATTTTCCTCACTTTTCTGTGGTGGAAAGTTCTGGAATCTGCGTGGATCCACAAAATTCCACCCACCCCGCGTTCCCCAAGGTCTTCTGAAAATAATGGTGCCTCACTCGGGTGGGAGGCCCAAGTACCCGCGACAGGCAAGGGCCCACAACGTATTGAGGCGACCTCAAAATGGCCTATCACAAAACGACCTGGTTCTGCAAGGGGGTCCCATGACGTTTTGGCCCGGGGCTCGGTGGCCACCTAGGAAAACCTACCAAACCCACACATTTCTGAAAAGTAGACACCCGGGGGATTCCAGGGAGGTATGGCTTGCATGGATCCCCCAACGTTTTCTTACCCAGAATCCCCTGCAAACCTGACATTTTGCTGAAAAAATCCCTTTTTTCACACATTTTTGTGTGTTAAAGTTGTGGCATCACGGGGCTGACACAAATTTCCTACCACCCAGCGTTCCCCCAGGTCTCCCGATAAAAATGGTGCCTCACTCGGGTGGGAGGCCCAAGTACCCGCGACAGGCAAGGGCCCACAACGTATTGAGGCGACCTCAAAATGGCCTATCAGAAAACGACCTGGTTTTGCAAGGGGGGGTCCCATGACGTTTTGGCCCGGGGCTCGGCGGCCACCTAGGCAAACCTACCAAACCCACACATTTCTGAAAAGTAGACACCCGGGGGATTCCAGGGAGGTATGGCTTGCGTGGATCCCCTAAGTTTTCTTACCCAGAATCCCTTGCAAACCTGACATTTGGTGAAAAAAATCCCTTTTTTCACACATTTTTGTGTGGTAAAGTTGTGGCATCACGTGGCTGACACAAATTTCCTACCACCCAGCGTTCCCCAGGTCTCCCGATAAAAATGGTGCCTGCACTCGGGTGGGAGGCCCAAGTACCCACGACAGGCAAGGGCCCACAACGTATTGAGGCGACATCAAAATTGCCTATCACAAAACCCAGGTGACCCCTCTTGCAAAACCAGATTGTTTTGTGATAGGTAATTTTGATGTCGCCTCAATAGGTTTTGGTCCATTTTCTGTCGCGGGTACTTGACCCACCCACGCGAGTGAGGTATCATTTTTATCGGGAGACCTGGGGGAAAGCTGGGTGGTAGGAAATTTGTGGATCCACGTAGATTCCAGAACTTTCCCACACAGAAATTGGAGAAAAACGTGATTTTTTCAGCTAAATTTGAGGTTTGCAGGGTATTCTGGGTAAGAAAATTTTGGAGGACCCACGCAAGCCATACCTCGCTGGACTGCTCCGGGTGTCTAGTTTTCAGAAATGTGTGGGTTGGGTAGGTTTCCCTAGAAGGCCGTTGAGCCCAGGGCCAAAAACTCATGGGACCCCCTTGCAAAACCAGGTTGGTTTGTGATAGGTAATTTTGATGTCGCCTCAATAGGTTTTGGGCCCTTGCCTGTCGCGGGTACTTGACCCATCCACACAAGTGAGGTACCATTTTTCACGGAAGACTTTGGGGGACGCGGGGTGGGTGGAATTTTGTACATCCACGCAGATTCCAGAACTTTCCACCACAGAAATGTGAGGAAAATGTGTTTATTTGGACATATTTTTAGGTTTGCAAGGGATTCTGGGTAACAGATCCTGGTGAGAGCCAGTCAAGTCACCCCATCCTGGATTCCCTGGGTGTCTAGTTTTCAAAAATGTATAGGTTTGCTAGGTTTCCCTAGGTGCTGGCAGTGTTAGGGTTCAAAATCTACAAGCTAGGCACTTTGCAAAAAAGGGTCCGTTTTCACTGTGAAAATGTGGTGTGTCCACGTTGCGTTTGGGCCGTTTCCTGTCGCGGGCACTAGGCCTACCCACACATGTGAGGTGCCATTTTTCTCGGAAGACTTTGGGGAACGCGGGATGGGTGGAAATTTGTGGATCCACGCAGATTCCAGAACTTTCCACCACAGAAATGTGAGGAAAATGTGTTTTTTTGACAAATGTTTCGGTTTGCAAGGGATTCTGGGTAACAGAACCTGGTGAGAGCCAGTCAAGTCACCCAATCCTGGATTCCCCTGGGTATCTAGTTTTCAAAAATGTATAGGTTTGCTAGGTTTCCCTAGGTGCCGGCAGAGTTAGGGTTCAAAATCTACAGCTAGGCACTTTGCAAAAAAGGGTCCGTTTTCACTGTGAAAATGTGGTGTGTCCATGTTGCGTTTTGGGCCGTTTCCTGTCGCGGCCACTAGTCCTACCCACACAAGTGAGGTACCATTTTTCTCGAAAGACTTTGGGGAACGCGGGGTGGGTGGAATTTTGTGGATCCACGCAGATTCCAGAACTTTCCACCACAGAAATGTGAGGAAAATGTGTTTTTTGGGACAAATTTTTAGGTTTGCAAGGGATTCTGGGTAACAGAACCTGGTGAGAGCCAGTCAAGTCAGCCCATCCTGGATTCCCCTGGGTGTCTAGTTTTAAAAAATGTATAGGTTTGCTAGGTTTCCCTGGGTGCCGGCAGAGCTAGGAACCAAATTCAACAGGTAGGCACATTCCGAAAAAAAGTCAGTGCCTAGTGGGCTTTCTGCCGCCCTGGGGAGGGGAAATCAGGGGCTATTGCTCCGATATGCCCCCGAGGGGGCAGAAAGACTGTGGCTATTCTTTTGGGGGGTCGGGGGCATTGGGATGCCTATTCTGGTCAGCCCCCACCCCTCCGTATAAAAAAGCCAGCATAATCGCTGGCACATAGTGGGCTTTCTGCCCCCGGGGGGCAGATCAGGGGCTACTGCCCCCATCTGCCTCCTGGGAGGGGCAGAAAGACAGTGACATCTTTTTGGGGTGGGTGGGGGCATTGGCATGTCCATTCTTGGCAGCCCCCACCCCGAACTTTGTAAAAAAAAATCCCTGGTGGCTAGTGGGCTTTCTGCCCCCGGGGGGCAGATAAGGTGCTATTGCCCCATCTGCCTCCCAGGGGGGCAGAAAGACTGTAGCATTTATTTTGGGGTGGGGGCATTGACATGCCCATTCTGGGCAGCCCCCACCCCTACCTATATAAAAAAAATCCCTGGCGCTTAGTGGGCTTTCTGCCCCCTCCCCGGGGGGCAGATCAGGGGCTATTGCCCCCATCTGCCTCCTGGGGGGCAGAAAGTTATTTTTTTCTTTGGGGGGTAGGGTGGGGGCATTTGCATGCCCATTCTGGGCAGCCCCCACCCGGGCCTATAAAAAAATAATCCCTGGCATCTAGGGTATTTCTGAACACCCGGGTGGGGCAGATTGGTGGCCACTGCCACCATCTGCCCCCGGGGGGCAGAAAGACTGGAATTTTGTGGGGGAGGGGTGGGGGCATTGGCATGCCCATCTTGGGCAACCCCACCCCTAAATGTATCGAGGGAAAAAAACCCTGGTGTCTAGTGGGCTTTCTGCCCGGGGGCAGATTGGGGACTACTGCCCCCATCTGCCCCCAGGAGGGGCAGAAAGACTGTACCTTTGCGGCGGGGTGGGGTGGGGGCATTGGCATGCCCATATTGGGCAGCCCCCACCCCAAATTATAATTTAAAAAAATCCCTGGTATCTAGTGGGCTTTCTGCCCCCTGGGGGCAGATTGGGGGCTACTGCCCCATCTGCCCCCAGGAGGGGCAGAAAGACTGTACCTTTGCGGCGCGGGTGGGGTGGGGGCATTGGCATGCCCATATTGGGCAGCCCCCACCCCTAACTATAATTTTAAAAAAATCCCTGGTATCTAGTGGGCTTTCTGCCCCCGGGGGCAGAAAGACTAATTTTGTGGCCGGGGGGTGGGGGCATCGGCATGCCCGTTTTGGGCAGCCCCACCCCTAACTATAATTTAAATAAAAATCCCTGGTGTCTAGTGGGCTTTCTACCCCCGGGGGCAGAAAGACTAATCATGCCAAATATTTTATGGGGGAGCAAAGGCCCTTGCCCAAGGGGCCGCTCCCCTCCCTGGTGCCTAGTGGGTGGATCCCTGCTTGGGATCGCCCTCCTGGGGCGATCCCCAAGCAGGGATCCACTAGGGAGGGTACCATTGGAAAGGGAGATTCTCCCTTTCCAACGATACCTCTCCTGAGTTTCTACGTGCTCAGGGGGCTGAGATAGCCCTCTGAGCACGTAGAAACTGAAACTGAAATGAGCCTCTTGGCTCATTTCAGTTTCAGTTTCACTGAAATGACATCAGCGCGATGTGTGCGCCGATCGTCATTTCAGGGAAACCAGGGGGGGGGCCTCGGGAGCTGGGGAAGCTCTTCCCCAGCTCCCGAGGCTTTAGGGGATTAAAGGGAATCCCTCTGGTGCCCGCACCAGAGGGATTTCCTGTGCTGGGTTCCATGACGAGCTGGACTCGTCATGAGCACACGAGCACTGTGTGCCATGACGAGTCCAGCTCGTCATGAGCATGGAAGGGGTTAAGTTTCCTAAGCTAATGAAGCTCTCACTGACCCAGAGCAAACGGCCATCTTTTACATATAGGCCTTTTCATAAGATCACCCCGGCTGCCCTCAAATATGAACTCGACCAACACCCTCTCAGGATAAGTGGCAACATAGAGCAGGATGCTGAGGCCCTCGTTAACTGGATAGCGCATGGAACTCTGTCTTTTGCCCCTGTAACCCCGTGCTCTACTAAAATTACTAGATGCTCAGCCCCCTGGTTCAACGAGACCTTGCGACAGTGTAGAAAGGACTGTAAACGTCAGGAAAGAGTATGGAGGAAAGATTTTAACGAAGAAAATAAAAGGATTTATAAAGAGGCCCTAAGAGAATATCATAAAAAGATACAGGAAGCAAAGATAAGCTTCTTTGCATCTAAAATTGAGTCCGCAGGAAATAAAAGCAAAGAAATTTTCAGTATCGTTAAAAGCTTCTCTTCACCTAGGGCTGCAACAAGGCTCTCCCTCCCTCTGCTGTCTGGATTGGAAAAGTTAGCCAACTTCTTCTATACGAAGATTATAACAATTCAATCCTCCTTTGATGGTTTAGTTGGGAAAGATGTGATGGCTTCCTCAATAACTGCCCCCCAGAATGAGGATGGGAGGGCCACCCTCTCCATCTTACCTCCCGTGCCCATTGAGACGTCTTTATCAATAATGAAGGGCCTTAAATCCGGCTCTCCCGTGGATCCGTGCCCTGCCAAATTTCTGGCTTCAATGGCAGAGGTTCTGAACACCACTGTGAATAGCGTTTTGAACGTGTCTCTTCTCAGCGGTCAAGTCCCAGTAAGTTGGAAAAGCGCAAAAATTATCCCCTTATTGAAAAAATCTACGGCCGATCCCATGGTCTTAACTAACTATAGACCAATCTCCTTACTTTCCTTCTTCGCAAAGACAATTGAGAAATATGTTCACTTGGTGATCAGCGACTTTGCTGAAGCCAATAATCTTTTCCACCCAAGTCAGTCCAGTTTTAGGCAGAACCTTAGCACAGAGACTGCCTTGCTGGAGGTCTCTGATTCCATCAAGGAGACCCTGGATAAAGGCGGCAAAGCTGTCCTGGTACTTCTAGACCTCTCTGCGGCTTTCGACACCGTGCCCCATGGTCTCCTCCTGCAGAGGTTACGGGAATGTGGACTTGAAGGCACGGTGTTGAAGTGGTTCTCTTCCTTTTTGGAGGATAGAAATCAAGAGGTCTGGTCGCCCCGTTTTCTGCCAGGGTGCCGCCCTTGAAGGTCGGCGTGCCACAGGGATCTATCTTGAGCCCTGTACTTTTCAATTTGTACATGGCTCCGCTGGCTACCCTGGCGGAAGCAGGGAGGCTATGATTATATCCTATGCCGACGACACGCAACTGCTGTTCACTTGCAAGAAGGGGGAGGAGTTTAACGGTGAAAAGATTAATAAATGTCTGAGAGAAATCTTTGCTTGGTTCAGACATAACCATCTCAAATGTAATCCGGAAAAGTCGTAAATTATTTTCTTTGGCACACCCCCTCTGGACGCCTGGAAGCAATGGTGGCCCACGGATATGTCTCCCCCCCAGTCAGCAGTTAAGATCGTAAAAAATCTGGGAGTGAAAATGGACGCCACTTTATCTATGATACCTCAAGTACAGTCGGTAGCGGGTACGTGCTTCGGGTTTTTGAAAATGCTCCGTAGGTTTCTTTTTCTATTACCGACCTCTCACAGAAAGACGGTTGTTCAGGCCCTTGTCACCTCCAGATTGGACTATGCCAACGTTCTCTATCTGGGCCTTCCAGAGTCTATACTCAATAGACTGCAAGTCGTGCAGAACGCGGCAGCCAGAGCAGTCCTGAGACTTGGACCTAGAGACCGGATTTCCCACCATCTGAAGAATCTGCATTGGCTGCCTGTCCGATGCAGAGTACTCTTTAAAGCACTGGTCCTTGCTTTTAAAGCTCTGCATGGCATGGGGGCACATTATATCCGCAGAAGAGTCTCATACTACGTACCCGGCCGATCCCTTAGATCAGCACATCAACATCTAATTGTCATCCCCAAGTGTCTCAGAGCCCGCCTTGGTGGTCGCTCGTTCCAAGTGCAAGTGGCTAGATTCTGGAACAAGCTACCTCTATCGCTGAGACAAGCCACAAGTATAATGGCATTCAGGAAACAATTGAAAACCTGGCTGTTCCAGCATGCAGTTTAATGGCCTTCCGCCTCGGGACCGATGTTTCACCCCTGGCCTCTGTATCTTTCTATCTTAGCGCCGGGATACTCTGTTGAATAGCTGTGCGCTTTATAAATCCATTTTTAACATAACATAACATGAAGCAAAAGGTTCAGACGACACCTGGAATGAGCGATCACCCAGGAAGGAGACAAAACAGACCTACGGAGAACTCGATACCTTCAAAATCCGTGACCCTAGGAGGTATCATATGACAAGTATAGTGAGACTTATAAATAAATTAAACTCCCCTGTCTATTAATAAAAATCTAGCTGGGAGGGCCACTGCTATTTCCAGTGTGGAATGTGGATTAAGCTATGAGCATCAAAACTGATTTCTAAGATCAAATCAAAGAGCTCCAATTTGTGTTTGGGTAGGGAGTGACAATTTACACTAGCAAAATGTAAGGGATTAGATCAAATCTTAGGTGGAAAAAATCACGTAACCTTAATAATGGGTAGAAACTGAAACATTCAATGGTCACAGACCTTGAAAATATCCAATGGCTTAAAGCTATGACTACAACAGGCTTCATTAGTAGGGTGCCAATCCAACAGCTGCTCTCTGTCATACTGCACATGGACACTGGGCACTGATTTGAGCAGGGGCCCTGGCCTCTGGTCCTGTTCGGATGCAGACAGGCAGCAGGATAAATCATTTATGGCATGCTGTAGCATTGTTTACTTCATTGCATAGTAATGAGTAAACGTACAGATGCATGAATGGAAATGTGTATGCCAGGGCAGGCACCACCACACTCATGCAATGAGCAAACACCACTATCACAAATGCAATCCATGTACTATCTGTGGAAAAAAAACACTTTTTGCATGGTCACTCCAATTTTATGCTGAATTTGATTGCTGTTTTTTAGACACTACACACTGGGGCAAAGCTGTCCAGTGCCCAGTGTATGTGATCTGACCCTAAAACATATCAAGATCCCAGATTGGCATATCTAACTCTCCTATAAGAACATAGCATATGGTGTAGAAACTAAACTGTACCCATGGTATTGAAAATGAAATTTCATTTTTGATCTGCAGCACTTATTCTGTCATACACTAGTGTGGCAAGTAAAACATGGCTTTAGGACTACCAATGTAGCTTGACGCCTGCAGTTTACACCTGCAGTCAGGCCTCTCCAAGTAACCCTTTTACAGGGGAAAAACCTCTTTTTAAATATTAACAAGTAACCTTTAAGTAGGCTTTGTAGCCCAAAAGACATGGAGCCTAGTGTTTAAAAGTGGGACATGTGGAAATTAAATGCTGGCATGTCCCTACAACAACAAGGCCCAAAACTTTATTTTCACAGTGGAAGGCTCGGTCTGCCCTATGAGGAAAACTAGAGCGCAAATTAATCTATTCATTTTGCTGTTTGGGTTTAGGACAAGCAAGAGAAATGGCTCACCACTATTGTAATATTTACTAAAACATCAATTCACTGGCAAATCTGGATTTTTAATAAATAAAGTAACTTTTAGAAAATTTCCCAGCCTAAAGCTCCTGGAGTCTAATTTACATTAGCCTGCCATCAGCTGCCCATGCCAGTGCTTGACTTTAAAGAGGTGTGAAAACTGCTCCCGGCGCAGGAAAATTGCTTAGGCCTGGTGGGCAGGATGGGCTGTGGTAAGGTGTCGGCCACCTATCAGCCTGGGTAGAGTGGATAGAGGGTTCAGGATTTCAATTTACTTCAAAGGGGCAAGGGTGAGGACTGCTCATTCACAGTTAAGGGTTAAGGGAAAGCTGTGAAATGGAAGACATTTGTTCTTTAGGCCCTCTGTAGATAATTAGGCACCAGCCAAGTGAAAGAGGGAATTGGTCCCAGAACTAGTTTAGTGCAGTTGAGGAGGAGAGGACTACCCATTTCCCTCAAAACACCCCTGGCTAACCCACAGGTTTCCTCCAGGGGCTTGTGCCATTATGGATTGCCTTTAGAATTGTGCACTCGAGGATAGTTTTCAGTAAGGCATACAGGATGTGGTGTAAAAGTGGGTAGGGTTGCCCCTGAGAACTTTTCCCACAACGGTCAGACAGTGTCCAGGAGTCCCCACTATCCACTGGCTACTAAACTGTACAAAAATGGATTACACCACCAGCTACCCTAAAACACTTGCCGGACCTGCCGAAGAAGAGAAGATGACTGAACCTGCTGTCTGAAACCTGTACGGACGCCTGACGAGCTGGACCTGCTCCAACTTGTACTGAGCAAAACCAAAGGGGATGATGGACGGAGTGTTGAACATTGCAAGCACTCACCCCCAGTCAGCTGATCTGGGTTTAATCCATCATCATTCTTTAGCTCACTCCGCCACCCCAGTTCAGACATGACTTTGTTCTGCATTCTGTCCATCAACTGTTATTTTTGCATTTGTCTCCCCGAGTGGGACGGGTATGCCCAGACGTGGGTCCCGTGCTCTCCATGCCACTGGAATCAAGCTATCCTGGCTGAAGAGGGGTGAAACCCCGAAACCGGTACTAGGATGCATGTTTCCAGTCCAGGGAGGACCTGGCTTGGCAGTTCGGGCTGGACTGTTCCAATGATGCACAGGGTCAAGACTGATTTGCATATGGCTGGGTTCAAACTGGAATGGCATGGGGAGCAAAAAAACGATGGATTTAGACCCAGATCATCTATGTACTGGGGTTAATGTATGACTTTGTTCTGCATTCTGTCCATCTACTGTTATTTTTGCATTTGTCTCCCCGAGTGGGACGGGTATGTCCAGACGTGGGTCCCGTGCTCTCCATGCCACTGGAATCAAGCTATCCTGGCTGAAGAGGGGTGAAACCCCGAAACCGGTCCTAGGATGCATGTTTCCAGTCCAGGGAGGACCTGGCTTGGCAGTTCGGGCTGGACTGTTCCCATGAGGCACAGGGTCAAGACTGATTTGCATATGGCTGGGTTCAAACTGGAATGGCATGGGGAGCAAAAAAACGATGGATTTAGACCCAGATCTCTGTACTGGGGTGAATGTATGACATTGTTCTGCATTCTGTCCATCAACTGTTATTTTTGCATTTGTCACCCCGAGTGGGACGGGTATGCCCAGACGTGGGTCCCGTGCTCTCCATGCCACTGGAATCAAGCTATCCTGGCTGAAGAGGGGTGAAACCCGAAACCGGTCCTAGGATGCATGTTTCCAGTCCAGGGAGGACCTGGCTTGGCAGTTCGGGCTGGACTGTTCCCATGAGGCACAGGGTCAAGACTGATTTGCATATGGCTGGGTTCAAACTGGAATGGCATGGGGAGCAAAAAAACTATTGGATTTAGACCCAGATCTCTGTACTGGGAGAATGTATGACATTGTTCTGCATTCTGTCCATCAACTGTTATTTTTGTATTTTTCCAACTTGTACTGAGGACAAAGAAGTGGGTGGACTCCAAGGGTAAGTTGGCTGACCTCTGGTGTAGCAGGGACACAACAAGCTGTAAAAGGCCTTTTCCTGAAGTGCCGAGCCGATCAGTAGCAACTGGGCTGGACCCTGTTGGTGGCCGGGGCTGGAGTGAGTCCTGGCTCCTAAGTGCTGTTCCTGTGGTCCTAGGAACCTTAGAAGTGGCTAAGAGGAACTGCTCTCCATAGTATCTGAGAAGTTCAGACTTACATTTTTTTTGACTTTCGAGACATCCTGTGCGTCAGTTGGACATCACGGCAAAGGTATCCAATTTTGATGCAACTTTGTCGTATACAGTTTCAGGCTTTCCATGCTGGAGAATTTTGGGCTCCATAAAAAAGACTAAGGGCCTGATTTGGAGTTTGGCAGAGAGGGTACTCCGTCACGCTTGCAACAGAGTACCCTGTCCACCAAACCCACAGTCCGCCCACCTCATTTAGAGTCGGGAGAAACCATAAGTATTTTATTGACAAAGCCTCTGTTGGCTCTGTCCATGGAATACCTCCTCTGATGGCCCGACGCAGTAGGGGTAATCGGAGGAGGAACTTTACACCATCTGCCCTATCTAGGGTGGACGATGTAAAGTATTTTTTTCCTGTCTATCACCGCCAGCAAAAACCTGGCCGTAAGAGACAGGAAAAAAACAATAATGACAACCACACCCTCGGACATAACTCCCAGGGTGTGTAGGCCATTATTTTTTGTTTTTCAAAAACATACTCCTGCTCTGGAATTTTCTTTAAAAAAAAAAACTTTTGAGAAGTCTGATGGCCAGCTGTCATGGCGGATGACAACCATTTCCTATATTTACAGGAATCGTTATGACGGCGGTTCCTATGAATGTAGAGACTTGTTCACAAGGTTGGCGAAAACTCTATATTTGGCAGCCGGAGCTCCCCTGGGATGGCCGGGGTAGTCTCCATCACCATCCTGATAGAGTAAACTTAATTGGCAAAACTGTAAATCAGACCCCAAGTTCTAAGGTAGAAATTTTGACTGGTAGAAAGCATGGAAAGCATTTGCCCAACAAGAGGACTTTGTCGGCTGCAAAATTTGAATTTCTCCCAAGCTTTTCCCACCAAAATCAACATCTTCAGCGAGACCTCACCTAGCGGCTATCTGGCTTCAGGAAAACTACAGCAGATACAGCCTACAACTTTGCCCCACTGGAGGATTTCAACTTCCATTTCAGAGACAAAGTAAGAAGGTAAAATCTTTGAACAGGAAGAACCCGTTGGCGTATCCAACTGCTCCCATCCCTGTCTGCCTTAAATCACGCCTAGGTCATGGTCAACACCATCACATTTCATCTTAGAAATAACATCCTGAAGTCTATCTAGTACGTTCACAAACAATTACATATCCCCATACTCTTGCCACATTCACATCCTCACCTGTCAAGAGTAAAGTGATATGGGTCGAGTGGGAGTTTTTGTAGTACTAGTTTGTCTTTTTCCCCCTTACTCCCAGACCTTTAGATTCCTTTTGAGGGGGGCGCCTTTTCTATTCAGCCTGTAGCGGGCCCCGATTTACCCCGGGCACTTTGGTTTTGCACTTGGGGGGCACCTATGGTGCCCCCCTACATTTCCATGGACCATGTGGCAGGCACCGCATGGTGCCTGCCACGTAGTGTAGGGAAATGCAAAACCTGAATTTTTTCCATTGCGGCGCGTGCTGCAGCCAGCAGCACCTGCCGCAATGTAAAACAGGTACAATGCGACCGCCACAGTGGCGGTCGCATTGTAATTTGGCCTGTGGGACCCCCGACACTATGTCGGGCGGTCCCCATCTCCGTTAGGGTGGCGGGCGGACGTGATTCCGCCTGCCATCCTAATCAGGCCCTTAGTTTCCCTTTATTAGATTTTTGGCGTTTTGGAGACATTTCGTTTTCTAGATTTTTCTGTACCTTTAGAAATTGAAGTGAGATTTTTATTGTGTTGTGTTTTTGACTTTTTAAATGTTTTGTTACTTCTAAATGCTTTACATTTTCTCTAAGTTAAGCATTTCTACTCTGTTCCAAAGCTACCAAGGGCTGAGCTGAGCTGAAACCTTTGTCTGAACCTAAGAGGGCAGTGACTGTATTACTTCTAGTGCACTCCCTTCCACCACAAATAATAATTCACTTATTTACACTATCATTAAAAGATTGCACAAATTAAAGACTTACTAGCAAATAACACTAACCTATCCAACTCTGCAGCTATCCATTGATAAACCATATATTTGCAATTTGTAATATTTATATATATTTTGTCCTGCAGTGGTGAACAACACTACCAAGTATGAGGAAATGTGGCCACCGCGGGGCGGCAAACGCAGAGACCACCACGGGCGGCCATAGGGCTAGCTACGCCACTAAGGAAATTCCATTACAATATTGGATCGATCAGTGATCTAGATCAAATTAGTGATGCCCAAGGCTGAACAATTGGAACAGTGGCATTTTATTCACATGCCAATGACCCACATTAATTGAGTTCCACAAAGACAATTATAAAGGTTTGGATATATTTTTCAAGGGTTTGGATTACACACTCCCTCTATATCCATAGCAGGTTCTCAGTTTCACCTGCCAGACTAGCTCTGGAAGCCATTCTGAATGGCAAGAAAGGACTATGAATTGTCTTTCATATGGCCGCAAATTTTGTTTTGAAAGAGGAGATGCCACCAAATGCTTGCATACACTCCATTGTAAAGTTCATACAAGAAGATGCACTCAAATCTCTCCTCAGTATTTTCAATTCCTCCCTCAACCTAAGAACCTTCACAGACGACCACAAAATGGCAGATTCGATCCACCTACTGCCTATCACTAATTTAACTTTTGCCGGAAAAATCATTGAGAAAGCACTTGTGACCCAATTACAGGGCCAAATCAACAAGAATAACATTTTGTAGTTCTACCAGTTCAGCTTCAGACCACACTGAAGCATAGAGACTGCCACCCTTCAAGTGGTTGATGACCATCCCTTAACAACATCATAATTAATGCCTGCTTCTTGGTTCAGCAGCCTTCAGATTAGTTAACTCAACACTGAAGGAACTGCATTGACCCCCCTCCTCCAAACCAGCATCATATTCAAGACCAGCTGCATCACATAAAAGTCAACCTCTAAAGGCACCCACCTCTTCTGGAGGACACAGCCAACCCTGGAGTTGGGGCACAGCCAAACTGAAATGAAGAAGTACAGGAAAGAAGAGACCAGAAGGCAAGCCTTCTTCAACTTTGCACCCAGGGGGCCTCATTTATGAAAAGTGTTGCATCACTGGGGGAAATCAACGACGCAACACTTTTCAATGCGTCATCCTTGCGACACCTTGGATGCACCGTATTTACTGTACTGTGCTCCATGTCGCAAGGATTTACAAATATGTCAGGAATCCTGACGTAAATGTGGGCGCAAAAGTGACGCATTGCTGGGGTGTGTCTGAAAACAGACGCAACTCCAGCAATGTGTCCTTTCACATGGGGCAAGCCCCATGTGAAAGGGCCTGCGTCACCCATATGCCTGCTGTGAGGCAGGCGTAAGGTTTTGACGCAGTGGCATCCTAGAAGCGGCGCAGGTAAATCTGATAGATTTGACCACGCCACTTCTATGAGGCTTTCGTGCGGGGGAACGGCCAACCTGCATACATTATACCTGACGCAGGTATAATGTAGCGCAGGGGTTTACAAAGTGATGCATCTGCCTAGATGCGTCACTTTGTAAATATGGCGCAATATGGCGCATTATTTAGGCCACCAGTGCGTCAACAAAGTGACGGACCAGTGGCGTAAAAGTGACGCAAGGGGCTCATAAATAAGTCTCAGGATCTGTAACAACATTTCCATCAATAGCAGAACATAGTGTGTGAAATTTACGTAATTTGTTTTTGCGTAATTACATTACATTTTGGCAAAATAGCACTAAATTACACGTAAATACATGAAATGTAAATCTGTCGTTTAGCTTTATATTTTAGCGAAAAAAGCACCCTTGGCTCAATATTTTACGCAAGAACGCATTTCACGCTAAAAAAGTGCAAGAAACAAAAGCAATGGGAATATCAGCTGCTCGTGTTCTGTTGTTTCTGTGCGTTTGGTTTGTTCGCTGTAAATTTGCTCTGGGAATTGTACATAATAACGGAAACTTGCCGGGCAGTGGGTGCACTGCACTCTGTGCAAAGCAATAAAGCCCATATTTATCATATTGTTGCGTTACGCTTGCAAGGGGGGCGAAAGGGCGGTGCAACACTAAAGTCAGGTTTATCAAGCAAGGCCACCTTGCATGGGTCTGCATGGCTTGATAAATCTGGAGTAACGCAGAGCAGCGCAAATCGCTGCCTTGTGTTACTCTGTCCCAGGGAAGCGTTCCATGGGGGGAGCGTGGGTGTTCCCATGCATTGTGGCGCATTCCCAGATTTACCATTAGTGGTAGACCTGGGAATGCGCCAAAATGCTACGGATCCCCAGGGGAGGAGTAACGAGAAGAAATATCTTTATTTCTCCTCGTTTTTTCCTCTTTCTATGTGTGCTGAAGAATGCAGCACACATGAAAAGAGGAAAAGGCCTCTGAGGATAGTTTTTGTGCAGGAAGGTGTCCCTTCCTGCACAAAAACAATCCTGCTTACAACATGCCTGCATTGGCGCTAGGCAGCCAAAAGTGCGCCAGGGCTAGGAAAGGACAGCAATGCACTGTATGATGTTAAATACGGCGCATTCCTGCCCATTCCCTTTCACGCAGCGCAGCAAGGTGGCTTGCTGCGTTGCGCTGCGTGAAAGTATGATAAATGTGTCCCCAAGAGTAGAGCAGCAAGGACACACGTTAAGAGGCCTTGTAACAGAGGACTGCACCAGTAAACATGAAGCAAGTGCAGTGGCTGGAGGAGGGGGGCTTGTGTTGACTATATAAAACATAGCAAAGATAGAACTGCCTCTCAATCACCTGACCACCAGACAACTCAGTGTTTTATAATGCCCTTCTGCTGCTTACCTACCGACATGTTATTTCAAACGAGTCCTCACATGTGTCTTTCCTGTGAACCACAGCTTCCTGTGTTTGGGGCTGTTCCTTATTTTCGATGTGCTTGGCAAAAGACATATAATGCACTTATAAAGTAATTCTTTACGAAACTAAACTTGTGTCGGCTGTATACAGGAATATAACAGAATTTTCTGACCATTTTGTAACTGACTGAACTTAGAATAAAAAGCTGATTGAACATTACGACTAATAACTGGCATTTTCAGCTTCTGTAGGACTTTGCTATATTTTGGGTACTACCTGCTGTATTTGGTTGCTACTTGTGTTACAATTCGGAGGGGACATGGCCTCCCACTTTAGAGTGAACTGTACGCAATAGAGATGGGCCTGGGCTGATTTGCATATGGTTGGTCCCTTTCTAAAGTACATAGTAAACCTAAAACATGATGGACTGGAATGCAGCCCTGAATAGTTACCCGTGGGTGAGATGAGTTTGAGTATTCAATCCAAACCGTTTTTCTAGAGGTATTTCAAATGAAAAGAGTATGAAAATACAGCACAGAGATCAGCATGCCAGGCGGCAATATTGGGCAGGTACATATATTCACAAATGATCAAACCTCAGGAAAAAATTCCATTTTGAATACTGTGAGGGCACTATACTTTTTTGACAGTTGACTATATGTTTCCTGCTGAAAATCGCCTAAGAATGTTGAACAGATAAAAAATGTAACCCAATTGATGGTATAAGTCACCAGTATCCAACTCCAAGATGCAACTAAAATCACTTGGAATTTTCTCCATAGTAGCAGTGGTGGCTCCTCCGCTATGGTGGAAAAGTGTCGCCCCCCCCTGCCAGCAGCTTCAAAAGTTGAAAAATAAAACAATATTAAAACGGGTTTATTATCGTTTTATTTTTCAACTTCTAAGTGCCGGTTCCTGTGGGCGGGGTCATTGAAGGGACGTTGCAAGGGGGAGTGGTAGGCACTGCAATCAGTGCGCATATGGGTTTGGCCGGCTGTCTCAGGCCAGCCAAACCCACATGCGCACTGAACTGTCTCCAACTCGAGCTGCATTGCCGGGTTGGAGAAAGCAGGCAGAGGCCCCCAGTCTCCCTGGGAGCGCAAATCGAGGGCGCTCAGGCCAATCCTGAAGCTGCTCTCATGATTGAGAGCAGCTTCAGGATTGGCCATAGGGGAGGCTGGGAGCCTCTGCCTGCAGTGGAGCCACGAGAGAAGCAGAAGGCCGGCGATACAGCGTGCTGCAAGCGGCAGGTACGTTTTTTTTTTCTTCTTTCTTTCTCGGTCCCCCCACCCGCACCCTGCCACTCTGCTCTAACGACGGCCACTACTGCATAGTAGCTCATAATATTCCCAACCACTCATAAACTGCCACTGATACCAGTGGACTCCATTTCTAATCCATCAACTGTAATTTCCATCGGGAAGAAAATTTGGCACATAAACTGTGGCGTGGTGGAGAAGCAGACAGGGACACTTATATCAGATTGTGCTGGTTTATTAGCAATACAATACTGTCAGGATGATTTATCCAGAGAATTGTTCGTTCAAGGAGGTTCCATCGGGGTCATATAGGGACAGGCATCGTCTTCTCCCTCTCTTCCGCCAGAGAAGGGGGGGAGGTTTACACCTTTTCTCTGTCTCTCGTACTTGCAGGGCGAGGTCCCACCGGAAGGTCAGCCAACAAACATAGGGAAAACCAAAACAAAAAGATACACCCCGTAAGGAGGCGGCTCCGTTGTGCTACAACGATGTTCAGTGGAAGGGAGTGAAGGGAGAAGCCACCCGATACTGGCACCAGTGCTCTCTACTGTTTTCTATTGCCACAGCGCTTACGCGCACAGTTACAACACGAGCAGGTTAGCGTACTCAGCTCCCTCCACGTGCCCCTTCCTTGCCGGCCCCGATCCCTCTTCCCCACACGGTCTCCAATCGTCCCCGTACCTTGTGGAGCCACGCCCCTCCTGGGACGCGGCTGGCCTCTGCGCGATGCCGAATAGGGTCCGGCTCCCGCTCTGGGTCATCTACGACGCTGGTTTCCTGGCGTTCCTGCTCCGGCGTCTTTTCCTCTCCCGTTCGGGTTCCGTAGGATCCTGTAGTCCGGGGTTCACGAAAAAGGTCTAGACACTCCTCTTTCCTTCCCTCGACTCGCCTTTCCCCGACCACGCTGCTCCAGACGAACGCCAACTAGGAGCCCCTTCTTCCTCTTTGTAAGTAACTGGGTCACCTGGCCAAGTCACATGATCAGGAAGGGAATCCCCGAGTGTGTGTTTCTTAAAGGGACAGTCCTTGTCCTTTTCCATAGTCATGTTCTGTAAATAGAGGAGAGGATAGGGAGACAGGTAAGGGGGAAAGTTATCTGTGACAGTTTCTGACGTTGCAGTTGGAGGTGGTAGCAGTTCGTCACACACCCCCACCCCAGTCTGTTCACGGTCGGGGAACAGTGGAACGCGGGAAAGGAAGTCCGCATTCCCATTGTCGGAGCCCTTGCGGTGGCGGACCTCAAACGAAAAGGGCTGAAGGGAGAGGAACCAACGTAGTATCCTTGGATTGTTCCCCTTATTATGGCTCATCCAGAGAAGCGGGGCATGGTCAGTATACAGGAGGAAGTGGGAGCCCTCCAGGTAGTACCTCAGTTTGTCTACTGCCCACTTAATTGCGAGGCATTCCTTCTCAATTATCGGATACCGCTGCTCCCGCGGGTAAAGTTTGCGGCTTATGAACAGGATAGGGTGTTCAACACCCTCGGGAAGGCTGTGATAAAACCGCCCCCACCCCGTGTTCAGAAGCGTCTGTATGGATCAGGAAGGGTTTCGAGAAGTCGGGGGACCGTAGCACGGGACTGGAAGTGATGGCTACTTTTTAGATGGTGAAAAGCTCTCACTGCCTCGGGTGGTGGGTGTAGTAGGTCTTTTGTCGTGACCCCTTTTTGTAACAGATCGGTGAGGGGTGTGGCCAACTCGTAGTATTGGGGAATGAATCGTCTGTAGTAACCAAGAAGCCCCCAAAAAGCCCTTACTTATTTTCTGGTGGTAGGAAAAGGGGCCTGAACAATGGCTTTCACTTTTTCTTGTTGCGGCTCTATGTGCCCGTTCCCTAGGAGATACCCTAGATACTTGACCTTCTGGAAGCCTGCTTTTGATTTCTTTGCGTTTATATGCAACCCGGCTGACTGAAGGGCCTGTAGACCTTACGGCAGTGCTGGAGATGTAGTTCCCAGGTAGGGCTATATATGACGATATCGTCAAGGTAGGCAGATGAATACGCCTGGTGGGGTGACAAAACCCTATTCATAAGTCTCTGGAACGTGGCAGGTGCCCCGTGTAAACCAAAAGGTAACACAGTAAACTCGTACAAGCCTGTGGGGTTAGAAAAGGCAGTTTTTTCTTGGTCCTGTGGTTTAAGGGGCACCTGCCAATACCCCTTCGTAAGGTCAAGGGTAGTGATGTACTGAGCCTCACCCAGTTTCTCAATTAGCTCGTCCACATGAGGGAGAGGATAAGAGTCACATTTAGAGATTGCATTAACCGCCCTAAAATCAATACAAAACCGGACGGAACCGTCCGGTTTTGGCACTAACACAATTGGTGAGTACCACTTGCTTTGTGAGGGTTTTATCACACCCAAGGAAATCATACTTTCGACCTCCTGTTTTATCGCCTCTCTTCGGGCAGCAGGAATACGATAGGGTTTTTGTTTTATCGTTTTTCCTGGCTGAGTAGTGATAGAATGTTCTGCCATGGAGGTCCGCCCTGGGAGGTCGGAAAACAGGGGAGCGAAAGGGTGTAGGGTGTCCAGTAAAGATTTCTCCTGTTCTGTGGTGAGCTCATGGTTGATAATCTGTTGCTTTAGGGTGGAATTGTGGTTTGATACGGGGACAACGGTGTGTAGGTCTTTTGGGAGAGGGCCTAACCATTTTTTAAGGAGATTAATATGGCACAGTTGTGTACGTCTAGTTGTGACCTGGATGTGATAGGACGTTAATCCTACTTTGTTCACGACCTTGTAAGGACCTTGCCATTCTGATCTCACCTTTGATAGCGCAGAAGGCATAAGAACTAGGGCCCAGTCCCCTACCTTTAGATGTCTCCACTTCTTCCCTTTATCATAGAATATCTGTTGCTTTCTCTGGGCTTGTTCTAAATTAGCATCAGCATATTCTCTTAGCTTGTGTAATTTGGTACGTAGGCTTTGTGTATAGTCGAGGAAGGTTTTTGTTTCTTCCTCTTTCTCTTGTTCCCACACCTCTTTTGTTCTCTCCAGCAGACTACGGGGTTCCCGGCCGTAAAGGAGTTTAAAGGGGGAGCAACCCAGACTGGTTTGAGGTTGGCTTCTGATAACATATAGGGCCAGAGGAAGAAGCATGTCCCATTCTTTACCCTCAACACTCAATAGTTTTTTTAAGGTTAACTTAAGGGTAGCGTTGTAGCGCTCACACAAACCATCGGTTTGGGGGTGGTAAACTGATGTTTTGATATGGGATATGTCCAAGGATTTACAAATTTGTGCCATTAATTTAGAAACAAAGGGGGTTCCTTGGTCCGTGAGGATTTCACGGGGGAAACCAACCCGGGAGAACAGCTCTAGCAACTTGTTACTGATGTTTAGAGTAGTGGGAGCACGCAAAGGAAAAGCCTCGGGGTACCTTGTGGCGTAATCCACAATGACTAAGGCATAGAGGTTGCCTTTTTTTGTTCGGGGTAAGGGACCAATGAGATCCATGCCTAATCTTTCGAATGGTTGACCGACAACCGGAAGCGGCTGTAGGGGAACAGCTGGTAGTTTATAAGGGTTTTTCTTTTGACAAACCTCACACTCATGACAGAACTTGGTGACGTGTGAGAATATTCCCGGCCAATAAAAGTGTTGCAACAGTATTTGTGTGGTCTTTTGTGCCCCCCTGTGTCCTGCCAACAAATGTGAGTGCGCAAAAAATAAGACCTGTTCTCAAAAGGCCTGGGGAACCGCCAATTGCGGGGAATCCCCAGGGTTCCCAACCCTATATAGGAGTTAGTTTTTGACCAGGAAAAGGGGATAACTAGGGTTTGGCGTGCGATCGGTCTGCCGGGCATGTTCCCAGGCGGGCCGAAGGGTAGGATCATGGTTTTGGCTGAACCTAAAGCTCCTGTCCGAGAGCCAGGGGGCCTGAGTGAGGAGGGACGGGCGAACTGGACCTTGGGGTCTTATGAGCTGTATCTTGTCCCTCAACAGAGTTAAAAAGGCTGGATTGTCCTGTCCTAGGATCAGTTGTTCAGGGACAGAGGGCAAGACCCCTAGTTTAGCCTGTAAGATTTGACCGCTTGGCAGAGAAATGGGTAGTTGGACCAAAGGATAACCACGGATGTCCCCATGGACGCATCTGATAGGCACAGTGTCTCCCGTTGGGGCGGTTAACGGGTCTACCAGTGATTGGAGTATAACCGACTGGCGACAGCCTGAATCCAATAATGCTCTCACAGTCGGGCCCTTCACAAGCACACTTACATAAAAGCTGGGTCCCATTTCCTCGGTATAGAGTATTGAACGGGGTATACAGCTTATGTCCATGGGTTCGTCCTGGGTTTTCTTGCGGGGACAAGTCCTGGCGATATGGCCCCATTCTCCACACTCAAAACACTGAGGACCCTTGGTGGGAGTCGGATCAGAACGATACTGACGGAGCTTTATGGGCTCTGGGACAGGTCTCAGGGTTTTTCTCTTGGTTTTCCCAGGGGGCCCGGGAGGACGTATGGATTTTTCGGAGTCCCAAGGCAAGGAACGGGGTTGGGCCCTGTAAAAAGAAGTGGCCATTTCTACGGCCTGTTCAACCGTTAGGTGGGTATGCTGTTTGAGCCACCGTTGGATGGGGAAGGGCAGGGCTTCCACAAATTGCTCCAGATAGATCAAGGACATGATCTCTTCTTTGGTACTGGTTTGTGGTTTCAACCACTTGTCGGCTTCTATCTTCAGCTTGAAGTAAAACGTCTTTGGGTTATCAGCGGGAGTTCCCCGTTCCTTTCTAAACCGCACCCTATAGGCTTCTGAGTCCAGTCCTAAGTGATCTAGAATGATACCCCTTATCTCATTATATGGAGTGTCTCCGTTGGCATTGGCTACCTGGTAGGCAGCCTGTGCTTCTCCAGTGAGGAGAGGAGCCAAGAAAAAAGGCCATTTGGCCTCCGGCCACCCTGATGCTCTGGCAGCCCTCTCGAAATTCAATAGGAATGCATCAGGGTCTTCCCCGGGCAGGTATTTCTGTAAGGATACATTGGGGCCCGTCCCAGCGCGGGTTTGTAATTGGGCGGACAATTATAACCGGTCATCTGCCACCTTCTGAATGTTCTCCGCCTGGTTTATCATAGAGTCCTTGAACATCTCCCTGTCAGCTTGGGCAGAGGACATTTGTTTCTCTACAGCCCACTCCAACTTCTCCGGCCACGTATTAACTGCTAGATTAAGTTCTCCATGGCTGCAGTCCTTGTGGAGCGTAACAACTCCCACTTCTGACACCACTTGTGGCATGGTGGAGAAGCAGACAGGGACACTTATATCAGATTGTGCTGGTTTATTAGCAATACAATACTGTCAGGGTGATTTATCCAGAGAATTGTTCGTTCAAGGAGGTTCCATCGGGGTCATATAGGGACAGGCATCGTCTTCTCCCTCTCTTCCATCAGAGAAGGGGGGGAGGTTTACACCTTTTCTCTGTCTCTCGTACTTGCAGGGCGAGGTCCCACCGGAAGGTCAGCCAACAAACATAGGGAAAAACAAAACAAAAAGATACACCCCGTAAGGAATCGGCTCCGTTGTGCTACAACGATGTTCAGGGGAAGGGAGTGAAGAGAGAAGCCACCCGATACCGGCACCAGTGCTCTCTACTGGTTTCTATTGCCACAGCGCTTACGCGCACAGTTACAACACGAGCGGGTTAGCGTACTCAGCTCCCTCCACCCGCCCCTTCCTTGCCGGCCCGATCCCTCTTCCCCACACGGTCTCCAATCGTCCCCATACCTTGTGGAGCCACGCCCCTCCTGGGACGCGGCTGGCCTCTGCGCGATGCCGAATAGGGTCCGGCTCCCGCTCTGCGTTGTCTACGACGCTGGTTTCCTGGCGTTCCTGCTCCGGCGTCTTTTCCTCTCCGCGTTCGGGTTCCGTAGGATCCTGTAGTCCGGGGTTCACGAAAAAGGTCTGGACACTCCTCTTTCCTTCCCTCGATTCGCCTTTCCCTGACCACGCTGCTCCAGACGAACGCCAACTAGGAGCCCCTTCTTCCTCTTTGTAAGTAACTGGGTCACCTGACCAAGTCACATGATCAGGAAGGGAATCCCCGAGTGTGTGTTTCTTAAAGGGACAGTCCCTGTCCTTTTCCATAGTCACGTTCTGTAAATAGAGGAGAGGATAGGGAGACAGGTAAGGGGGAAAGTTATCTGTGACAGTTTCTGACGTTGCAGTTGGAGGTGGTAGCAGCTCGTCACATAAACACAAAACAATAGGATATGAAATTAGAGAAATGAATTTTCATGTTTCCGGCTCAATTCAAACTAATATGGGACCTCTTCATAATTTACATCAATTATTCATGTATTTGTGATCTTTTGTAGAGCACTGTACATTTATTTTTTCATTTCAAAGCTTTGGTCAGCCATGCAGGAGCACAGAGCAGGTGGAAAGTCTAGTGACTAGTGGAATATTCTTTGATTGTTGCAAACCAATCCATCAGGGAGGGGAGATGTTTTCAGTCCATTTGGCTATAGAATGAGGGCTGTGTCTCAGTTCTCAGGTCTATAAAAACAGGAAGCGCTTAGGAGCAGCATAGGAAATTGAGCAATGGCCCATTATTAACAAGCAGTAATAACTAATGCTAGGCCTTTACTTGCTATGCATGTTGGGGTGGAGGACGTGCAGACTGGGACTATGCCAGTGTCCAGAAAAGGTACAATGCACCCACTACGATGTAGTCCTCAGAGTCCATAAACACCATGAATGTCCAAGTTCTCCAGCAAGATTTGCTGTAATTGATTAGGGGCATTCATAAAAAGAGCACAGCCTTAGTCAGTAAGTCCTTTGATTTCAAATCCCTGAGCATTAAGAAACTGCTTTGACCATTAATGGGGTTACCCTCCTACGAGTATGATTTGTTTGGCCCGCTTCATTTTGAATGCATTTCAGGCTTTCAAGCTTAACATTTGCCACAACATGCCAAATCCTTATTGCATTCCCTTTCCCATGGTCCCTACTGTGCACTGGCGCCGGTGGATGATTAGATTTGCACCAATTTCTTCAGATGCAGGGACACAAGTTACTAGAACTTGGAGACTAATATGAGAATTGTGAGTTGTACTGAGTCAGGAGTATTCAGTCCTGGGCCCAACCTCTATCCTAAAAAATAAATAGGAACATTGTGCCTTCACTTGTATTACTTACCCCTGCACCAAGACTAACCGCAAAAAAGACAAACGCATTGGAGGCTATGTGTCTTGATGAGTTCTACTTACCTGAGGGACAGAGCTTTCTCAGAGGCTGCAGGAGAGGCAAGCAAAAGAAAGAAATTGGCACAACAATGTCACCATAGCTGGGCCACATAAACATTCCTTCTGATGATTGTATCCTTTCCCTCAAATAGTCACCTGGTCATATGTACAAGTCATATATTCCTAGCCCGGAAAGGTAAACTACTAAAATGCAATACACACATCTGGAAGGGGCTCATCCTCCCTCCAAAAGGGTTTCAATGACCTAATCTTCCATGTCAATATACAGCAGTGTGGTAACATTTTGTCTGGACCACTGGGAGGATCAACTCTCCTATGTCATGGGTGAGCACACCAATTAGAGCAAGCTGAGACTCCCAGAATGCAGATTACACTTCAGTACAAGGGGCTCTTCTAGGTGTGGAAGAGGCTCTGAGCCTATCTTAACCCTCTCACTCACAGGTTGGTGTTCTGCTTGTAACCTGATTGGTTTCACCAACTTACCCCTCTGTAGGGTTGCTGGTGGACTTTTCAAAATATTTTGGAGGCTAGCGGAGTCTGTTTAGAGCTGTATCTTTATCCTAGCTCTAAGAAACTCCCTGAATGACCGACAATTCCTCTTTCTAAATAACTAACTGACTGAATTCACTCAAACAGATAACCCTTCAGAACTCATGGACACACCCATACAGGCACTCAGTCACTCAGAAGTACACCCATCTGTCACTCAGCACATGCAGACTGACTGCAGCCCCTCCTAGCTCGGTGCACTCTCGTGGCCAAAGCATGCCAGACAACCTAGCCTCAGCAAGCTTGTGCAAGGGTTAATTTATCTTTTTACTGCATGTATATGCCACAAAAATAAGCAGAAGAAAAACACGTGCAGCCAGGGGCGGCTCCTCAACTAGGACGGAGGAGCGTCTCCCTACTGCTTTCTCGCAACGCGAGAAGCAGAAACATAAAATGGTAATAACTTTCAGTTATTACCATTTTATGTTTGGTTGCGGGTGGGCGGGTGGGTGGGGCTGCTTTGCCAGCAGGGCAGGGGAGGAGTGGTGTGCCTGCTCACTCCCGAGTGCGCAAAGAATGTTTAGCGGCCCCCTGGGGCCGCCCAAACCAGTCATGTGCACTCTGCCCTTCTCCATGCAGGTAGCCTGCATGGAGAAAATGGCCTCCCCATAAGCCCCTGGCTGGGCAGCGTCCCCCAACCGGCCCCCCACCCTCCCATCCGCGAGCCATGCCGGCCGCGACTGTGTGCAGCCACCTAAATGTGGTGGACTTTTCCTAGCAATAAAATGTTTAAATTATAAAACATTATTGCAAATAATTTTAATTGGACAGTAAGGGTGCTTACTAGGAGGCAGGTATATTACAAACAGGTATGGAAAAGGTACTGTTGGATTGGATTCACACAAGGATGATTAAAAAAATAAAGGAAAAAGAATGGGAAAGAATGCATTGGCAAAGCGAAGTATTGGCCCACCAGTCCTGGAACTGAAGTGCACTTCTTTTTTTAGTCGCATATGCATGTGATCAGGCGAAATACTGTCACTCAAAAAGACCAATGACTGAAGTGGGCTAACCCACTGAACACGCTGTAGTGTGTGAAAGGGAAATATGAACTTTTAACAGACCGATGAGGGATCGGGGCTGACGCAAATCCCCTCTATGTATGTATTTATTTTTTTATTAACATTTTTGGGATAATATGAGGCTGGAGGGACAGCTGAAGCCTCATCTAAGTCAGACCTAAACCAGCATTGATAAAGCCAATATGTATCTGATGCTGTGCAGCATGGCTCGAGAAGTCAAACAAAAAAAAGGTGCTATGACATGGCAACAGCACCACGCTTGAGCACTCCTACAAAAAGATTAGAGAACTTTTTTTTATTTACAGAGTTGAATCAGCAAATAAAAAAAATATGTGGAGCAAAACGTTTTGGTTTTTTAGGGCGGGTGGTGGGTACAACACGGAGGGTGCCAGTGGGGTCAAGCATAACAAAAATACTCAGGTGGAGGAAACAACAGGGAGGGGGTGGGTGGGGGTAGCAACATAGAGGGCTGGGGGATTGGAAGCAACACGCAGGGGTAGGGTAGAGAAGCAATAGGTGAGACAGAGCAACGTGGAGGGGGAGAAGCACTGGGCGAGAAAGCAAAGCATGGAGGCAAGAGAGGATGTAACCTAACGGCTAGAGCGGTCAATCTCCAAGCTGAGGAACCGGGTTCGAGTCTTGGCAGGGACGCTCAACATCCTGTGATTCTGGGCAAATCACTTAATCTCTCCCTACCTAACAATAAAATAATGAATGTGTCTGTCTGTAACGCAACTGGTGACCATGTAAAGTGCTCTGATACTTTTGGGTCTAGTTCCCACTATATAAAACTTCCCAAAAAAAATACACGAAGGCAAGCACAACATGGAGGGGGGAGAAGCACACTGGCAAAAGAGAACAACATCGAGTGCCACCAGAGGAGAGAAGTTCACGAGGGGACCCATTGCAATGGTATACTTATGGTCGTGTATGCAAGCCGAGCAGAGAAGTGCTGGTGTTCGCCTTTTAAAAAGAAGTGCTTGGACTAAGATGCTGGCCATTTCTACCCAACCCAAGAGGCCAGGAGGGGGTTTATAATGCGCAATAGTCCATATGTATAAGAAATGTTAAAAGAAGCCGCATTTCTGCAATTGTATTTCAGCCACAAAACATTGAAATATGCTTTACTCTAGAAAAGAACATTTTTTCGAAGTCACCATTTTAAAAATGCTTTCAGAGCAAAAAGCAGAATTAAGCATGTAATTCTTGGAACTGAAATTGTAACAGTCAAGCTGTCTACATACTTTCCTATGTCTAACATATGAGAGTAATTATGTTCTCTGTGACGTTTAATTTCAGTTAATAGACAGTTAAGACAAATTTCCCAAGAAGGGTTATTAAAATTCTAATTACTAATAGTCTTTTTCCTGAACCATAAATTACACGCAATCATCTGGAAGGTTTTGTTTGGGTTACACATCTCAGTATATGTTATATGTGACTCAAAAGATAAATTATGTCATTGTGTTTTGCTTTAGTTGCATTTGGGCCCCGCTCCCTGAGTATGTAGTAATTCGCAGTTTGACCATTGGTCTGGACAACATAACTTCTAGAATCAGCAAACTACTCTTCTGTTTTTTTCATCTACTATTAGTATCTGTCTTTCTGCTGTCAATGTGGCCCCTTTCTTTTCACGCGTGATAGGAAATTTGGTTAATATGTTCTAGCTGTGTAACTGCAGTAACTGTATTTATGTAATCCGTTTGGAACTCAAGCTGTGGCAAGTTTAAGGAATATAGTAATATTTGACCACAATAGTGCGTTTCATTCTTTAATTTGGTGACGCGGACATCTCACTTAATAGTCTCGGACCGCGACTACCAGATTTTACCTCGAGAACGCGAAACAGAGCTGGGCTCCGGTGCGGATAAGGCTCCTGTGTATGCAATATCTCTACAAGGATTCATCTGTCAGCTACCGAAAGTTTGCTTACCCTTGAGTGGATTTAAGGGTGTAAGTTTGCTTACCCTTGAGTGGATTTAAGGGTGTTTCTCTTCTTTAGCACAATTAGTCTGTCTAGCGGTTGAGGTACTTTGCCATGCTTTACCCTATGTGAACGAGCCGATTGTTAATGAAGTGCATGTTGCCCGGTATTTCACGAGCTCTGTGTGTTTACCACAGTGGAAGCTGCGTACAGGACAGCGGTGTAACGCAAAATGATGGGGCAGCCACGCAGAATGTGACGAAGGGCTTCCTAGTCTCCCAAATTTCACTGAATCGGGTCCCCCAAAAGGGTTGGGGGCCCTCTGACGGGTAGGAACCCCCCCCGCATCACAGGGGCTGCTGATGCCTATATTACGCCGTTGGTAGAGGCCTGCATTTAGCAGTGCCGAAGTGCATTAGATCAATAGCGGCTGGTGTCAGGGGAGAGTGGCGCGGGTGACGACGACGGACGACAACGAAAATACAAACAAAAAACAAAAAAAGAACTTACCTGCCACCCATCACATTGCCGCTCTTCTGTACCTCTTTGGCTCCAGTCCACTGCAGCACAGGCTCCCAGACTCCCCTGCAGCCAATCCAGACCCTGCTCTCATCAAGCTGCTAGCAGCATGACTTTTTTTTTAAAAAAGAGAATCTGACCACCTTAATTTATTTCCTGCTATGAATTTCAGCAGAATAAGAACCAATGTAAACCTATTTGTATTGGTACTGGCTATTTTTTGCCATGTATTTAACATTCAAAAACAAATTTTTTTGTATTATTCAACGTTTGCCTGAACATAAAGCGATACATAGAGTGGTTTTCACAAATAAACATAATGTGTACAAATTCACAAAACAATACAACTTTTCACTGTTGGTAAAAATTTGGCAATAAGTGCATTAATCACAAACTGTTACTTAATGTTACACCAGTGGTTTGTCAGACCAATAATCACAAGGAACTCCTTGGAAAAACTATTCCTCTTTCTTTTTCTGAGTTCCTTTTTCCATGGGGTTAAGCTCTGGGCATTAGGGGATATAAAGTTGAATTAGTCTCCCTAACATGCCAATTGGGCTATATTAGTCACCCTCATGGAATAACTTGAAAAGTGCCGACGCGTTTCAAATCCCTAGATTTATCAGGGGATTTTCTTCAGGGCAAATGGTGCGGTGTAATCTGGATTGTTTCTTATAGTTGTGACTCAGGGTTTCGACAATTTGGTTTTTGAATGTCGTAAGTTGCTGGAGCCGCATTCGCATCCTGTTTGTGTATTCTCATGTTAGCTTATTTTATTTATTTCGAGCGGCATTTAGCATTTATTTCTGGTGAAAAAAAATTCTGATCTGCGCCGAGCTTGTCTGAACTCTTCTTAATGAACTTTTTATGTTTGTATGGGTTCAAGTTTTTGGTGAAGCGTTGTTGCACTGCCCCAAGGGAACGCTGTTTGATTAGGTTCCCTTGGGGCAGTGCAACAACGCTTCACCAAAAACTTGAACCCATACGAACATAAAAAGTTCATTAAGAAGAGTTTGGCAGGACAAGCTGCCCCACAACTAAACTCCAGGCCATAAAATAAAACAGAATATAGCTTCAGACAAGCTCGGCGCAGATCAGAACATTTTTTCACCAGAAATAAATGCTAAATGCCGCTCGAAATAAATAAAATGAGCTAACATGAGAATACACAAACAGGATGCGAATGCGGCTCCAGCAACTTACGACATTCAAAAACCAAATTGTCGAAACCCTGAGTCACAACTATAAGAAACAATCCAGATTACACAGCACCATTTGCCCTGAAGAAAATCCCCTGATAAATCTAGGGATTTGAAACGCGTCGACACTTTTCAAGTTATTCCATGAGGGTGACTAATATAGCCCAATTGGCATGATAGGGAGACTAATTCAACTTTATATCCCCTAATGCCCAGAGCTTAACCCCATGGAAAAAGGAACTCAGAAAAAGAAAGAGGAATAGTTTTTCCAAGGAGTTCCTTGTGATTATTGGTCTGACAAACCACTGGTGTAACATTAAGTAACAGTTTGTGATTAATGCACTTATTGCCAAATTTTACCAACAGTGAAAAGTTGTATTGTTTTATGAATTTGTACACATTATGTTTATTTGTGAAAACCACTATATGTATCGCTTTATGTTCAGGCAAACGTTGAATAATACAAAAAAATGTGTTTTTGAATGTTAAATACATGGCAAAAAATAGCCAGGACCAATACAAATAGGTTTACATTGGTTCTTATTCTGCTGAAATAAATAGCAGGAAATAAATTAAGGTGGTCAGATTCTCTTTTTTCAAAAATTTATCACGTCCTCTCTGGCCATCACTATTGGACGTAACCCCTTAAGTGTATAGCTAGCAGCATGACAGCAGCATCAGGATTGGCATGAGCACCCTGAATTTGCTCTCCCAGAGCAAACTGGGAGCCTGTGTCTGCTGTCTCTAACCCGGCAATGCAGCTCAGGTTGGAGACATCTCAGTGTGCATGTCGGTTTGGCCGTCCTAAGACGGCCAGCCAAACTTACATGCGCACTGACACCAGTGTGCACCACTCCTCCTGCAGCCTGTCACCGATTAGGCCCCGCCCCCAAGACTCGGCCCAGGAAAGTAAAGTAAAACGATAATAAACCCATTTTATTATTGTTTTATTTTTTGAAGTTTTGATGCTGCTTGCGGGGGGGGGCGATGTTCCTCTGCCATAGCGGAGGAGCTGCCGCTGGTAAGGGCAACAGCATGCTGACTGCTGATGCAAATGTAGCACACAGCGACAATCAGTAGTAAAAGGTAGTACTGAGCCCATTCTGTCATGAAAGAGGTTGGTTATGAAAACCTCTTTTCTTCCCAAGGCAACATAGAATATGCAAGCACTACTAGTCTCACACAGGAAGGGCTTTATGAAAAACACAATAACTGCCAAGTATTTTCTGCATGCCCCCTGCGTTGCCTCTTGCATGCAACATGCATACCATTATGGCACTTTTCTGGTCGCATCTATCAAAGATTTAGGACATTATTACAGAATGATTGGGCCCTGCCGTTTGTAAAGGACATGCACCTTGGAAAGGAAGTCATACTTGAAGCATTTTCTCCTTTAGTACCTGAAGGTCTTCAGACAAACTGAGCCCAACTCGGGCCTGTAAATAAGCCTGTTCAACCTGGCATCCTTGGGGTGGTTTTCCCCAGTCTTTTTGCATCTGCCTCCTGTATTTTTGCTGTGTGCTGACTTTCGTTTTGCTGGTGTAGATGCTTTGGGCAGTTTGCCACTGCTGATCAGTGCCAAAGTGCAAGTGCTCCCTCTATAAATTGTGAATATGGACTGGTGTTTCCATGATTGGCTTGTTTGACTTACTACTAAGTCCCAGGCCAGAGCACTGTGTGTGCCCAGGGCCTGTAAGACAAATGCTGCCAGTGGGCCTGCAGCACTGGTTGTGCCACCCACACAAGCAGCCTTATAAAAGGGTCTCAGACCTGCCACTGCAGTGTCTGCGCGCAGTCTCTACTGCCATGTCGACCTGGCAAGTGAGCCCACTTGCCAGGCCCTAACCTTCCCTTTTATTACATGTGAGTTACCCCTAAGGTAGGCCCAAGGTACCCCTGTGGGCAGGGTGCAGTGTATGTGAAAGGTAGGACATGTACTGAAGTGTGTGACATGTCCTGATAGTGAAATACAGTGTATTTCGTTTTTCACTATTGAAAGGCTATCTGTCCCATAGGATAGAATGGGAGTTTACATATAACATCTTATAAGTATAACTTCCCATTGGGACAAGGTAGAAAGATGGAGTTTAGTATGCCTGAACTCAGAATATAAAAATGCATCTTTTAGTAAAGATGATTTTTATATTGTGTGTATGAAAATAAATACCACTTTTCGAAAATGGGTATTTTCTTGCTTAGCCATCCTGTGTGCCACTGCTGGTTTGTGGATTGACTGTCTGGCTTTGGAGTGACAGGGGCTGGGGATGTGCATTCACTGTAGACAGCCACTGGGGGGGGTGAGGTGTGTCCTGCCTCTCCTGGATGAGTCAGGGCTTGGTTGAATAGACCTGGGCTGCATTTCGAGTAGTGAGAGGAGATTTCCTTGCACCTGAATGGCCCTGGTCTGCCTTACACAATGCTGTCTCCCCCTCCTGCCGGTAAGCTGGACCAGAGAGGACAGAACTGGTTTTGACTGAGCACACAGCTTCTCTCCCACAAGAGAACAAAGAGAAATGCTGTACAAATATTGGGGCCCAGACCCCAGAAGTTTAGAATACTTCTGGACTCAAGAGGAACCTCTGCCAAGAAGAAGAGCTGGGAAAGCTAAAGGAGAAGTACTGCCCCTTTGCTGTGTGCTGTTTGGAGTTGGCCTGCAGTGGCTGTTTCTGCCAAGGAGAGGACAAATACTTTGCTGTGTGCTGTGCATCCTGCTTGAAGAAGATCTACAAGGGCTTGAAGTAGAGCTTGCCTCCTGTTCTGAAGTTTCAGGGACACAAAGACTTCACCACCAGCTCCCCTGAACTTTCTTGCTGCGAGTTCTGACCTGCCAAGAGGTGCCTGTTGCTGAGTTGGACCTCTGGAGGTTGTTCCTGCTGTTGGGAGCTGGAAAAGAGACGCAACTACGAGAAGCACGACGCATCCACACCTGTTTCCGACGCATCGCCGCTGTGCCCCTGAAGAAACCGATGCAGCGGTTGCCCGCAGCTGTAGAAATCGCTGCACGCCGAGTCCCGTGCACCAATCTCCGAAGTCCGAGATCACTGCATCGATTCTGACGCAGGCCCTGCTGTGCTGCCTCAAGAACGCATCATGGGACCGCGTCTGGAGAAACCAACGCAGCGCCATTGCTGCAGCCGCAGCATCGAGAACCGACGCAACCACGACCCCCAAGCACCGCACCGGGGCGCAAAATCTACATCAACGCCGGGGCCGCAGTAAAAAACCGACTCATCACCTCCCCTGCATGGCAGTAAGGAACCGACGCATCACCTCCCCTGGAGTAAGGAACCGACCCATCACCTTCCCTGGGCATAAGGAACTGACGCATCACCTTCCCTGCGGCAGTTTTTGTTTATGATTTTGTTGCATTCAATGTACTTTGTGTTGAAAGTGTCACATATATAGTTTGCTATGGACAGAACTTCTAAAAGTCATATTTTGGTTATTTTATGTTGGATTTTTCTCGTTTTGGTCTTATTTGGTTTAGATAAAGATTACTTATTTTTCTAAACTGGTGAGGTGCCAATTGTAGTGTTTTTACTGTATTACTGTATGTGTGCACAAATGCTTTACACACTGCCTCTGAGATAAGCCTGTCTACTCGTGACAAGCTACCAAGGGGGTGAGCAGGGGTTATTTTAGAAGTGTATCCCCCTTACCCTCACTATGAAGAAGGGTCCCTACGTGGAAAAGGTGCAAACCATTGCCAACTAGAGACCCCCATTTCTAGCAAAGCCCCAGTGTCTTTTAAAGTAAAAAGCAAAATGAGATGTAAAAGTTATCTTGGCAGAATTACAATATTAGGAAGCCTCCATACCTAACTTAGAATCAGCCACACAAGTAATTCACAAGCACATGCCCTTAAACGGCATTGGGTGTAATGGGTATTGACGCAGAAGTTTTCAGATGAGCATGACCCCACACTTAGAAATCAGGAGTATTTTGCAATATCAACAGAAACTACCAAAAACTCTTCCTATTCTATCAGTAAATTAAGGTAGAAGTGTGTTCTATACAAATGGCTTTGCGCAGTATGCAGTGGGCACTAAACATAAATACGTGGGCACTAAACATAAATACTGTGCTGCTTGTTCTGCAGTTCAGGGAGTTTTCCAAGATGTGGAATTCCAAGCACTACAAACTCACACCAAAACACTAGGTGATTCTACCACACATACAGCAGCAAATCACGCAATCTACAACCTAATCCTTCAGTTTTTAGGTCTCGGCTAGACCAAAGCCAATAGATCTTGGCAATGCCCGAGCTATTGGCCTTGTCAATATGTATGTCTTTTAGCCATGTTATCTAGCAGCACATCTGATGTTCGGCATGGCTGGATGTCACTGAAAAAAGTGCTATGATGCGGCCAGCACAGGCCACGTCTTAGCGCATTTTTGTGTTAGGAGGGGCAGGACAGTAAACTCAACATGGAGGGGGTGAAGAAACTTGGCGTCGCTAAACATCCTGTGAATCTGGGCTTTCAGTTAACTTTCAGCCATGCTGAACAGCTGAACAGCAGATCTGCTGCTAGACAACATGGCTAAAAGACATTCACATTGACAAGGCCAATAGCTCGGGCACTGCCGAGACCTATTGGCTTTAAAAATGCTTGATGTCTACAAGGTTGCACCTATCACTCAACTGCAGTCTAAATTCAATAGATCTATCACAATGGCAATATAAGCAATGCAAACAGGAAATACACTCCATGTGTTGTTGTCGGCTACATATTCCTACAATGTCACTCAATATAATATCCCACATATCTCTGTCCTGAAAATTGCAGACAGGTGTGTACAAATAAGCCAATTAACTTGGACCCCACAAAGGCAACTCATGAGGAAATTACATCTGCCCGTCCCGGTAGTAAAATTACCATTCCAGAAGCAATGTTGGTGACCACAATGAAGAAAATTAAAAATATGTACAGAAATGTAATGTTTGTCAACAAATAACATCCTATACCACTGCAAGGCTCAACCCCCCTCCCCCCCTGTATAATATCAGATCATACATTCAATATTATCTACTTTGACCCCATAGTGCCTTTGCTCCGGTCAATCAATATAAATATTCTGGTTTCAGCCAATTCGTATGGGTATGGACTCAAAAGACTGCTACTGTTCAAATTGTGATACAAGGTTTCCAGTTCCTAGAAGTAATAGTGGCAGTGTGGACCTTTTATTCAGGTAATTGTCAGGTGTAAACATATTCATAGTTTTATGTCTATTAGACTACCACTTTTATATCAGCCATGTTACCACATTAATAATGTATTTCTATGTTATACCAGGATGTGTAAGCTTTCTCATCTGAGAGAGCTGAAGCCTTGTTTTCACCTTCACACTAGTAAACAAGAAAGCTACAATCCTGTTCGCTCAACAGAGAAGCCAGTGCTGTGTAACTTCCTCTCAAGGTCCTTTCGACAGTTTCAACATGAAAACCAGAGACAACTGTCTTAGCTCCTGTTATCTGTAAGTTGGTTTTCACCATGTGACTTCCTTGCCTCAGTGAATAAAAGGTCTAGAAGTAATGTGATTCCTAAATGTGTTAGCATTGAATGTTCTATACCTGTGCAAGGGCAAAGCTAAGTTGGTTTACTAAACGATTGCTAACTACATTGCTGTTGTTAAAAAAACAAGTTAGAGACTTTCAGTAGGGTAGAGAGAGTGACTTTATTTGACAGTGGCATCCTGCAAGAGTTGTTGATGGTATAATGTCTGCTCTGGGAGTATGCCTACTACCCTCATATACCTTCTGTCTGCAAACAACTAGAATTGTTGAGCAAGATAACAAACAATATGTTTAAACAAGCATTGACTGCTCGGATATTGCATGCAGGATTTTCATCGTACCACAGTTTACATTATGCCCAGAGAGCACTAAATTACCTGGCAAGAGGTGTATTACGAAATTGCATACAGTATACGATGTTGCTTGGTATCTCAATGTATGTGCCAGATCACCTTCTGCCTGGGGACATGGAGTCACAGCTGATTCTCATCTTGACCTCTTGCAGGCCCTCCCAAAATGAGGGTGAAGTTTTCAGCACCAAAGGGCTCCCTAAATTCCACCTCCAAAAGATGCTTGAAGGTGGCTCCCTAAGCTGGGAAAAGCTGATCAAAGAGAGGTTTCCAGACAAATCACCCTTTAGGTCATCTGAAAGATCAGCCGTTCCACTTGTTCAGGTACAAGGCACTTGCATCGCTGTCCTACCTCCGCTGTGAAGGGTCAAGAAGAATCAGTAGATATTGACTGACAACATTAAGAAACACTGTTAGACCTGGCATCCTTGGCATGGTTTTCCCTGACTTTTTGCCTTCTGACCTCCTGTTTTGCTGGCTTTAGGATTCTGGGCACTTTACCACTGCTAACCAGTGCTAAAGTGCATATGGTTTGCATTCTAAACATGGTAACACTGGTTTATCCACAATTGGCATATTTAATTTACCTTTAAGTGCCTAGTAAAGGGCACTATATGTGCCCAGGGCCTGTTAATTAAATGCTACTAGTGGGCCTGCAGCACTGAGTGTGCCCCCCACTTCAGTAGTCCTTCAAACATGGCTCAGGCATGCTATTGCAGAGCCTGTGTGTGCAGTTTTAAACTGCCATTTCCATCTGGCAAGTTCACGTACTTTCCAGACCCAAACCTTCCCCTTTATTACAAATAAGTCACCCATAAGGTAGGCCCTAGGCAGCCCTATGGGCAGAGTGGAGTGTATTTAAAAGGTAGGACATGTACTTTTGAGTTTTACATATCCTTATAGTGAAAACCCACTAAATTCATTTTTCACTACTGCAAGGCCAATCTCTCCCATAGATTAACATTGGGATTGCCTTAAAACATCTTTCAAGTCTAATTTCCAATAGGGAAGAGATAGAGATTTGGAGGTTGGTGTCTCTGGACTCACAATTTAAAATCACAATTCATGGTGAAGTCGGGTTTTAAATTGTAAGTCTGAAAATGCCACTTTTAGAAATTTAATCATTCTGTGCCTCTGCTTGTCTCTGAATACACGTCTGGGTAAGTTGGGACTCCTAACTTTACTACTACTAAACTGAGACAAAATCCTAACTTTACGATTTGGTATTCACAAAGGCATTTAGTAGTAGTAAAGTTACTACTACTAAATGCCTTTTGTGAATACCGAAAGTCGTAAAGTTAGGATTTTGTCTCAGTTTAGTAGTAGTAAAGTTAGGAGTCCTAACTTTACTACTACTAAATGCCTTCTGTGAATACCAAAAGTAGTAAGTTTAGGATTTTATTTCAGATTAGTTCTGTGAATCGGCCCCCCAGTCATTAATGCCATACATAGGTAAGATGCAATGGAAAAGCACACGAGTGGGTCAGGTAGCATTTGGAGAAAATGGAGAGCAGGGCGACATTGCACAAATTTGTATTTCCGCATGAGTGGAGTAATAAACTTTTTACAGTGTGGGGTATAAAATTTACAGAAAAAAATAAGGTGTAAATTAGTTTGAGGCGAGGCACCGTCACATGGGCAAACTGGCAATTCATTTGGCGAGTGAACTTCCGCGGGATAGCCCATCATTCACGGAATGAGGTTTAATCTTAATCTCACTAATACATAACAATGTCCCATGTTAGCAACAAAAACTAGGTAAGAGTTCAAATCAAAAGAGATAGAAGGAACCCCTAAATATGATAATACCATAGTTTTGTTGCGATTTTGTTCAAGCCTATCATTCCCCCTGTGTGTTCGGAAAATATTTTTAATTTCAGCTTTAGAAATCATATGATAGTTGACTGGATCGCTACATAGGGATTCCAGTCCCAAAGCAATCAGTGTTTCTTTTACATATTGTATCCAGGGTACCTTATGTGCCTGGTCAAGAGTAAAACAGTCCTTTATAATATTTTGTGTTAGCGCCACTGTATCCCTCCTCCAGATTGAGTGCCAAAATAAAACTGGAGCAAGGCAAATTAGATCTGATATAAAGAGAACATTCAACTCTATGTGCAGGTTTTAGGAAGAGTGTTGGAAATGGCCCTTTTTGCAGGGTTACCCCTAAACTTTTTGCTTCTTCCTCCTTGGTTTTTCCTGACCTGTGGTTGTTGGCTATAGGACTCTGGGCACTTTGCCACTGCTGATCAGTGCTAAAGTGCATATGCTCTCTGTGTAAATTGTTATTATGATTGGTTATCCATGATTGGTATATTTGTTTTACCAGTAGGTCCCTAGTAAAGTGCACTGAGTGTGCCAGGGCTGGTAATTCAAATGCTACTAGTGGGCTTGCAGCACTGATTGTGCCACCCACATGAGTAGCCCTAAAATGATGTCTCAGGCCTGCCACTGCAGTGCCTGTGCGCAGTTTGCTAACTGCCATGTTGACCTGGCCAGTGTACCCACTTGCCAGGCCTGACCCTTCCCTTTTCTGACACATTGGACACCCCTATGGTAGGCCCAAGGTACCCCCCTGGGCAGGGTGCAGTGTATGTGAAAGGTAGGACATGTACTAGTGCGGGTAACATGTCCTGATTCGTTTTTCACTATTGAAAGGCTATCTTGCCCATAGGACAGAATGGGGAATGCTGTGTAACATGTTTACCTGCATATATTCCCATAGGAGCAAGGTAGAAAATTGGAGTCTGGTATCCCTGAACTCAGAATTTAATAACACATCTTTTAGGAAGGATGGTTTTTAAATTCTGTGTTTGAAAATAGCACTTTTAGAAAGTGGCTATTTTCTTGTTCAACCTTTCTGTGTGCCTCTGCCTGTCTGTGGATTGACTGTCTGGTTTGAGAGTGACAGGGGCTGGGGTGGCTCCAGGAGTCTGGGTGAGTCAGCACTAGGCTGAATAGACCTATCTGCATTTGGAGTGGTGGGAGGAGTAGCACCTGGGCCTGAATAGGGCTGTGCCTGCCTTCCACAATGCTGGCTCTACCTCCTGCGGTGTGTCTGATGGCCCTGGCCCACACTCACAAAGGAAGAAGATGTGCACTGGCAGAGTGCACCCAGAACTGGTTTGGACTGGGTCCAGGACCCCTCACACATACAGAACAAAGACTTTTGGGGTATAAATACTAGAGCTGAAACCCCTGAAAGTTAGACTACTTTGGAATCAAGGAGGAACCTTTGCTGAGGAGAAAAGCTGAAGAGCTGGAGGAGAAGTACTGCCCAAGTGTGTCTAGGGTTGGCCTGCAGTTGCTATTTCTGCCAAAGGACGGAGAAGGACTTTGCTGTGTGCTCTGTCCCCCCTGCTTGAAGAAAGGACTTTGCTGTGTGCTGTATCCTGAAAAGAAAGTCTCCAAGGGCCTGAGAAGAGCTGGCCTCCTGTTGTGGAAACACAGGGATATAAAAGTTTCCAAGACTACTTTATGCTCAAGAGGAACCTCTGCCAAAGAAGAACAGCTGAAGAGACTGAGGAGAAGTACTGCCCTTGCAGTGTGCGCTGGGGCTGGCCTGCAGTTTGCTGATTTAACTGAGGAGAGGACAAGGGACTTTGTTGTGTGCTGTGTCCCCCCCCCCCTGCTTGCTAAGGACTTTTGCTGTGTGTTGTGTCCAGAAGTGAAGAGTCTCCAAGGGCCTGAGGAGAGCTGGCCTCCTGTTATTGAAACACAGGGTTGCAAAAGTCTCCAAGATATCCCAGAAGCGCTGCTTGTGTCCTACGTGGAGCCCGTGTTGCTGAGAAGGGCTTTCCTCGTGAACTGCCAGAGTGCTGCGTGCCTGCTTTCACCGCCGCGGGCCCGTAATCGACAAAAGCACGGCGTGGGTGCTTCACCGCCGCGGGCCCGTAATCTACAAAAGCCCGGCGTGAGTGTTTCACCGCCACGGCCCGAGGCCAGAGGAAAAGCCGCGCTGAAGTCAGGAAGCTCCGAGGCGTCGCCTAGCAACGTGGGGGCTCGTCACCAGCAGGAGCCGCGCTGAAGACTGGAAGCGCGAGGCGTCGCTGAGTAACCCGACTCCGCCACGAGGAAGAGCTGCTGCCTGCAACGAAGGGAGAGAGACTTCACCCCCCCAGGTAAACGCTCGGACTAAGTCCAGGGAGCATGCGTGTGTTACCGCCTGGGGCGGGGGTGCGGGTCTGCGGGAGTCTGCTTTCGGCCTCCCGCCTTTGTAGAGCGAGCCTTGGGATCGTAGAGGCCCGTACTTGCCCCTAGAGGAGCGGCAGTACCGGGGCCGGTTTGGGGACAATCAGTTACATTCCGACCGTATTTGGGGGCAGGTTGTGGCAGTACTGACCGCGGGGTCAGCCGTGACAAAAGACAGAGCCATTTGTAGGCTAGAGGAGGCGCCGCGCACCGCTAACGAGTGCCCGGCGCTTGCAGGCAAGATCAGAAGTTAAAGCAGGAACTGTCTCACCGTCCACAGGGACAGGATCGGCCGTATGCCTTCTTTTTGCGTGCCAACGAAATAGAGACAGTCTCTACAAGTCCTTGATTTCTCCCTCCTGAAACTGTCTTTTGATCCCCGTATATTTACCTAAAGGGATACTGCCCCGACCAGATTGTCTTGTGTGATAATACCTACCAGATACAGAGACTACAAGTTCATTTTTTTTTACAAAGAACATTTCAAAGAACATTTCTAAGGAAAGATTAATTATGTATGTTGGATTTATGTCGTTTTGGTCTTGCCTAAATTAGATAAAGATATCTATATTTTTATAACAACCTGTGTGGTGTCCATTTGTGGTGTTTCACTGTGTTACTGTGGGTGTTGGTACAAATACTTTACACATTGCCTTGGAGATAAGCCTGTCTGCTCGTGCCAAGCTACCAAGGGGGTGAGCAGGGGTTATCGACAGTGTGTTTCCCCCTTACCCTGACTAGAAGCAAGGGTCCCTATTTGGTCAAAGGTACCTACCTCTGCCAACTAGAGACCCCCATTTCTAACATTGGTGGTCAGCGGTGAGGATTTGAACTTGTATTTGTACTTGACCCACAGTAATTGGTGTACATCACTAGTTAGCGCAGACCACTACACAACCACATACTGTGTTTTGTTTTTGGTTCTATTTTTGATCTGATCCTTGAGTCATCCACGCATCATGTCTCAGAAGGGTAAACCAGCAAGTGATGTTGCAGAACTGGAGTTTGATATTGAAATTTTAAGTGGCTACAAAGTAGGTAAACTCAAGCAGTTCTGCAGGAGCTTTGGATGTCCCATGAAGAGCAGCTCCAAGAAGGAGGAGCTACAGAAGGCCTTAAGGGCCTGGTGGGAGGCCAAAGAGGCTGGGGAGACAGATGGTGCAGAGGTGGATGAGGATGCAAAAGGGGATGGTTTCAAGTCACAGGATCTGTCTGTGTCCAGAGCAGCCTCCAGGGCTGGCAGCGAGCATTCCGCTAGACATTTTTCCCCAGAGGAGCTGGAGGAGAACCAAAGGGTTAGAGATCATGAGTTAGAAGTCATGAGGCTCGAGATGAAGCTAATGGAAATAGAAATCCAGAACAAGGCAGAGGAGAGCAAGAAGATGTATGCCCTGGAAGAAATTAAATTGACCTTGGCACATGAGTTAAGAATGAGGGAGTTTGATTTGGAGCTCGAGAGGCTTGAGGCCATGAGTGTCTTAGCCAAGAAAGAAGAAAAGTGTGTAGCTCAGGAAGTGAGCTTTGCTGAGTTGGAGGTGGAGTCCAGCTCAGATGGTGGCAGCAAGATTGTGTTATCTAGTGCTGAGGGAGAAGTATACACGCCCAGAGATGTGGCGCCTGACTTGAGGGAGGGGGTTAACATACACCAGGGGGTTCAGGGGTATGAGGTAGCTCTAGTGGTGTGCGGTGTCCCTGAAGTAGATTGGGGAACTGACACAGGGGATCATATTCCTAGTGGTGGGAGGGACACTCTACTGACTCTAGATGAGAGGTGCAGGGAGAGGGGTTCCCCCATGGTAGAAGTCCTGGTGTGTGAGTGTGGAGACCGCCCAGAAGAGTGTGGGTTGAGTGACAGAGACAGTCAGACACTGTCTTGCAATCTCAGGAGAGTGGTGTGGAGTACTTGTGTGAGGCACTGGAGGGTGAGGCAAAGGGTAGCTTGGTTAACAACTGTGGGGGGCTGTGTGATTCACTTGTTGGAGAGCATATTTTAAGTCCCTATTTTCCAGAGCTATGCCAACACCTGGTGGAGAGTGAGTTCTCTGAGTCCAGGGAACTTGCACTGGAGGTAGGCTTTTTGGTGGATTCCAGAGGGTCTGAAGAGGCATTTGGGAGTGATGCTAAAATAAGTGGTTCAGGTATCTTCCAGACCAGTGTGGAGGAAGAGGTTCAGAGTAGCCCAGCTAGGTACCAGTGTAGTGGGAGGGGTGTAGGGGCTCATGTCCTGTCTCAGTGGAGAAGGAGTGAGTGTGGGCTGTGTCCCAAGGTGCCCGAAACCCAGTCTCAGGGCCTGGAGGGTTCCCTAAGGAAACACCAGGTTGGGGGCCTAAGCTGTACTAGTAGGCCATTTGAGGGGGATCTCCTAGTGTCAGGAGAACCTGGAGCGTCTGTAAACGGAGCTCCAGTGGTTCTGGTGTCTGGCGGTGCCGCTCCTAAGTGGAGGGTGCAGAATTCCAGATTGAGGGGTGAGAGGGTGATGTGTTCCCCAGTGGGAGAACCAGTGGGTCAGGGGCCAGCCATAAGGGCTGAGCCTCCTAGGAGTGACCATGGTGACACCACTTCTGTCCTGGGGGATCTTCGCGCACTGTCAGATGGACAGGGGTCGGGAGATCTGCACCAGGCAGACTGTCACACAACACGTGAGTCATGTGTTACCCTCGGGGGGATACTGTGTGAGTCCCCAGAAGTCCTGGTGTGCCAGGCAAGGGTTCAACCGCAGGGTTTAGTCCCTGGGTTGGGAGGCCAGGTTCAGGATCTGCCTGACCTGGAGGGAAGGACATCTGTACCCAGTGTCCTGACCGGTTTGGCTTCCAGGGGTACTACTCCAGGTGGGAGGGTGCAGAACTCTGGAAGGGGGTGCAGAGGGAGGGAGTCCTCGCCTCTAACCCCGGTTCAACCTGAGGGTTTAGATCCTAGGTTGGGAGACCAGTTGCAGGATGGAGGTTCTGAACTGGTGGGAGAGTTGTGTCCTGAGGGTGCGGACCCTGGGCTGGTGGGCCAGTGTCAGGCTGCCATACCTGACTTGGCAGGAGGGAAAGTGGAGAAAAGGTGCCAGACACCTGGGGCTACTGCCCCCCACTTTCTGACGCCACAGAGGTTAGAGAGGCCTGACAGGCACGAGGCCTGGCTCTCATCACTGACAGCTGTCAGTGGCCACGGTGGCTGGTTGTCTTGGTGGACAGAGTTGCCCCTGGGAGGGGGGCTGGAGTCACAGACTGGGGGTGGACTGGGCCACCCCGCTGTGTTGGCCTGGTGGGTACTGTCTACCAGAGCGGACACATCTGTGAGCAAAGTAAGTTTAGGCGCTGCACAGATGGGGTCCCGAGGTGAGGAGAAGGGTCCCCCATGGGTTAGCCTAGTGGGCCCTGAGAGTATAGATAGAGAGATCCAACTGGGTTCAGGAAGGCGTAGAACAGGAATAGACCCCTGCTGTTCGGGCCAGGTTCCGTGTTCTATCGCCCCAAGCAGGGAATCCCATCGAGGTATCGATTGGTCTACCCTGGCTTTAGGCTGGAAGGGGGTTGTGTTGGAAATGGGCCTTTTTGCAGGGTTACCCCTAAACTTTTTGCTTCTTCCTCCTTTGTTTTTCCTGACCTGTGGTTGTTGGCTATAGGACTCTGGGCACTTTGCCACTGCTGATCAGTGCTAAAGTGCATATGCTCTCTGTGTAAATTGTTATTATGATTGGTTATCCATGATTGGTATATTTGTTTTACCAGTAGGTCCCTAGTAAAGTGCACTGGTAATTCAAATGCTACTAGTGGGCTTGCAGCACTGATTGTGCCACCCACATGAGTAGCCCTAAAATGATGTCTCAGGCCTGCCACTGCAGTGCCTGTGCGCAGTTTGTTAACTGCCATGTTGACCTGGCCAGTGTACCCACCTGCCAGGCCTGACCCTTCCCTTTTCTGACACATTGGACACCCCTATGGTAGGCCCAAGGTACCCCCCTGGGCAGGGTGCAGTGTATGTGAAAGGTAGGACGTGTACTAGTGTGGGTAACATGTCCGGATTTGTTTTTCACTATTGAAAGGCTATCTCGCCCATAGGACAGAATGGGGAATGCTGTGTAACATGTTTACCTGCATATCTTCCCATAGGAGCAAGGTAGAAAATTGGAGTCTGGTATCCCTGAACTCAGAATTTAATAACACATCTTTTAGGAAGGATGGTTTTTAAATTCTGTGTTTGAAAATAGCACTTTTAGAAAGTGGCTATTTTCTTGTTCAACCTTTCTGTGTGCCTCTGCCTGTCTGTGGATTGACTGTCTGGTTTGAGAGTGACAGGGGCTGGGGTGGCTCCAGGAGTCTGGGTGAGTCAGCACTAGGCTGAATAGACCTCTGCATTTGGAGTGGTGGGAGGAGTAGCACCTGGGCCTGAATAGGGCTGTGCCTGCCTTCCGCAATGCTGGCTCCACCTCCTGCGGTGTGTCTGATGGCCCTGGCCCACACTCACAAAGGAAGAAGATGTGCACTGGCAGAGTGCACCCAGAACTGGTTTGGACTGGGTCCAGGACCCCTCACACATACAGAACAAAGACTTTTGGGGTATAAATACTAGAGCTGAAACCCCTGAAAGTTAGACTACTTTGGAATCAAGGAGGAACCTTTGCTGAGGAGAAAAGCTGAAGAGCTGGAGGAGAAGTACTGCCCAAGTGTGTCTAGGGTTGGCCTGCAGTTGCTATTTCTGCCAAAGGAAGGATAAGGACTTTGCTGTGTGCTGTGTCCCCCCTGCTTGAAGAAAGGACTATGCTGTGTGCTGTGTCCTGAAAAGAAAGTCTCCAAGGGCCTGAGAAGAGCTGGCCTCCTGTTGTCGAAACACAGGGATATAAAGGTTTCCAAGACTACTTCGTGATCAAGAGGAACCTCTGCCAAAGAAGAACAGCTGAAGAGACTGAGGAGAAGTACTGCCCTTGCTGTGTGCGTTGGGGCTGGCCTGCAGTTTGCTGATTTAACTGAGGAGAGGACAAGGGACTTTGCTGTGTCCGCCCCCCCCTGCTTGCTAAGGACTTTTGCTGTGTGCTGTGTCCAGAAGTGAAGAGTCTCCAAGGGCCCGAGGAGAGCTGGCCTCCTGTTATTAATACACAGGGTTACAAAAGTTTCCAAGATATCCCAGAAGTGCTGTGTGCATGCGCTTGCATCCAGCTTGTGTCCTACGTGGAGCCCGTGTTGCTGAGAAGGGCTTTCCTTGTGAACTGCCAGAGTGCTGCATGCCTGCTTTCACCGCCGCGGGCCCGTAATCGACAAAAGTACTGCGTGGGTGCTTCATCGCCGCGGGCCCGTAATCTACAAAAGCCCAGCGTGAGTGTTTCACCACCACGGCCCGAGGCCAGAGGAAAAGCTGCGCTGAAGTCAGGAAGCTCCGAGGCGTCGCCTAGCAACGTGGGGGCTCGTCACCAGCAGGAGTCGCGCTGAAGACTGCAAGCGCGAGGCGTCGCCGAGTAACCCGACTCCGCCACGAGGAAGAGCTGCTGCCTGCAACGAAGGGAGAGAGACCGCACCCCCCCCAGGTAAACGCTCGGACTAAGTCCAGGGAGCATGCGTGTGTTACCGCTTGTGGCGGGGGTGCGGGTCTGCGGGAGTCTGCTCTCGGCCTCCCGCCTTTGTAGAGCGAGCCTTGGGATCGTAGAGGCCCGTACTTGCCCCTAGAGGAGCGGCAGTACCGGGGCCGGTTTGGGGAAAATCAGTTGCATTCCGACCGTATTTGGGGGCAGGTTGTGGCAGTACTCACCGCGGGGGCAGGTTGTGGCAGTACTCACCGCGGGGTCAGCCGTGACAAGAGACAGAGCCATTTGTAGGCTAGAGGAGGCACCGCGCACCGCTAACGAGTGCCCGGCGCTTGCAGGCAAGATCAGAAGTTAAAGCAGGAACTGTCTCACCGTCCACAGGGACAGGATCGGCCGTATGCCTTCTTTTTGCGTGCCAACGAAATAGAGACAGTCTCTACAAGTCCTTGATTTCTCCCTCCTGAAACTGTCTTTTGATCCCCGTATATTTACCTAAAGGGATACTGCCCCTACCAGATTGTCTTGTGTGATAATACCTACCAGAAACAGAGACTACAAGTTCATTTTTTTTTACAAAGAACATTTCTAAGGAAAGATTAATTATGTATGTTGGATTTATGTCGTTTTGGTCTTGCCTAAATTAGATAAAGATATCTATATTTTTATAACAACCTATGTGGTGTCCATTTGTGGTGTTTCACTGTGTTACTGTGGGTGTTGGTACAAATACTTTACACATTGCCTTGGAGATAAGCCTCTCTGCTCGTGCCAAGCTACCAAAGGGGTGAGCAGGGGTTATCGACAGTGTGTTTCCCCCTTACCCTGACTAGAAGCAAGGGTCCCTATTTGGTCAAAGGTACCTACCTCTGCCAACTAGAGACCCCCATTTCTAACAAAGAGCTAGGAGTTTCTTTTAGAAACAGTCTTCTACACGCTGTAGGGCATCAGCGTTCGTCATTCCCCAGATCCCTGCCCCATATGTGGCTGCAGATATTGCTTTTGCATATTAAATCTTTGTTATTGCCTCTAACGGCTTAAAGCCTAATTTTTTCATAAAGGAGAATATGGCCATAGTGCTTTTTCTAACACCTTGCATATATTCACTACCATATTTGACAATGAGGCCTAACTTTTAAATAGAACCCCCAATTATAGAAAAGTTTGGGTAATTTCTACTCGATGGCCAGATATGTGAAAAGAAGGAGATCTTCTGGGTCGTTTCCCCGAGATCAAAATAAAAGTGTTTGCTTTGTTGACCAAGAGGTCCAAAGAAGCCATATAGGCCACATACTTGTCAATACGTTTTTGCAGTGCTAAGCCCGTCCTGGCTATCAGCACAGAGTCATCTGCGGTATGGGTATGCACATTTTGTTTGCCATGGGGACATCTGTTGTAGAATTTGCCACTGCCAATTCCACCCCATTAGTGTAAAGGAAGAACAAAAATGAGCCAGGACACAACCCTGCCTGACTCCCCTAAGGATAGGGAACCATCTTGTGCATTCCCCTTGACTACCATACCAAACACATGCTTAAGAATGGGAATATAATTGTCGTATAAATAATAAAATGGCTTAATCTACCCCCAATACTTTCATAATTCTCCACAATTTGCAGTGTGAGACACAATCAAACACTGCTGAGAGGTCCATAAATGCCATAAAAATATTTCCTTCTCTCGCTAGGGTATACTTGGCAACAATTAAGTTCAAATTTAAACATTGGTCATGGGTCCCATTCCCTTTTTTAAAGCCATATTGTGACGGTATTAAGATGTTTTTATCAGTGGCCCAATCCTCTAATCTATTTAATAATAGATGGCCCATTAACTTAACTGTGCCATCCAAAAGAGAGATAGGCCTATAATTTTTAGGCAATGATTTGTCACCCTTCTTATATATTGGCAAGATATTGTCTTCTTTCATGAGTCCGATGGCCCCACTACCGCGACTGCATTAAAGACATTCGTCAGTAGTGGTATCCAGAGGTCTGAGTTTTCAAAGAAGAGATCTATAGGGACTCCATCTGGACCGGGAGCTTTAGCACTGCTACATTGCAACAGACCGCATCTCACCTCGGCCATAGGAAAGACAATAGGGGGTTGTATATCATTCATCTGACCATTAGGGGTTAGATATTCCTCTTCGGTAACAGACCCAAATATATTTGTATAGTGGGCGACCCAGGAATCCTATCCCACGTGCGCATCTAAAGTTGGACCTGCATCTTGTTTCAGAAAGGGAGAATTAATTATGGCCCAAAACTCCTTTTAGTTTTTAGAAAGTGCGGCGTGCGGCGTGCTGTACATTTTCCCAGGCTTCCTTCTTCAGAGCTCTAAGTCTAAATTTCCTTGTTTCCATGTATTGGAAACGGAGATAAGTGACCATGTCCTTATCTCTTGGTTTGTTTCTTAATGCCTTATATAGATTACTGAGTGCCTTGGTGCAAGCAGCGTCGAACCAACGCGGGTCAGATAGTTTCATGGTCCTCTTGGGGGACAATAGCTTGCTTTCCACGACACTCAGAATTGATACAAAGTCCTGCACTGTGCTCAAAGGGATGGTGTGTGGGTCTAAGCAAACCATTATATCCTTCTGAGTAATCCCGACTACACTGGGTATCAGTTCGCCTTTATTTATCCTAGCCCATTTAAGAACTATACCATTCCCTCTTACTATGATGGCGCAGAAATTCTCCTATCCGATGATTTAAAACAATCTTTCCATTGGAGGTGGGAGGTGATAGCCGCATGGTCACTAAATGCTGTAATGAGGGTTTGTACATGACTAAAACATGATTTTAGGGGAGACGCAGCCACCAAAAAATCAATAGTAGAGCCTTGAGTGCTAACACCAAATGTTTTTTCCAAAAGACCAGTAGATTCATCAATCGAATTAGGAATTACCATATTCCTTATGGTCAGAAGCCTATTCAGCACATTACCATAGGGGTTATGTGAGAAATTAGGCGGTACCACACCCTCTTCATCAATTAGGCCACATATTGGTGTCGACAACCTGGTGCAGCTATGAGCGTTAAAGTCACCCATCCTAACTATGTTTAAGGAGTGATGATGGTTAGTCATGGTCCTATCAATTACCTTCTCAAACGAATCAATCACCTGCGTCATATTACCCTCAAAATGGTTATTACTGAAATGTATTAACAGCATGTCCTCAGCTCCAGGGCCATCACACACTATGAGGTGAAAATAAGGGGACTCAACAATAATCTCCAAAGTTTTCAAGCGTAGTGTATTTCTAATAAGGGTAAGTAAGCCCCCTCTCGCTCTACCTGAACTCGAGGGAATTGCTGGGGTATGAAACGACAGTCATGCAAAGGGAGAAAGGGTGTGAACTTGTGTAGGAACGTAGGCTCTGCTTTTATGGTTACCCCCACTTTTTGCCTGGTGCTATGCTGTTTCTGACTAGTCTGACCGGGATCCTGCTAATCAGGACCCCAGGCTATGTGCTTTCTCCTCTAAATTGATTATGGTAAGTACCTAGGTACCTCCCAGATTGGATACTGGTGTGACCTTTACAGTCCCTAGTATATGGTACTAAGCTACCCAGGGCATAGGTACACCAAGGGTCCCCCATGGGCTGAAGCATGTATTATGCCACCCATGAGAGACCACTCAAACTGTAGCTACAGGCCTGCCATTGCAGCCTGTGTAAGCTGGTGCTAGCACCACTTACGAAAGATATAGGTTTCCCTATATCTAAGGTCACTGCCCTTAAAACCTTTGAGTCACCCCTAAAGAAGGCCTTTCAATCCTGAAGGCAGGGTGCTCGGTTCTAAGTGTGAGGGTGCCCCTGCATGAGCAGAACACCCCTACAACCTTCTGAGTCTATTGTCCCGGGCTGTAAGTGCATCAACCATTACGAGACATAGAGTGGATATGCATCATATTACCCGCCATCTCTAAACTGGCTGTAACGAGCTCTATCATGTTTGGTATCAAACATGTTGGAATCATAACCCCACACTGTAAACGGTGTGGGAGGTAGGTTTCCATGCACTGTAAAGCTCCTCCGGATCGCCCTCAGTGCTCCCGGTACCAGTCTTCTAGACCTGGACAGCACAACATGGCTGCTGCCGACCAGAGACACGATTCTGCCCTCCTGCTGCTGAGCCAGGCTCGAGCAGGAGAAGGCAGAACAATAGGTATCCTGTCACAGGGAGGTGTGACCACCTCCCAGACAGGGTTTAGTGTATTGGGGCCGGGTGGGAGCGCTTGCCAGCGCCACTCAGTTTGCTTGTAGGGCACATTTGGTGCCCTCCTTGCATAGTCCAGTTCAAATCAGCTCAGGGAGACGTTGGCTCCCACTCTGGCGCGAAACTGGACAAAGGACATGGGGGTATCTTCCCCACTGTCTGACCCCTCACCTGGGAGGGAACCCTGAATTGTCCCAACCCTCTCGCTAGGGTACTTAAGGGCTTACCTGAGGGTAGGTCCCTAGATTCGTCCAGGGACAAGATTGATTTCAAGACACCACTTCTTCTTCGACCGTCTGGGCACTCTGGACTTTGCTCTGGGCATCAAGGCTGCAACTGGGAAGACTCCTGCTGCTCCTGATCTCGTCTGCTGCAACATCCGTGCAAGTGCTCCATACAGGAACCTTCCAAGGCCTCTGGGCATCCAAGACACCTGAAGGAATCTCCCTTGAAGTGAAGGATTCACTTCCCTGCATCTTCAGGCACCGCAACTAAGCTGACCGGTCTGCTGATCCTGGGCTCCCACGGACTATGAAAGGCTCAGCAACACAGGTCGTGGTTCTTCACATCCCTCCAGGCCTGCCCTGCCCTCTCACCAAGTTTGAGGCCAGTACCCCTCGTCGGAGCTGCAGGAACCGAACCTCTGTGCACTGTGTTGACTTGCTGTTGCAAAGGCTTGTTGGCTTTCTTCCCCCACCTAATCATCTCCTGTGACCAAGATCTTCGTCCTCACTGCATCACTTGCACCGTGGGCGTGCGTCTTTGGTGAGCTGCTCGAGGTCCTCTTGTGACTCCAGTTCCTCTGGCCTGTGGGTCCTCTTGAGGGTCATCTTTGAATTTTGCAGGCTCCCCTGATTGCTCGGGGCCTGCCCTGACTCCCCTGCTTCTGGTGAGTCACCAGGACCTTGCTGGTCCGACACTGCACCTTCCTTGCTTTCCAAGTTATTTGCAGTTGCCAAGGGTTGTTGGCGCTCTCAACGGACACCGACCCCTCAACTCTCGACATCCAGCGTGGGACAGCTTGTGAACGGCTCCTGGTCTTCTACAGCATCGCCTGGTCCTCACAGCTGCAGCTCCAAGGTCATGTCATCTCTCCTGCAATGCGCGACATCGGTGGGCATTCATCTTCCGTGCCTAAGGTCACTCCTGAGTGGCATAGACTCTGTCCCCTCTGCTTGCAGGTACTTCTCAACTTGAATCCACCTTTGGGTTCCACCGGACACTTTCACCTTCTCCAGCAGCTGCATCTTCCTGAAGTCCTCCATTGAGTTCGACAGCGGTTTCCTACGCCATTTCACACCCATGCACCCGGCTTCCCTGATGTAGGTAACCTGGGTCCTAAGGTATCCATGGGTGGGGTGGCTCTCCAACCTTCTGTCTTCCACTGGGTTTCTTCAGGGTCCCCTGGGAAGGGTCCTTCTTCTTTAAAGTTGCAACCGCGACTTACCCCTTGACTTGTATTGAACCTGCGGTCGTGTTACCACTCTGCACACGGCCTCCGAGGGGCTCCTGGTTACTTACCTCGGGTGGTTCCTTGGGTCCCTGGCACTTCTATGTCTTCTGGGTAAAGTCTTGAGTCATGGTTCGCATACCACTATTTTAGTATATGGTATGGTCTCCCCCTGATGCCCACTGTGTATTTCGTGCTACTTACCTGTTTCTATTGAAAAGTATTGTGTGCATTGTGTATATCTCCGGCTAGGAGATATCTATATGTGTTAGTGAGTGTCTTATAATAAATACATATTTTTATAAATACACTGTGTGGTTCTTTTTCACTTAATCTATACCTATAAGATTATGTTCTGGTAAAACAAGCTGCTTTACACTCCTTCTGGATTAAGCCTGAAGGCTGCTCTCCACAGCTACCACTTAGAGAGCTTTCTAAGGTAGTCTAAGACCACTAAAATCACCATAAGGGTTGTCTGGATTGGTGCAGGGTGCCTACTTACATAAATGTGCATCATATACCAAGCCAGCTTCTCACACATTTGCATACTGATGGCCCATCACCAGTCTGAAGGGCCTTCCTGAGGTAGATTAGGAGGGAGAAGCTGCAGTGGCGTAGCTAGGCACTCTGCCGCCCGTGGCAGTCCCTGCCTTTTGCCGCCGCCGAGCGCCTAAGAGCAGGGGGGGGGGGTGCTGGCGATAAATTTACCTGCCGCCCCCAAATCTCGTGCCGCCCGGGGCGTACCGCCCCCTCCGCCCCCCCCTTGCTACGCCAGTGAGAAGCTGACACTCGCACCTGAATAGAGCTGTGCCTGTCCCCACACAAAGAGCTGCATACCCCATCCCTGTAGTGATTCTGGAGCCAGGGCAGGAAAGGCAGGGACCTTGAGTTCTTCAAAGGCTTCTTTGATGTCTTCCTCAGTTCAAAGGCACATTTGGGTAACATCCTTACTCGTGAACAGCAATTTATTTTGCTGATAAGAGTCTATGCAGTAAAGCTCCAAACTTTCACTTATCATAGCATCTAATTCAGTTTTCAGCTTAAGCACATCCACCAAATTCACCTTTACCACTGACTTAAGTGTCCCTGAACTCGCCTCCGTGCTCTGACTCTCATTAGTGTGACTATGTTCTTTCTGCCATTTTTCTAAATCTAAAACATCGAACATACTTTGACTCTCTGGTGTCTTCTGGCCAGCAATTTGCTCTCGGGTGTGCTGTTATGCGCTCTAGGGAGCGTTTCCCATGCAGGTGACTCTAACCCTGTCAGTCCGGCAAGGGGCCTAACAGCACCTGGGCCAATTTGGACTACGGACCAGTCCGCAGTCGTGGCACAAGGGGTGCTCGCATTCATGAGTGTTGAAGCAATGAATCTCGTCTGAGGGCTTTCCACTCTTTCCCATGATACCCCCCTCAGTGACTGTGGGTATCTCTTGACCCCCGTTCATAATGGGGTTCGGGTCATATATGGGAACAATGGGGCCAGTAGTAACTGGTACAATGAGAGCACCTGGGATCTTTGAAGCAAGGTTAGAATCGCAGTCTGGACGCTTCCAGAACTCCCGTCTACATTCTCTCCAATCCCACGACTAGGGCTTTCCTGTTGAGAGGGTCCCTACAACACTTGGGTCAGTAGCCATTGGTGCCAAAGCACTCACAGAATTATTGGTGACACTTGGACTCCCCCCGCTCCTGGAATATGGTAAACTGTATGGGGGTGGGCGCTCTGCTAAAATGCCATCTAACAAACTATCTCCAACATCGCTATCACTGTCATCCCCATTATCCTTCCTCTCTTTCTTTACATCCTCTCCTGCTCTACCCTCACCAACACAGGGTACAACCTCACTCCTTCTATCATTGCTACTCTCCATCTCTTTTGCTTCTCGTCCCATTGTGCTTCTTGTATGCATGCATCGCTATTCTCATCTTCCCCTGATAACGCTCTCTCTGCTTAGTGTGTGCAGCACGCATCCACGTGTGGAAACGTCAATGTGTCCTCTTTCTCAGTGATCTTATGCCAGTTTTGAGACAGAGAATAGTGTGGAGCCCTACATTCGTGGCCATATAATGAGCGGGCGCATCCTCCGGGGGTGGGGCTCTTCTCCATGTTCTAGTCGGGACGGCACATCTCGTCTAAACATCTCTCTAATCACTTTGAAAACACTTCATGTTTCCCCCTTCTTTCGTAATATGTAATCAAACTTTAAATTTGGCTTGTTCTGAATTGCACCAACAACACAATTACAGTTTCCAATCCTACCTATCCCAGCGTGGCACTCCCCGACGTCACTGTCGCTCCTCATGGCGGTTCACCCTCCTTCACAATTTCTCTGAGCACGCACACACGTTTTCTTAAACAACAATTGTCTGCTCCTCCAAAGTAATCGATAGAAGCCAATCACTCAGAGAACACATATTCACAATGAAACCTCGACCAGCAGGGAATCACCTGAAACAGTATGGCTTTCCCTCTGTGCAAAAAGGTCCGCCACACTATTCACAATTATCCCATTCACACAAAGTTCTCTGTTTCAATCGGTCTGTCGACAACGTCTCACGGCAAACCTCACAACTCAGCAGACAATTACAACATAGTGTCTTCTGCACCTTGTTGTATATCCCGGGATCTTAGGCCACGTCGGACCCGATAACAACTTCAACAGCTTATAACCACACTCACACAACTCTCACAACATCTCCGGCAGTCATCACACAATCACCATTTCCGCACTGCAATCTAACAACACACGTCGTCCTATTGATACTCACTTTTCCTTCGCCACTGGCTCCTCGGCACGCCACCGGAACTCCGCTCATTCTCCAATTTTCGCGTTGAGTTTCCACACAAGGGACACTGAGGTTTTGCTCTAGAACTATGCTAAGTCTAGTTCCTTACTTCAAGTGCAGAACCATCCTCTGTAGCTACCGTCTGATGAGGCCGAAACTCAACACCTGACTTTGGCGATGGTTCTTGTTAAGCAGCATGAGAGGATATTCCCAGAAACTCAGGTCCACAACCAGGATGTCATTAGTCGATTTTATTGTAAGTATTGAAAAGGGGCGGCTCCTCCGCTAAGGCTGAGGAGCGTTGCCCCACTGCTCTTTGAGCAGGAAAAATAAAATGATAACAACGTAGTTATTATCATTTTATTTTTCACAGGTTCCGGGCTGGGTTAGGGCAGGGCAGGGCTGGAGACCCAGGGGAGAAGTGGTTTGCACACTCCAAGTGTGCATGGCTGCTTGGCCAGCCATCTTGGACAGGCCAAACAGTGAGGCGCACTTTGCATGTTCCCCACCAGGCTGCATTACAAGGCCTGGTGGGGAACGTGCCCAGGCCCCCAGTCCACATCTTAGCGCCGATCCACGGCGCTCAGACCAATCACAAAGCTGCATTGCAGCGTTGTGATTAGCTATGGGGAGCCTGGGTGCTTCCTTGTTCCGGACTCGGCGGAGGAGAGATGCCGCCAGCGAAGAGGTAAGTGGTATTTTTATTTTATTTTGCCCCCCCCCCCACCCTCATTCCCTGCCAGCTGCTACTGGTTTTGAAACAGGTTCAAATATATAATTCTAAGCATGATGGTGTAAAAGTACAGAGAAAACAGGATGAAGCCAAATCTCCACTAACCGATTCACCATATATAACAAAAAGAAAACGACTATTTTGGTTATTGCTAAGTATGTAATTTGAAGACAAAAATAAAAATTTGATTGCATCGGGCTCCTCTAATAGTCCCCGCAATTTTCCTAGCTATCCCTACACTACATAAAGAGGACTACTAATCTGAGCAGGTTCAAAGGAAAGTTTAAAGGTGTCAGCCGTCAGAGTCTTCCAAAGAAGTAACTCCAACTAGGATCATACAGCCTAAGCCACAATCGCCAAGAGAGGTCTGTACCTCAAGGTGTCTCTAGAGGAAGTGTCAGCTGTCCCTAACTGCAGTAATACAATAGCAATCACCAAATACAAGCACCTCCTACAAGCGCTGAGTAACTTTCCATCACGTCCTTCTTCAGCTTCTTCTCCACCTCCCGTTTCACATGGTAAAACATCACACAAGTCCTTGGTGCCGTCTCTGTCTCGCATGATAACTCCTGTTTCCTTCGTTATCACATTGCTTCCCAGGCCTCTCTATCAACTGACCAATGGGCCCTTCTCTAAACTAACAATGTCGTGTCCACCTGCAGTGGGAACACAATGCATGTAACATTTCACAGTACAAGCAAAATACCATTAAATGCTAGTCAGGAAAACATGTCAAAATACAATTCAGGCCTACCGCCTTGGCTAAGTTAACTTTACACAGACTTCAATACAGCTCGTCCATGACTCATAAAACAGGCAGATTCAACATATGCAATGTTATGAATACCCTATTTCTACTACATTGTTACGACAAAGGTATTATAGCAATTTCACAAACACTTTCAATGATAGTTTATTCTTGGGTGTTAATGTGATGTCCGAAGTGGTCAGGTACATTTCTAATACACATGACCTACATTGCATGCTGAAAGAGTCTACGACATCTTGAATCTAAACCCTTTTAGTCCTACATTAGTCACACAGAGTGTACTTAAGTGCAGGCTATTCAGGATTTTAATGCACTGCTACGAAATCTATCATACAAACTGAACATAAAAGCGTAAACTGCACTTCTTCACAATTGCAACCACTCCAAACTCCCTCCCCGCTTTACGGACAGCTGCTGTGCTACATGCTTGGTGAGTAATTGAAGTGACGTGCACGACACTAATCGGTATTACCTTTACATTGCAACGCCAATAGCTCTAACTCTAAAAAATGCGAGACCTATTGCATTGCAAATGCTTGTTATCATTGCCAATAAAACGGTTTTTCGTGCGATTTAGATTTTTCAATTATTGCCGATCTAAGCGTGGTTCGATGTACTGTTTTTTTAGTGGGGGCAGCGGCATACCCCAAAATGATAGAGCCCAGTGGCGGCTCGCAGAGGGAGTGCTGTGGGCTGTGAGGCAGGGCGGGGCAGGATGGGTGTGTAGTGGAGTCGGACATACGACGGCAAGGAGTGAAATAAGTAAATAAATAAATACAACTATTTACCTTGCGCTGGATGCATCGCCAACTCGACTTACTGCTTGAGGCCTCGCCTTGATAGAGTGACGGAACGTGAGGGACCATACAATCTGGCATCGCGCTTGTAGGTGTAAATCGCCCCTCCACACCCCCTCCCTCCTCTCTTGACCCACACGGGGACTATCCGTCACACAACTTTTCTCAATGGTACCTTTTTTGTGTTTCAGCAGACAATATTAATTCATGTCTACAATGATCAGATGTTACCACTAGATGGCGAAAGTACTCCACTGACGTTTTTAAACTAAAGTCGAGAGAGTGAGTATTGCATCTTTGCCTTGATGAATTATTATTACGTTTCATTGGGGAAAACCGAGGAACAAGACCAGACCCATGGTCTCAATGTAACTATTTTCCAAGCCGTATGTTCAGCTTCATTTAGTAAGGGCACACATTTCCTCTACATAAAGCAGCATGAAGTGGAATGTGATAATTGCAACCGCCTCACGGCAACAGAGGATAAATATGGAATGTAACATACATTTTGTTATACTCGCATAAGGGTAAAATGTATTGCAGAGAAACTAGCCCAAAGCAAATCGTCTCTCACATAACAGTCATTCGTAATAAACTTTTCTGGAAAAAAGTTTGAAGCCCAGAAATAGATGCATTGGCAGTGACTACAAATGGCAGCAATATTTTTTTTTATTTCATCTACATTCTAAGCGTTGGCGAATGAAGCCAAGAATACTTTTAATTCAGCAATGGCTTTAATCATTGGCTCAAAGGATCACAAAGTAATAACTTTCCTACAGAGTTACATCACAGGTAGGCAAATTAATTTATGGATTGTGGAATGCGAAAATCATAAATTGAAACCACCCGACAGTATTTATGAAAATCTGTAAAATCTATTGTCTCGTGCAGAATGTGTTTTTTGTCATCCGATTGGTGATCGGCATAGCAAGAAGTAAGTGCACTGTATAGTTCTCCTTCATGGCTAACAAATCCAACTAAATTAACCAAAGAGTCACTGGATGTTGTGCAGACAACTGCATGCTCAGATCATTACCTCCTCGTAAGTCTTCCTCGCCACCAGAGTTACGTAGTGAACTTTAGCTTCACACCAGAACCCTCCAAAGCAAATTAGCATCCCATGCCTCCCGTCCCTCCCCAACATGGCCGACCACCGTCACCCTCGACCCAGTATAAGTGGAGGGTCGACCCATCCCACTTCCCTGTTTCTTTTGCTCTGCGCTGCAGACTCTTCCAGAGCACGTTTCAGGTAAGTGGGGACGAGGTTCTGCTCTAGCGGGTCCCACAGCCCTGGGGAGGAGGCCCTGCACAAGTGGGCTCATTTTCTGGGTTCCCCGCCCTTTCGCCCACACCTCATAGCTACCAGCTGGTGTCAAGGGTGTCTCCTCTTGCGCAATTTGCTTCTGTGGCTGCCCTGCACTAGCGGGCGCGGGCGGTATGGGGCTCTGCTGTTTTATTCTGCCCTGCTCTATCGATTCTGCCCTGCACTAGCGGGCTCTGGCGGCATGGTACTCTGCCATATTGTGCGGCTCTGCACTTGCGGGCTCACCTCAGTTTGCCCGCGTCTCTGCTCCAGCGGTGGACGCGATCATGCTGCAATGTTTGCTGACCGGCGCGCCTGTTTCCCGATCTGTTTGTCTTCCGCATTTATGCCTCTGCGCCATCTCTCTGAGGGGTCGTGGAGCGCGTGACGCTCTCCTACACGTCTCCTGATGTGGCGGTTGGGCGACCGGAGGTTCTTACGACCTCCGGTCTTCCTTCCTGTCCTGCCTCCAGGGGGCGGCGCCTCTCACGGCTCATGGGCCCAATGAACCACAGCATTTTGTTTTGCAACCCTGTCGTTGTGCTTTTTTGCACTGTGCACGTCTCACATTGCACATTTGCAGGGGTTCGCTGAATGGCCTAACTAATGGTTATTTATTGGGCAGATGGCAATTGTGACCCCTTGAAATTGATGGGAACTGCATGCATGGTTTCCTTCTATGGACGGCATGCCACTGCCTTTACATTATTTTTCCCAGGCTGGAAAGTACAAGGTGTGTTTTTTGTCTGGGTTGAGAGCATGGGAGAGTGGGGGGTGGGCGGTGGTCCTGCGGCCCATAGTCTGCTTCTCTCCATGTGTTACTGTCGGTTCCCGTACGGTTTTCCTTTTGTGATTCGGTTGTCACCCTCTGTGGGGTACGGGTCTCTTTTCTTTGCTTGGTATGTGCGATTGTGGGAACATATCTTTGATTCTTCTTGTTTTGCATAGCGAGTTGGTGGTGACTTCCCGTTCCCTCCACCTTCTGACTTGCTCTTATTCCTAATGATTCACTAAATCTGCTTTTGCATTTCGGTGAGATCTTTTCGGACTCGCAATGGGGGTCTGGTACTTTGCTGCTGCAATGCATTTTATGGAAGAGTGTTGGCACTTCTTGGGGGCATACAGGTACTCTCCATACTGGGTATCTGCACTTATGGTTTCCATTTGTAGCGCAGGTCGCATGCCCTTTGATTTTGTGGTTCACAGGCTGTGTCTACAAATTTGTTGGGTATATTTGGCCCTGCATTGTTGGTTCCCTTTTCCTGACTTTGGTTCCTCCTTGGTGGATATGGTGTACAGGTCTGCTGAGGGCGGGAAGCTGTTGGCTCCGGTCCGTCCTTCCCTGGGCCGATTCTTCAGTCCCATGTGGGCTTTTGCTTCTACTTCTGCTCCTAGAGGGGCTTGTACTTTCATGGACAGGGTTCACGGCTGTGGCACCCCGTTCTCCGCCATCTCCCGGGCTCAGCCGACTGCTTCTGCCCCCACGTCCAAGTTCTGCTTCTCCTCGAGTTGCAGCTGTTGGGGCTCCGATAGGGGGGCGTCTGTTGCCTCTCATCACAACCTAGGTGGCCTCAGTCTCGGATCCGTGGGCTCTGCCTACTGCCATACCACCCTGAAGGTACCTGTTCTCGAATGTTAAGCATGGTTAGGCCTAGTTAGTACCTGGATGGGATGCTGCCTGGGAATTCCAGGTGCTGTCGGCTAAGTGGATTGTGCAAGGACGTTCCCGGTTGTTTTCGACTCCCTTCCTCTGGAGGCTTTCATTAACTCACCTGTCTTCTGCCATGCCTACTTGGGAGGCACTGTAGGCAGGCATTCAGGATCTTCTCGAGCGGGGCTGTTCGTCCGGTTCCTGTTTGTCGGTAGGGTCGTGGAATTTCCTCTGTCCTGTTTCTGGTGAGTTCGGTTTCTGGGGACTTCCGTCCAGTGTTGGATTTACAGAGGGTGCGTTCGTTTCTCTCTTGCAGGATATTCTTCCCTTCCTGGTTCAGGGGGTTGTGTTGGCTTTACGGGATCTGCTGGTTGCCTACCTCCATGTGCCTGTCCCCCTTCGTCTCATTGTTACCTCCAGCTTTGTGTATGGGACATGCTCTTCCGATTCCTGGTACTCCCCTTTGGTTTGTCTTCTGCCCTATGGGTCTTCCCGATGGGGTTGGCCCCCTTGGTAGGGATCCTCCACGGGGAAAGGGTTTTGGGTATTCTTGTACCTTGTTGACTGGCTGTTCTCTGCCTCATCTTTCTCTATCGGGGCTCTTCCCGACCGGAGGGTCTACGTGGTCCTGGGTCGTCGTGGGTTCCACTTCATCCACATGTAGTTCCATCTGGTTTCTAACCCAGGATTTGGTTTTCATCGGGGCTCCCCTGGACTTGGTCAAGGGGATGGTGTTCTTTCCTGCAGGGCGGAGGGCGCCCTTGAGGGGGGATGTGGGTTGTCTCCTGACCTCGATTTCCACCCCTGTCCGTCGGGAGTTGCGGTTGCAGGGGTTGATGGCTGCGGCTGTCGGTGTGCTTCCCTGGGCTAGTCTTCGTCTGTTCCCATTGGTGAACCTTCTCTTATCCCAGTGGTCTCCTTGTTCCACGGATTCCGTTCTGTAGGTGGTTGTGTCTCCACAGGTTTGGTCCAATCTGGGTTGGTGGTTGGCGGTCTCCAATCTCTCCTAAGGTCTTCCTTTTTTGGTGTCCCCTTCCCGGGTGGTTACGTCCATTGCCAGCCTGAGTGCTGAGGGGCAACATTGGCTTACCGGTCTGTGCAGGGTCGGTAGGATCGCCAGCAGGCGGGTTGCTGGTTCAGGCTCCGGAATATGTTGGCCGTTCCTTTGGCTTGTCTGGCCTTTGCCCCAGTCCTCTGTGGGCATCCTGTTTCTGTCCGGGCGGTCACTCAGGTGGTGATGGACTGCCTCATTCCCCTGAGGGGTTGCTGGGGTAGCTCCCTTTGGTTCCTTGCACAGGTGCTTCTGTCCAGGGCAGGGGTGACGGTGTTGTCACTCTGGGCTGTTTTTCTCCCGGGGGAGGGGGTTACCTGCGTGGCGGTTCCCTTGGGCGGGGTCTTTCCTCCCATGGTTTCCATATCCCTGTAGGCTGCAGTGTCCCTTCTGTTGCAGGCTCGGTTTGGGTGCCCGTCGGTGGCTCTGTTTGCTTTTGAGTTCAATGCTCACTTGCCTTGCTTCTGCACTCTCCTCCCGTGCACTGGGGCGTGGCGGCTGGATGCACTGTCGTTCCATTGGCTGGGCTCCCTGCTTTACGCTTTTCCTCCAATTCCTTTGTGCACGAGTTCTGTGCATGATTGGCCTGGACAGGGCGTTTGTTTTGTTGGTGGTACTCAGCTGGGTTCACCGCCCTTGGTTTCCTCGGCTGAGGGAATTGGCAGTCCTGGAGTGCTGGGCATTCTCGGCTCTACCTTGCCCTTTGTGGGGCTCTCCACTTACTGTGGGGGTTCTGAGTCAGCTTCATCTTCGGGTCTGGCTCTGGTTTTTGTTGAGCCTGCTGTCTTGGGGTTGCTCCCTAGGGGTGATGGTGTTGCTTCAGGCTCTTGTCTCCCGGCTCCTCTTCTGTCTTGTTCACACCAATGGGGGTCTTTTTTTCTCATTGGTGTGTTTCTGTGGGGGTTCACATATGTGGCCCCGAGGAGGCTGTTGGCTTTCCTTTCTGATGGCTTTGCCTTGGGCCTGGCCCCTTCTACTCTTCGGGCTCAGTGGGAGGCCTTGCGGGCGTTCCGCAGTCCTCTGTTGGACGGTTTGGATCTTTGGTGGCAGGGTTGCTCCGGGGTTGTTTCCTGCAGCGTCCTAGGGCAGTTTGCCTTGCGCCATCATGGGTTCTTCCGTTGGTGTTGTGGTCCCTTCCGGGGGGGCCGTTTGAGCCCTTTGGGTCTGTGGCCTTCTGGTACCTCTCCATGTAGGTGGTATTTTTGGTGGCCTTCATTTCTACGGGTCAGTTTGGGGGGCTGGGGTCCTCTCTGCGCTCTCATCCATTCTTGCCGGTCCTGCCGGACCGTATTGTGTTTCATTCGGATCCTGGGCTTCTGCCCTTGGTCCCCTTGGTTGTCCTCTGGTCCTGGAAGGTTGTGTTTCCTACTTTCCCCCGGGTCGTTGGGTCTGGGGTGAATTCTGCTCTCTCGCTGTTGGTTGTCCGATGTGCGGTGTTGCTGTATTTGGCACGGACTGCGTCATCTTGCTGCTGTGACGTCTTGTTTGTCACTGTTGGTCCTGTCCGATCTGGTCATTAGCCTTCTCTCTCCACCCTGGGTGGTTGGACTCAGCTGTCTATCTTGCTGGCCTAGGTTCCACTGGTTCTGAGATGTCTGCCCGGGTGCAGGGCCGGTCTACCAAGGGTCTGTCTGTCTCCTGGGCCTCATTCAGGGGTTCTCTACTGTGGATCTCTGTGGGCCGCTTCCTGGTCCTCCCCGCTCATGTTCCTGGTTCGCTACCGGGTGGTGTTGGGTGGCCCTTCTGCGAGGGGCTTTGCTGTGGCTGTTTTTGGGGCTGGTTCTTCCGGCTCTTGTTTGTCGTGCCTTCTGTGTTTCTTCTTGGTTGTTGTCCAACTGTTTTTGTTTTTTGGCTTCAGCCTCCTGTTTTGCCTTATCCCGTTGTCTGTGGTTTCTTGTGAGTTTCCATGAAGCCATTTGCCTTGGGTATGTTCTCACTGCGTAACTCTGTTGGCGAGGAAGACTTACGAGGAGGTAATGCCCCGGTTACTTACCGGTAATCTTCATTACTGTTTGGCTGTCGGCTTCATGTGGTTCTTGAGGCTTGGTAGTTGTATTGGAAGTGGGATGGGTCGACCCTCCCCTTAACTGGGTCAAGGGTGATGGTGGTCGGCCAAGTTGGGGAGGGATGGGAGGCATGGGATGCTAATTTGCTTTGGAGGGTTCTGGTGTGAAGCTAAAGCTCACTACGTAACTTGTGTGGCGAGGAAGACAATACTCGGAGTAATGAAGATTACCGGTAAGTAACCGGGCCAATCACCTTGGTCAGGATCTTTTTCAGACCCTAGTTAGGGCCTCAGAGGGCAGAGAAGAGCTACTGGACCCTAATTATGTTGGTTGAGGTATTTTGCCTGTGGTGTCCTGCAGATCCATCTACCATGGATCTGCAAACTGGGCCAAGTATACCCCTTCCGGATTGATTCACAGGGTAGTGGGGCAAGCAAATACAGACTCCTCAGAGAGGCAGCGTGGGAGAAAAGAGCTCAGAACTCAACAGTGACATTTTGTCCTGCCCAGCGTTTATCTTTTAGTTAAAAGAAAGTATTTTAATTTCATAACAGAATGAGATACTACACAGATAAATAGGAACTGCAATTACAGATTTGCAATCGTGTTTACAACCTTCACCCCCTTTCTGATACTCTCTGCAACCTCTAGGCAAACTCTAATGGTTATAGTCCCCAATACACTGTGGGCATAGGCATTAATTAGGCACAGGCGCATATTACTTAAAGTTACCCTACTGACTCAGTTCAGCATCTTTCACCCATTGCATTCACACAGGTAAAGTCTGAAGCCTACCTGGCAGATTCTTCAACGCATTCTCGTCTCTCATTGCAGTCGCTGGCTAAGCCCTGCATTCACCTGCTGGATAGCTTTACACTTCTAAGGGTTGACAGATGCAGTTTGCGTACCCACCCTCTCAGCAGCAGCTTCACTTCTATTGGATCCCCAGTGGTGACCTCACAGTGGAAGAGGAACCGCTGGATGAAGAAAGCATGGCAGGACTGTGCAGCAGCACTTGCTTTCAGAAACTGCGTCATCCCTGGCCAAGCTGAATCGTTCAAAATGGTGTGTACTCACAGTTGCTGCCTCTGGGACAATTAGGGCTTCTGATTCAGTGGTGATGCAGCACCTATCGCCGCCGTCAACAGTAGGAACACTGGTCTCTCTGACTTAGGACAGATCACTGGACAACACTGTAAGTCTCACACAGTCTTGCTGAGTACACAGCACGAACCACACAGAGAGATCAGGGGATCCACTCACAACTGTGGTCTGTAGTCAGCTGTTCTCTGAGTGTTTCTCATGCTGGGAACACGCTGTGCTTCTCCTCCTGGGCACTCGGAGAGAGAGAGAGAGATATTTGTGCTAAGGGCCTAGCAAACTAATATTGTAAATAGTAATGCTAATAGTGTGTGTGAACGATCACCATATTAATTTCGAACATTATTGTCAGAGTTGCAAGTTGTCATTAGTTGTGCCAACAATGCAGATAACAGAATTGTTTTGTTCACTGAAAGCTGCAGGATTATGTGTAATGATTAGCGCTACAAGGCATCCAGCCTCACACAAATTAGGCATGGAAGGCAATACAAATGGCAACATTTGCTTGCCTTTCATATGCCTCTTTAACAGAAGTGCTGTTGGTGTGTCGCAGCGATGATTTTAGAACAGTAGCAGCCCATTCCCTGCCAAAGTGGGGGTGGGGGGGTGGGGCCAGACCAGAGGAGGGAGGCGGGAGGCAGGGAGGAGGGAGGAGGGAGGTGGGCAGGGTTTGAGCACAGAAAAAAAGAAATTACCTTAAAGCTGGCACCGCCGTCCCCCCCGCATCAGCTCTTCTTGCTTCTGGCTCTGGGGCACAGGCTCCCAACCTGCCCTTCGGCCAACCCTGAAGCTGCTCTCGCATGAGAGCAGCTTCAGGATTGGCTTGAGCATCGGCAACTTGCACTCCCAGGCAGACTGGGAACCTGTGCTCACTCTTTCCAGCCTCAGCTACGCAGCTGAGGCTGGAGAGAGCTTCACTGTGCATGAGGGGCTTGGCCAGCCTGAGACGGCCGGCCAAACACCTCATGCGCAGTGAAGGGAGTGCACACCACTCCCCCACCAGCAGTGTCATCCACTGGACCAGCCCCCAAGACTAGTCAGAGTCCTGGAGGCGGGTCCAGGGGATTGAAATAAACCGATAATAAAACAGGTTTAAAACCCGTTTTATTATAATTTTATTTACTAGTGGTGGTGGGGGCGGTGCTCCTCCACTCTAATGGATCGGCCACTGCTGTTTAAGAATCTGTTCTAGACTTCCCACTCCCCGCTCCTTACATAAATATTTGGGAAGAAGGTATAAAGCGTATCTAGGATTTGGGCGGGGCCGACACTCGGACTGATTGCGAAGGGGACATGCAGAAGGGCTATCCGACTGCATGCCCAATGACCTCTGAGGAATGTGGGGGATACTTACATTGCTTGACATATATTGGTTATTCGGATACCCACACAGTCAATGCAATAACTATGAGGCTGATAGTGATGCAGCGCGTACAATAAAAACTATTCTCCTCCCAGGTCACTTATAGGTCATCCAGGGGCAAACTATATTTCTCATATCCACATGACGATGGGGCCCATAAACATCGCCTAACACACACGCACACTCCTGGATTTCCTTTACACCTTTATGAAATTCTGTACTCCTAGGAGAAGCATGAGAACTAAATGGAGAACACCATTTATGTACCGCTGGAAGAGCCAGGATATCTTATTACCTTAATTTTGTCACTTTCTTTAGTTATCTCTTAAGATATTCCTGCTCATTGTTTTGTCGATGAATCTTTCATGTAAAAATTAGTTTATAGTGATTAAGACCAGCTGAATCACAATAACTAATTACTAATGTCACAATCATTTAGGAAAATAACCACTGAGTCAGATTGGGTTTAAAGAATCTTAAATTTTATATAATTTTTAAAAGCATGAGAAAGAATTTAATACTTTATTCAATTATTCATTCTTAAATTCAAATATTTATTAAGCATAATCAATTTATTTCAGAAAGGAAATTTTTGTCATGAAGCCAAAACCCTAATTACCTGCCTAGCTTCCTAATTTAGCCTAATGATTTCTAACCTAAGTTAAGAATTAGAAATAGCCTGATTCTCATACTCAACTGGAAAATTAAGACAGCAACAGCAACTTCAGCTCGTCAGCATCAGCTACCTGCAACCCGTCTCATCTAACAGTCTTTCAGCATCTCCCGCTCAGTAAGGGATCGATCAGGACCACCCAGCACTGGAAACCACCAACACGACTCTCCAACTCCTCTCCTGACTGTGACTGCAACCGCGACTGACCCCCTCCCACTAAGAGTAGGCCCTCTTATACCCTAATTCTAACTTTGCTAACTAACTGTTGCAACATTAATAACACGCTTTTCTTTCATTGGTCCATGCATGTCATCTTATTCATTCTTTTAATCAAGTTCTCTTGGATTCAAGGGTCCTTGGATCATTTCCTTTCCCATACGCTTAAACATTTTTCATCCGTTTCGATCAGTACATTTGTAACTTCTTTCGACACATTCGAGAACTCCGCAGTCATTGTCCTTTCTCTTAAACTTGTTTCCCACGGGTCTTCTGCTGATCATCATGGCACACTATCAGTTCAATTAGGTCACACCAGCCTTGACCATTTCTTGCATCCTAGCGTCTCAGTAACCTCACGAGGTTTAGCTTTTTTCTCCGATTTCATCCCGTATCACGTGTCCCCTTGCGCCTGCGCACATCTTCCCACTGGCGGCCATTTTATATCGCCACTCGGTTATACTTTTAGAAGCACTAATTTGAGGCAAACAAAACATAATTAAAATAGAGAAAAATAGCCCTTTCGTTTCCCTCCCGTCGTCTACGTACCCCAATTAGTTGTTACCTAGCAGAAAGCAACATTTAAGCTGTTCCTTACTTACCATCACTATTGTTTTTGCAACAACACGTTTTATTTCTATGAAGCACAAACATGCATTTATTTTTAATTAGTACGCATTTATTTTTACATTATAATTAGACACACGGACATCCATTAATAGATTATTTAGCACACACATTGGCATATTACCATTCCCACACATACAGTGTTGATTAATACATTTAAACGAACATTTTATTTAATTAATTATAAAATTTGTTAGGGGTTAAAAAAATTATTTTCCCTGCTCCATCAACTCCCCCCTTTGGTGATTTTTAAATCACCACATAAAACCAAGTCATACTTCTTTTCAGGCAGCATGTCTTTCATCCTTTGCTTTCTGTTATTTACACATCTGTTTCTTCTTCATCTTGCCTTTTAGTCTCTTTATACATGCTTTCTTTCATTTTCTCCAACTCAATTTCACCCATTTCTCTCTCTCTTTCTCTCATTATTCTATTATTTCTTTTTATCTTATTTTGTCTCACTTTTCTTTTTATACATGTTATTATTATTTTCAATACCATGGCTAACAGTATTACTATAGTTGCTACTATTATAACTTTCCCTATCACTAGTCTACTCATCCTAGTCAACCAATTTGCTACTGAAGAAAACCCTCTACCAAGTTTTCCCAAAACACTTTCAACCTCCAGTGGAACTAGTTCTTTGTGCAAATTTGTAATATTTGTAATATACTTCTGTATATTTTCACTTTTATCAGGAATGTAAGTACAACAATGTTGGACTTTCAACATTCCACAGACTCCACCCTCTTTTGCCAAAAGAATATCAAGGGCAAGCCGATTTTGCATCACCATAGCTCTCATGGCAACCATTTCGGTATTTACCATTAAGAACCCTCCCGCAGTATCTGTAGACAAACGATCTACTACTGTGGATAACTTCCGAATTTTAAATGCATTCAAAGATATTCCCACTGCTGGTATCAATGCTCCAAAAATATCACCTACAATTTCTGAAAAACTTTCTCTCTTTCTACGTGTAAATCTATTAATCATCTTGTATGTTCCCTTTTCTTCTCTGTCCATGTGAAAAAAATTTGGAAAGACCAGGCCTACATAGCAAGTTCCATACCAATGGTCCGGTAACCTGTAATAAGCTCTATTCCCACAAATATAATAGATACCTGGAAATATTGGATCTTTTCCACCTTTAAATCCCCAACCTCCCAGAATTTGATAATTGTCATGGCAGATACTGGAACCTACAAAGTAATTGTCATAGACTGTCTTATTTCTCCTAATACACAACTTTCCTGTTTGCGGCCAATCTAATGTCATTGCTGCATTTATCTTTTTCCCTTCATGATTTCCTTCCTCAAACATCCATAAGCGTTTTCCTTCCTCTTTTATTGCTTCTTTTTGAAATTTCATTCTTCTTTCTTCAACCATTTCTAAAAATACCTTTTCTTCTTTCTTTAACTCACAGGTAAGGTTGTTACTAACTATTTCTTCTAACGTTAATTTTCTATGTTCTAAAAGAATTCTCCTAAAACTTTTGCTGGTTTTACTTTGTTAAGTTCGGGTACTACTGGAATGTTTGCAAAAATCTTATCTATATCAGTATAATAAGATTCTAATCTACCTGTTTTATAAAATAAACTTGCTATTACACTACATGTTATTCCATAAGTCAGAGGTAGGTGATGATAAGTCACACCTTCTGATACTGATGCAGGCAATTGCATACAAACATAACAATCTCTCACATCCATTGTCTCTACGTATTCATACAACAATTTTGTAAAAACATTCTTTGAAAAATCTGTTACTGACTTATCCTTATGCAACTCTGCACTACTTCTTAAAATAACTGGTTCTTTAATATTAGTTTCTTTTTCTGGTTTAGTATCATTTTTTGCTTCTATCACAGCTACACTAATAGGAATTGTGATTGCTAAAACTATCCATATGGTCATTAATAACCCTGTACAAAAGCAGCACATTTTGCACCATCTCTTTATAAATTCACATTTATCTCTTCTATCCCTATTATTTTCCATTTTTTCTTTTTCTATTTGTTAAGTTTCAGAAAATTGTGTCACTACACCTCAGAAATGACTTAGATGCCACTCTGCTCTCAAAAGTCTTTGCTTGGTACTTTCTTTAATTCTCTCCAGAATTCTTTCGTTGTCACATCCGGTGATTTGTCACATCCAGTAAATTGTCATGTCCGGCAGAAGCACTATAAGTCTTCACTTCAGGTTTGTTGCATCTCACCTTTTCCCATCCGACTTCTCAGTCTCTGGTTCTCGTGAGTGTTTTCTTCTTCTTCTTTGTAATCTGTTAGTGCAATATACAGCCACTCAGGTGACTTATACTTTGCATTCACTTTCTTTGTCCTTTTGGACTTTTGTAATCTTTTTCCACTTGGTTTTTCTTGTCCCTTTTGACTTGTTACCTCATTTACTTGTTCAGCACCTTCGTCTCCCGCTCTTATTATTCTATATCTCAATTTTCTTACATAGCTGTTGGGCCAATTATCTCCTTTTCTTGGCCTTTTGGTTTCACCTTCTCTTTCTTCTCTTTCTGATTTCCAATTTCTTTTTCTTGATTCAGTTTTTGCTTTTTCCTCTCCTCCACTTTCTTCTGTTTCTGTTTCAACTGTTTCACTATTGTCTCTTATTTTGAAACTTATAATCTCGTCATCTCCTACTGGTGGATCTGTCTTCTCCTTTTTGTTTTCCCTTATTACTGTCCCTCCTCGGGGTTCTTCCGCTCTGGTGTTTTTCTCCCTTTCTGCTTCTAAATTTCCCTGTTCTTCTGTTTCTCTATCTGTCCCTATTGCTCCTCGGGGTTCTTCTCGATTTTCTAACTTTTTGTGTACTTCTTTCCCTACTTCATCTATTAATATTGTTTCTGAAGGATTTCCACCATAACTTGTACTTGGTTGTTCATCTAACTCAATTTCTTGCTCAGTTTCTTCTCTAATTGGTTTATAGCCCCAAGTTTTCCTTAGGAATTCTTCACGGTTTTCAACTGAATCATCAGAGTCTGAAGTTGTGTCAGATATTTCCAGATGTCGACTTACAGGTCGATCTTCAAGTTCTGGAATTTCTGAATTTCTTTCTTCTTCTTCTTCTTCCTCTTCTTCTCTAGAGGTACTCGCAGTTGGGGTTTCCAGATGTCGACTTTCAGGTCGATCTTCAAGTTCTGGCACCCTTTCTTTTATCTTTGTTGTCCCAGCCGTTAAACTTTTATCCCACACTTCCAGACGCCGACTCACATGTCGATCTGTAGGTTCTGGAACTCTGATTGTGTGGCTGGCATGAACCCAGTTTTTCACTCCTGCACACTTGACGGCAGTCGTTGTCACCAGGATTACCTGTCGTGGCTCGTCCCAACGAGGAACTAGACAGTTTCTTCTCCTGTGGACTTTTATGCGGACCCAGTCTCCTGGATTCAAGTCGTGGGCTGGTTTTCTTTCAAGAGTGGTCGCATCCGGGGCGTGGCCTGCAGCCGAGGAAAATGGCCGCATACTAGGTGAGCTGCGACAGCAGATAGGGTAAAACCACCCCTAAATCCGTCACAATCCGGCCATTGGGGAACGCGGACAGCGGAGCTGACCGGCGGCGAGCCGCTCGCGGGTGCAATCGCGGCGGAAGCTGGGACGAGGGAGGCTTCCAGCCCGGTGGGGCGAAAACGCGGAACTCAGCGCCCGTGCGGGCGAAAATGGCGCCGATGGAGTGCGAGCGCTCGGCCTAAAGCGGACAGTCCCGAGACACGTCCAGGAGCCGGACCTGAGAGCGAGAGGTGCGCGGGCTGCAGCAGAGCCCGGGAGTGGTGCGCACACAGCGGCTGCGAGGCGGCCTGAGGAGACCGACGGCCGACACAGAGGTGGGTGCGGAGGTGCCCTGGGAGCGTCGCTCGGCCGGCTGGGGGCCCAAAGGTGAGCTTGCAGCGCAGGCACGCAGAAGCCACGAGCGGAACCGTTGTCGCGGCGGATAGCTGCGTTGGTTGCGCGCTACTGACAGCGCGGAGCCCCGGAGCCCAGGGAGGCGGCGCAGTTAGCCCGAGATCGGGGGACTTGACCGCACTGGTGGGGCCCGCGGAAGCGAGCTGGGCCTGCTGAGCGTTGCTGTCTCCCACCGGAACGCCGCGTCTGAATAACTCCGGGGTCTGGGGCCCGAGCGCTCTGAGGCTCATCCATGGTAGTGGGCGGCCTGGACCAGTACTGAGTGGCCTGAGAGGCACTGGGGGTGAAAACTCGTCTGCCTGCCCCTGGAAGCCTGCTGCGTGACCGCTGGCGGGGCGGCCTGCTAAACCGGTCGGCGTGCGACCTGAGCAGGGGTGAGAGTTGGTGTCCCTCACGGCTGAAGTGGCGGAGGACCAGGGGTGGACTGGACGGTCCCTCCGGCCTGCGGTTGGACGACTGCGACAGGGACAAGGGGCCAGACGTGTGAGCCCTCCCGCCACGGCTTCATCTACGGCAATGGGTTGGCATAAGCCGCTCCTTCCGAACCAAGCCAACCAGATCGACAAATATACAGTGGCTATGGGGAAGGGAGAGGGCCTCCGCGATGGGGGACAACAGGGTGACGACGCGGACGGAGGATCGGACCCGTCACTCAGAGACATAATGCAGGCCATCAAAGACATGCGTGGCACAATGGAGCCCAAACTGGACTCGGTCACAGAAGAGGTTAACCTCCTCCGGGCTGACTTTCGGACTATGTCGGGCAGGGTGGCCGAGACGGAGAGTGGCATTGGGAATTTACAGGGCAGAACGAAGAAGCTTGAGGAGCAGGTCGCCACGCTGGTGAAGGCCCAGGGTGACGTCGTAGCCCGCCTGGAGGATCAGGAAGGCCGGGCGCGACGCAACAACGTCCGCATCGTAGGGGTGCCGGAGGGACTGGAAGGGCCGTCCATGGATTGTTTTGTTGAGGATCTGATACTGCAACACCTTAAGCCCAAGCGTCTCTCAAAATTTTTCTCTGTCGAAAGGGCCCATCGCGCAATGGGGGGGAGGCCCAAGCCTGGGGCCCCTCCGCGCACCATCATTGCCCGGTTCCTGAACTACCGGGACCGGGATGCCATCCTGCAGGCCTCACGTACCACCGGGGACCTAAGACTGGAGAACGCAACGATCCAGTTTTTCCCGGACTTCACTCTGCAGGTCCAGCGCCAGCGCAGGTCCTTTGAAGGCGTCAAGCGAGCCCTTAGGGACCAGGGTGTGCGGTACATGATGCTCTTTCCAGCACGGCTCAAGATCCTGGATGGGGAAAAGGTGTACTTTTCGATTCTCCGGCGGAGGCGAGCGACTGGATGGAGGGATGGCGGACCGTGGGCCGCCAGGGTGCGGCACGGCGCCGGACCTCCAACGACAACTCTCGTGAGGCTGAGAGGGCTACAGCACCAGCCCGAGGGAGTCAGGAGCGTGAACGTCCGCCACCGGAGGACTGATGGGGTCACAAGCCGCATTGAGGGCTCTACATGGGGGAGGCGGGCAATGGCGCACGTCTCTTGGGCCCTGATGGGCTGGGGGCCACTAGTCAGGCTGCATAAGGATTTTGAACATCTCCGTGACTGTGAGTGACCGCGCTGGCTGACGTGGATTGCTCGTCCATGGGGCTCTAGGCGTTGGCCCGCTGGGGTTTGGGAGAGGGGGAGGGTGGGGGCTAATTTCTTGTTTAAAGGGGTGGAAATCCGACAGTCAGTTGTGCCAGTTTCTGCGAGTTGTGGGCTTACGTTCCCTCAGTTAGTTGAAATGGGATTATTTGGGCGACAGGCACTCTGCAAGTTTTTAAGGTGGGGGGTTGGGGGCCCACTTAGCAGGGAGGCAGGGAGGGGGGACAGACTGGGGGGGTGGGATGGGGTTGATGGGAAGTTTAAGTTTAGCTCATGTCAATATATCTATGTTAATGCTGTGGTACTGTGGGGGCACTGCGCAGTGGCAGGGTGGAAATCCGTTGAGGATGTGGATTCACAGTGGGGATGGGGGATCAGGCTAAGATTAAAATATGGACATGGAATGTCAATGGGATGGGCAACAAGATCAAGAGAACTCTAGTACTGCAGCACCTGAAACGACACTCTCCAGATGTGGTGCTCCTGCAGGAAACCCACCTCCGGGGTAATAATTGCAGGGCCTTAGATAGATTCGGGTATAAGATGGTAGCCCACTCCGGATTCACGTCCGGCTCGAGGGGGTGGGGATACTGGTCCGTAGGAGTTTGCCAATAACTGTCTTAAATTCCTGGATGGAAGACGCTGGGTGCTTCGTGGCGGTGGCGGTGAGATGGGAAGGGCGTACGGTGCTCCTGTGCTCCTGTTACATCCCGCCCGGCCTGCATGCTACACTCTACAAGAAACTGGGGACACATTTGGCGAACCTCCCCAACGGCACTCTGATCCTGGGGGGCGACACCAACGCGGTAATGGACGTCGAACTAGACCGGTCAGGCGACAGACGAGCCAGTGGAGGGGAGGCGGGCCTGCGGGGCTTCATGGCTGCAATGGGCCTATGCGACATATGGCGAACTCGGTTCCCAGCCCGCAGACTCTACACCTTTTATTCGGCCAGACATGGCTCCTTTTCGAGGTTGGACTATATTTTCACGCGGGGGATCAGTTGGGAGATTTTGTAGACCCGAGTATTATGGCGCGCGGCATATCGGACCACTCTCCGGTGGGTGTTACCCTTCGGGGGACGGTGGTGGACAGGGCCGCATTCCCGCGAATAGATCCGTGGCGGTTAACTGACACTTCGATCACTGATAAGCTTCGGGAGGGCTCCGAGAATTATTTCTCCGACAATCAGGGGTCGGTTACCTCCCAGCTAACGTTGTGGGAGGCATACAAGGCGGTCCTGAGGGGACAGGCCCAGGCCTTGATCGGTGCCCAGAAGAAAGAGGAATCGCTGCAGATTCAACAGCTGGAGCGCGAAATCGAGTCTCTGGAGCGAGAGGCAGGTGCAAGCGCAATCATGCTTTGGCCCTGAAGCACAGGGAACTTCGCTCGCTGGCGGAGGGTGAGGCACGTGCCTACTCCCTTGCCACGCAGCATCGGATATATGATGCAGGTGACAAGAGTATGAAGCTTCTTGCGTGGCTGGAGCGCCGGGACAGGGAGCGTTCCTGGGTTACGGAGGTGCGGGATGGTTCCGGGGCCCTGGCCTCCACGAGTGCGGCCATAGTGGAGGCTTTTGCGTCCTACTATGAAGGAGTGTATACCCCAGTGTGTACCAGAACCGAGAGAGACTGTGAGGAATTCCTGCAAGACTTTGCGTTGCCTATGCTATCCCAGGAACAAACTGAGTGTCTGGATGCAGACCTCACAAGAGCAGAGCTGGGAGAAGCCCTTAATGCCCTCCAGGCCGGCAAGGCGCAGGGACCCAACGGACTCCCGGTCGAAATCTATAAGAAACAGGCGAGTGTGGTACTGGAGCCCATGCGACGTATGTTCCTTGAGGCACGGGAGGTAGGCGTGCTTCCGCCCGACCAGAGAGAGGCCACAATTGTGGTTATTCATAAAGCCGGGAAACCGGCGGACTGCTGCTCATCCTATCGGCCTATCTCCCTCCTGAATGTGGAGGCGAAGGTGTTGGCCAAGGTCTTAGCGACAAGACTGCTATCTGTACTGCCCGACCTCGTGCATGTAGACCAGTCGGGTTTTATGCCCCACAGGAGCACTAGGCACAACCTGCGGAGGCTCTATGGTATTCTGCACATGACTAAAGACGTGGGACATACGCAGACGGCATTGATGGCGCTGGACGCCTCAATGGCCTTCGATAGTATCGAATGGCCATACCTATTTATGGTACTGAATAGACTGGGATTGGGCCCCGTGTTCAGTAGCTGGGTGAGACTCCTGTACACGCAGCTGATGGCAAGGGTGAGGGTCAATGGGGTGACGTCCCGAGCTTTTGCCCTGTATAGGGGCACTAGGCAGGGCTGCCCCCTGTCACCGCTCCTGTTTGCCCTCGCCCTGGAGCCGCTCGCTCATTGGATCAGAAGAGATAGGGCCTTTTGGGGCCTGGCACTCACGGATGAATGGGAGGAGCGTATTTCTCTATACGCTGACGATATTGTCCTGTACATGGCCAGACCCTACCAGTCCATGGCGCGGGCCCTCCACCTTTTCGCCCTTTTCGGTAGTTACTCTGGCTACTCGATTAATTGGACCAAATCGGTGGTTTATCCTCTGTCGGGTCCACCTCCTCGCATTCCGCGGGATTGCCCGGCATCGCTGGAGACTGCTGGATTCAGGTATTTGGGAGTGTACGTCACCAGAGACGCGGGGAGTTCTTCGCCCGAAATTTGGAGCCTCAACTGATGAGGCTGGGGATGGACATTGGACACTGGAGGTCCTTGCCCTTGTCCTTGATGGGGCGCGTGGCGCTCTTTAAAATGCTGGCGCTGCCAAGACTTCTATATATCCTCCAAAACACACCGTACCTGGTCCCGACGGCGACATTTAAGCGTATCTCCCGGGGGCTGCGGCGTTACTTTGGGACGGCGGCAACCCGAGAATTGCGTTGCAGAAGCTTACGCGGGGGGTGTACGACGGGGGGCTGGCCCTCCCGGACGTGCAACTCTATTATTGGGCAGCTCAGTTGCAGGTGGTCAATGACTGGGTCTATGCGCCGACCTCGGAGCCAGCTTACAGAATGGATAGGCACGAGATGGTTGGAGGAACCTGTGAGCCGTATCTCTACTCCCGCGGGCGGGGTCGTGATCTACCCGCGCATACTGGGGTGGTATTCCACTGTTGGAGGGAGGCCAACAAGTTCTTGGGCTGGACGAACACCCTAACGGGACAGACCCCGCTTTGGACGGGCGATCGGCTAAAGGAGGTGACGGGACTATCCGGCTATAGGGGGTGGAAACTGATCGGCATTGAGCATCTCGGGGATGTGTGGAAGGGGGGCCCCGGTTCCCTTTGCGGCTCTGAAAAAGAGTATCAACTTCATGATTCCCAGCACTACCATTACCTGCGCCTCATACATGCCTTGCGGGCCCACATCCGTGCTGGCACTTCCATCCCGGAATACTCCCCTATGGAGGACAGGCTCCTCCTCGACCCCATTCTAACGAAGCCCACGTCAACGATTTACCGAAAACTTATTAATAACATGCCGGACCCCTTGGGTCCCCTGCGGGCGAGATGGGAGGGAGACGTTGGAGCACTAGATGACGACGACTGGCAAGACGCCCTGCAGAGCCCCCGCGAGGTAGCGATCCGGCCACGATTCCGCCTTGTGCAGCTAAAAATACTCCACAGGGTCTACTATCCCCGCACCCACCTGTTCTCCTGGGGTAGGACACTGTCACCCCTGTGTGTGAGGGGCTGTCAAGGGAGGGCTCCTTTTACCACATTCTATGGGATTGCCCACTCATAATTCCGTTTTGGACCAGGGTGACGCAAACGATGGAGGGGGTGGTGCGGGCCCCGGTCCCACGGGAGCCCAAGTGGCTCTTGCTCATGATCAAAGGTGCCACGGACTGGACACGTCATAATGAGATTTGGTTGGGGCTGGCAGCAGGGGTGGCTAAACGCAATATTGCCAGGTACTGGGGTGCGCAGGCGCCCCCTCGTGGGATCAGTGGCTCTGTGACCTGGATTGGTGTCAGAGGGCGGAGGAAACGGTCTACAGGTCCCGGGGATCTGTGAATAAATGGAGGAAGGTGTGGGGTCCCTGGCAAAGGTTTCGTGCTGTACAAGAGGGGATGGGATAGAGGACTGTTGCAATCACTTCTCGGCGTTTCCATGCATGTAAAAATGTGACGAACTGTGATCCCTGTGAATATATTATGAACTACCGCTGTCTAATGCACTTGAACATGAGCAATGTTAATAAAAAGAATTTAAAAAAAAAAAAAAAAGAGTGGTCGCATCCGGTCCAACCTGATGAAACACAGAACGCACCACATCAGCCAGTCCCTTGCAATAATCCAGTACTAGATCATCAGTTATAGTTAATAACTTGTTGACAGGTACGTGTGCTTGTCTCATTGCTCGTCCCATGATCATCTCATGAGGACTGAGTCCAGTTTTCTTTTCAGGGATGCTTCTGATGGTCATCAGAACAAGAGGCAGTGCATCCGGCCATTTGAGTCCTGTAGCTTGACACATTTTTCCCAATCTGTTTTTAATTGTTCCATTAATCTGCTCTACTACCCCAGAAGCCTCTGGTCTGTAAGCACAATGTAGTTTTTGTTTAATACTTAATGCTTCACAAATCAATTGGATCAACTCATTTTGAAAATGTGTTCCTCTATCCGTCTCAACCGTGACTGGAAAACCATACCTTGGAATGAACTCTCGCAGCATAAGTTTTGCCACTGTTGTTCCATCATTCCTTCTTGTGGGGTATGCCTCCACCCAACGAGAGAACAAACAGACGACCACTAGAACATATCTTAGTCTGTTACTAGGGGGCATCTCGATAAAGTCTAACTGCATTCTAGTGAATGGACCTCCTTCTCGTCCTATTGTTCCTAGACTCACTACTGTTTTTCTTCCTGGGTTAAACTGTTGACAAATAAGACATCTTTGACAAAGACTTTCAGCAATGGCTCTGAATTTTGGGTTATACCAGGTTTGTCTAAAAAGTCTAATCATTGCATCTCTCCCAATATGAGCTTGTCCATGGTACATCCGTGCCATGTCTGCAATCATGCTATCAGGCATAACTGGTCTTTCATCTCTGTATACCCACACACCATTGTTTTCCTGTCTTCTACATCCTGCTTTTATCCAGTAATCTTTTTCCTCATCTCTTGCTGTTTCTTGTAACTGCCTTACTTCATCCCATGTTTCGACAGTATTAGTGAAAAGCAAAGGACAAGAGACATGCTCCCTTTCTCTATTTTTGTTCAGGGACGCCATGTTCTCCGCACAATATCTAGCGATCTCATCAGCATAATTATTGCCGACCGCTATGTAATCTTCGTTTTTCTTATGTGCCTTGCACTTCACTACAGCTATTTGTTTAGGCAACTGTATCGCCTCAAGCAGTTTTTTAACATAATCTCCATTTCTGATAGGTGTTCCTGCAGATGTCAAAAATCCTCTTTGTGACCAAATCTGACCGAAATCATGTACGATGCCGAAACCATATTGGCTATCGGTCACAATCGTGATTCGTACATTTTTCCCCAATTTACATGCTTGAATCAAAGCAATTAGTTCCGCAACTTGGGCAGACCTAACTCCTTTCAGACAAGACGCTTCCATCACAGTCGCCACTGTGCACACTGCGTAAGCTGCGCTTAACACTCCTTCTTTTGTACGCAAGCATGAACCATCCACAAACATGACATAATCAGATTCCTTTAACGGTTCATCTTTTATGTCAGCTCTTGGTTTTGTGCAATATTCCAGCACGTTCAGACAATCATGATCTACTTCGTCTTGTTCAATTATATTTTCTTCATCTGGTAATGATGTAGAAGGATTTACATTCATGCATCTATCTATGGTCACATTTTCAGCGCTCAAGATGACTTTTTCGTACTTAGTCAGCCGACTATGTGTCATGTACTGTGTTTTTGTTCTTGTCAAAAGAATTTCTACTGAATGGGGAACATATACTCTCAGTGGATAACCCATCACTATACCTTCACTTTGTTCCAGACTTACACAAGTAGCAGCAACTGCTTTCAGACATCCAGGCAATGCTTTTGCTATAGGATCTAAAACAGCTGAAAAATAAGCGATTGGTCTTTTCATGGTCCCGTGTTTTTGTACCAGTACTGAAAATGCACATCCATCTCTTTCACTGCAAAACAATTCAAAGTCCTTCTCATAATCAGGCATGCCTAAAGCAGGGGCCTCGCACAGTTTCTTTTTCAATTCTTTGAAAGATTTCATTTCTTCTTTGTTTAACTCAAAAGGGTCTTTTACATCTTTCTTGGTCAATTTTTGTAAGGGTTTTGCAATCAAAGAGAAACCACTTATCCACTGTCGACAATATCCAACCATTCCCAAAAACATTCTTACCTCTCTCTGAGTCATTGGTGCTCTCATTCCTTGAATCATTCTTACTCTTTCTGTCGCTATTTTCCGCACTCCTTTCTCAATTTTATGCCCTAAATACTGGACTTCTTTCTGACAAAACTGTAATTTTGAAGGAGACACTTTATGTCCTCTTTTCTCTAAATGGTTCAGTAAGGCAATTGTGTCACTTACACATGCCTCTTTGGTTTTCGATGCCACCAATAGATCATCGATATACTGCACCATCACTGATTTTTCTGGCATTTTTAAATCTTCCAGAGATTTCTTTAGAATCTGATTAAAAATTGAGGGGCTTTCTGTATACCCCTGAGGAATTCGGCACCATGCCAAAATACGCTCTCCGAACCGGAACGCAAATAATGGCTGGCTATCTGGATGCAAAGGAATAGAGAAAAATGCGTGACACAAATCTATCACAGTGTACCACTCAGCTTCATGTGGAATTTGATATAGAATTACTGCAGGGTTTGGCACTATTGGACAACATGGTACAACTATTTTGTTGATCCTTCTCAAATCCTGTACTATTCTATATGTTCCATTTGGCTTTTTCAGTCCCATAATAGGTGAATTACATGGACTGCTCATGATTTCTTTCAGAATTCCCTGTTCAATCATCTTATTTATCACAGGAGTTATTCCTTCAATTATTTCTGGAGTTAATTTGTACTGTGGCGTGTTTGGATAAGTTATCCCTTCTTTCACTGTCACTTTTACGGGATCAACTTCTCTCATTAACCCAATGTCTTCTCCTGAAAAATCCCACACACTTTCTTTTACTGCACCTTTTAGTTCTTCTGGAAGTTTTTCTGCATCAAATGCAGGAAACAAACCATTCGTTTCAGGTTCCTGATTCATCAAAGTTACTTTATACAGAACATCTTCATCTGAAGTCTGAAAACCTATTCCATCTGGCGTACAATAAATTGTGCAATTCATCTTGCATAAAAGGTCACGACCTAAAAGATTTACAGGACTACAATCGCACACTACAAATTTATGCATTTTGCTAAAAGAACCAATTTTTACTTCCACCAATTCAGTAAGTGGGGTTTTAATCTGCTGATTGGCTACTCCTACCACTTGGATGTATTCACCTGAGAGAGGAAGGTTTGGAATTTCCACTGATCTAACAGTAGAACGGGTAGCTCCAGTATCGACAAGGAATGTTACGTTTGCACCATTCACTTCTCCATCCACAAAGGGACCAGACTGATCTACCTCTAGAGTTGCGCCAAGCACGCACTCTTTCCCCTCTCCTGCGCACCGTCAGAATCTTTCATCCGGGTGATCCTCACTCTGACGCAACAAATACTGAGAAATGTTCGCTGCTCGCGGCAACTGTGTTACCTGCTCTCCTTCGTAGAATCCTGTTTCTGTACTGTATCTTTGCTGGTTAACAGTGTTGGGAAGTGGTGGTTGCGGCACCTGACTTTGTTGAACAACTACCTCATTCTGCACCTGTGGAGTTAATGATTGATGTTCCGGATTAGGTTTAGGTGGGAACTTACATTCGTTTCTCCAATGCCCTAATTTTCCGCAATTATGACATGGCCATTTCTTCTTTGCCTCTTCTAGACTCACTTGACCCTTTCCTTTACCTATGTTTGGTCGCATTTTATTCTGTCCTGATTCGTTTCCATTATTATTGTCCAATTGAGCTTCTTGTTTTTCTGCCACCTTCACTTGTGCCCACATTGCCTTTTCTTTCAACTTACGCTGTTTACTCTCTATTTCACCACTACAATACTTAGCATATCTCAGTACCTTATCTACACTTCCATTCTGCCAGTTTATCATGTGTTGCTTAATCATATCACTTATTTCTGGTTTCAGGCCAAACACAAATCGGTATACAAAATGACTCATGTCCTTTTCACTCAACTCCTCATAACCACTATACTGCTTGAAAACCAATAACAGTCGCTCATAATATGCATGTACAGACTCCTTACTTTCCTGTGTAGTTCTATCAATTTTAACCCAATCTGTCTCTTTAGGAGGAATCTTATTCTTCAAAAAGGTAATCACCTTATCGTACTTCTTCATTACATCAGGACCTGGAGCTCCTGTCTTAGGATCTCTTGGATATTCTGTAGTTGGCCAGTCAACTGTAATCTTACATTCGGACCATAAATCTGTTGGTACCACTATGTCAAATAATCCATCTAAATCTATCCACAACACTTTTGAGACCTTTACAAACCTCTCTACTTGTCGGTACCACTCAACTGGCTTCTCTCTTAACTTTGGAAAGTCATTGGTAAATGACAATATGTCCTGCCTAGTCCAGGGAACATGCACGTAACTACCACCTGGAGTTTCTCTCATGGGGTATTCTTTGACAACAGATTCTTTTTCAGTTATCATAAAAGCCAATGAACCTTTGTCTGTACTTTTCTCATTCTTCTTTGTCCATCTAACCTTCCATCTGTCCACATCATCCCATTTTCTCAACAACACAATTAACTCCTTTATCTGTGTCAGCCTTCCTGCCGTGTTCAAATTTTCAATATCTTTTTCACAAAAGTCTACTCTGTATGGTTTCTGCAACGTTTTCACTTTTGCAAAATCTATTCCAATCTCACTAGCCACTTCTTCTAGTTTGTCATGTAAATTCTTTGCCCTCCATGTTATACTTTTGCACAGAAACATTATTTCATCATCCTGATAATTTTTTATCTTTTCGGTACCAATCGTTCCTAGAATTAATTCTTCCATATCTATTTTTAATCTGATCACATCTAATGGTTTTTCTTCTGTTTCTTTTATTTTAAAAGCTTTCATCCACTCATTCAACTCATCAGGAGTCGGACCTATGGGTGTATTATTTAGTTCTATCCAGTTACCACTCTTTTCAGGCGTTTCTGTTGCAGATTCTGTTACCATATGCATTTTCCTACCATTGCACTCATTCACCGTTAAATTTGTAGGTGGACTTGGTCTGTAAGTACTAGCCAAATTACTTGTACTTGCATTTTGTTCCATCCTTTCCTTTTCTCTCTGAAATTGTGAACTCAAGGGAATCACCAAAGATCGTTCATCAATTTTCTGATTCTCAAAAACTGGTATTACTGGACCTATTGTTACAGGCACAGTAACTGCTTCCATATTTTTCGTTAATTCTCTAATTTTCTCAGTTAGTTCTTTTGTTGTCCTTGCCAATTCGCTTGCATTGTCGCTTTCTATTCCTTCATTTTGAGAAGTTCTCATTTGTTCTTGTGACCTATTTACTTCAATTCTCTTTTCCGGACTTTTATTTCGCATAGTCTCTATTAGCGGCGCATTTGGTGTCACCACTGTAGAACTCTGCTGATACGGAGGTGGATTTCTATTTAAAATATCTTCCAGCAACTCGTCATCCGTTTCGCTCTCATGCATATACTTTTCTCTCTCTATATGTTTCTTTTTCTCAGTCCGCTTTTTCTTAGTCCCTTCCTCAACTGTAAAAGCTGGAAACAAACCTCCTGTCATGTTAGCACATCTCCATCGTTTTATTCTGTCCTCATGATTTACTCCCCACAATCTTCCAGGCATAAACTCATGATCTCTCATTCCTCTGAATCTCTCTCGTTCATACATCTCATCTTCCCATTCCGTCAAAGCTTCAAACTGTGTTGGTCTAGGTCTAGGTTCCAACTTACACATTTTTTCTCGCAAGTTTCGCAAAACCGCTACACTAAATGATCCATTCTCAGGGAAAGCCAAAGCACCATCATTCTTTGTATATTTAGCCCAATTTTCCAACCATATGCACGTATGATATCCATATTTCAGCATCATATGTGAAGCTGCTGATTTCGGCGGAGGAATTACTTGTCCCTCTCTAGTCACAACCTTTTTGTCTTTCTTAAAGAAATTCTTCAATTTCGTCGTCCATGACGTTCTCTCCCTTTCATACTCGTAATATGGCATGTTTTCTATTTATTTTTCCCTTTACACTAACGCTGTTCTGTGTACGGAACTTTGACCAATTACAGCGCGACTCACACTAACGTACCAATCAGAACAATTCCCACCGTCCGTGAACCAACCAATCCTAGCGCGACACTTTTCTACGTCACTCCTGCTCTGTGTTCACGTGACTAGCGCACTATCCAATGCTAGCGCGGCACTTTTCCACGTCACTTCTACTCTTTACCCCTCCTTTACAAAATTTATCGGCAATTTTTCTTTTCGCTGTTTTCTTCGTTAGTTACAACAATTAAAACAATTCCATAGTCTGATTCACTAAACAAAAGTGACAGCTTTGTCCTTTTACACAAGAATCCTGTTTTTCCAGTAGGCAGCGCTTACCTCTACCCTACCACAGAATTATGTACTCTCGCCGATAAAGTAGCACTTCCCTCTACCTTACCCTTCTTTTAAACAAACAATTTACTCGTTTCTCTGGGGATAAGACACATGTGGAGACTAGGCTCCTGAGAATTAAGGCCAAAGTTTCACAAGTAAACGTGATTTGCTATCTCAATTACACACCTTTTGTACAGAAAATCCCTAACATAACACAACCTGTGTTATTACCAAAATGAATTCAGACCATGTACCAAATTCCATGTGACTTCTCTTGCCACACGTGTTCCACTTCCTACATCCCAGAAGCGTGAAAACTCACATATAACATAACGCAACTCAACATATAGTGTTAGTCATCAAAAATAATCAATAATCAATAAACAATAATCACTAAACTAATCTATAGAAAACCATAACTCTGCTACCAAGAAATCTGATGCAGCGCGTACAATAAAAACTATTCTCCTCCCAGGTCACTTATAGGTCATCCAGGGGCAAACTATATTTCTCATATCCACATGACGATGGGGCCCATAAACATCGCCTAACACACACGCACACTCCTGGATTTCCTTTACACCTTTATGAAATTCTGTACTCCTAGGAGAAGCATGAGAACTAAATGGAGAACACCATTTATGTACCGCTGGAAGAGCCAGGATATCTTATTACCTTAATTTTGTCACTTTCTTTAGTTATCTCTTAAGATATTCCTGCTCATTGTTTTGTCGATGAATCTTTCATGTAAAAATTAGTTTATAGTGATTAAGACCAGCTGAATCACAATAACTAATTACTAATGTCACAATCATTTAGGAAAATAACCACTGAGTCAGATTGGGTTTAAAGAATCTTAAATTTTATATAATTTTTAAAAGCATGAGAAAGAATGTAATACTTTATTCAATTATTCATTCTTAAATTCAAATATTTATTAAGCATAATCAATTTATTTCAGAAAGGAAATTTTTGTCATGAAGCCAAAACCCTAATTACCTGCCTAGCTTCCTAATTTAGCCTAATGATTTCTAACCTAAGTTAAGAATTAGAAATAGCCTGATTCTCATACTCAACTGGAAAATTAAGACAGCAACAGCAACTTCAGCTCGTCAGCATCAGCTACCTGCAACCCGTCTCATCTAACAGTCTTTCAGCATCTCCCGCTCAGTAAGGGATCGATCAGGACCACCCAGCACTGGAAACCACCAACACGACTCTCCAACTCCTCTCCTGACTGTGACTGCAACCGCGACTGACCCCCTCCCACTAAGAGTAGGCCCTCTTATACCCTAATTCTAACTTTGCTAACTAACTGTTGCAACATTAATAACACGCTTTTCTTTCATTGGTCCATGCATGTCATCTTATTCATTCTTTTAATCAAGTTCTCTTGGATTCAAGGGTCCTTGGATCATTTCCTTTCCCATACGCTTAAACATTTTTCATCCGTTTCGATCAGTACATTTGTAACTTCTTTCGACACATTCGAGAACTCCGCAGTCATTGTCCTTTCTCTTAAACTTGTTTCCCACGGGTCTTCTGCTGATCATCATGGCACACTATCAGTTCAATTAGGTCACACCAGCCTTGACCATTTCTTGCATCCTAGCGTCTCAGTAACCTCACGAGGTTTAGCTTTTTTCTCCGATTTCATCCCGTATCACGTGTCCCCTTGCGCCTGCGCACATCTTCCCACTGGAGGCCATTTTATATCGCCACTCGGTTATACTTTTAGAAGCACTAATTTGAGGCAAACAAAACATAATTAAAATAGAGAAAAATAGCCCTTTCGTTTCCCTCCCGTCGTCTACGTACCCCAATTAGTTGTTACCTAGCAGAAAGCAACATTTAAGCTGTTCCTTACTTACCATCACTATTGTTTTTGCAACGACACGTTTTATTTCTATGAAGCACAAACATGCATTTATTTTTAATTAGTACGCATTTATTTTTACGTTATAATTAGACACACGGACATCCATTAATAGATTATTTAGCACACACATTGGCATATTACCATTCCCACACATACAGTGTTGATTAATACATTAAAACGAACATTTTATTTAATTAATTATAAAATTTGTTAGGGGTTAAAAAAAATTATTTTCCCTGCTCCATCAATAGCATACATGTAGATATTAGGTAGGGACTAGATTAATCTAAAAGAGGAAGTAGGGATGTGTGATGTAAAGTCTTCACATATTTGTAATGTTCACCTTGTTTTATATTAAGCCTGCAGCAATTACCATAATAATTACCATCTGTGAGGCAGCAAGCGCGGGGACACCGTTCTTACCTGCTCTTGTAGACCGACAACGTCAAAACACTTCCTCGATTAGGGACCGGACTACGAGGGTCGGTTTCCGGGATGCTGGGTCCAGGAGATTAGCCACACCCACCTGTCATGTTTCCCTACAGCGAGAGCGAGGCCAGAGGGCGGAAGTGGGAGGAGCTGACCCCAGGAAGTAGTTCCCCACGGCCACTGAAAAGGGACCAACACCAAGAGGGAGGGTGTTCGACCAGGAGCGGAGTGGAGGCGAACAACGAGCAGAGCGTGGAGTCCGGAGAGTGAAGACGGGGACCATAGCGGAGCGACTGACGAAGAGACGGACGAGCGGTGGAGCGAGGAGCGGCCGCAACTCAGGAGAGTTGCGGCGGGGCCGGTCAGTGATTGCAACTCCGGGGAAGGCAGGAGAGGGTACGAGGGTGGCGGGAGGATTGCGGAGACAGCGGGCACGGGTTAAAAAGAGAAAATCCCGACCAGCACTTACTGCACGTTTAGTTTTGCACTACGACCCCGAGGAACCCCCCCCTTTTTTCCACTATTCTTATTATTGCCATCTGTGCACAAGGAACTTCTCTGATCGCTGGTGAAGATAGACCACACGTCCATTGATTCGTCCCGTTTTGTTTCTCTCCATTGTGTTTTCCTGTTTTTGTTTTGGGGCTTTATTTTCCTTTGAAAGTCCGGGCAACACCCTTCTGGTGTGGTTACGGGTAGCGACTAATTCCCCACCCCACTGTCACACGGTAACTGACGGCCTCCTTTTCTCCCTTCTTTATGAGCCTCCGGGGTAACACCAACGAGACCGAAGAGCCAGACCGAGTGTCGTCAAACCCCAGCCCGAGAACCGCGAAGATGGACCAGGGAGAAGAGGAAGGAGGAACACCTGCAGCGATTTCTAAAACCCTACATCCTGATAATAAAACTCACACCTTTGGAAAGTACATTCAGCCTCCGCGTCTGTTTATCCGGCCCACCCTCCCACACCATCATTCTGAAACATAAGGTTTATGTACGAATAGTGGATAATATATAACTTTTTATTGTAAAATATCAACAACTGCATGTGTCTGTTTCCAGGGACTATATTGGGGATCCATATATATATATATAACCCCACCTCCCCACCCGCAGATAAGTTACTCATTTAGGGTTGTCTGACTCATTCCACTCCCTATTTCAATGAGCATAACATGCAATCATACTTTTAACTGTATTTAATTTAATGTAAATGTGTACTTCTATAACTTTTATATTATGGATTTGTATCAGATATCATGTGCTTTTATGGTCTATTTTTATTTGACCGAATAAAGAATTTGAATTAAAAAAATTGAATTGAGCATAACCTGTTGTAGCGTGGAGTGAGAGACCTGCCCGTTTACTTTTCTCTGAGGAGGATTCTCTTTGGGCTGAGGGCACCTACTTTCATCCCCACTGACACCTGCGTTGTGGGCGCCAAGACTTGGCACCCAGAATGCGTGCCTATCCCTTAAAGTCCTCTGAAGAACTGGCACCCTGGAAGTAGGAGGTACACACAGTCCTAACCGGAAACGTCCTGGGGCTGTATTACAATAAGTGCCCCGGGGGCGCTATGGGCGTTTGCGCCCGCTTTGCGCACCCCGGGGCACATTGGTATTACAGAAGGGGGTGCAGATGCTTGTGCGTCCCCTTCAGTAATACCAATACCGCTGGTGCACTTAAAGCGCCAGCGCTACCATCAGGAGGCGTTCCCTCATTTGCATGGGGGCGTGCCCTATGCAAATGAGTGCATTCCTTTCCTTTGCGCCCGCGCCATATTACAGACGTGGGCGCAGAGGCAAAGTAGCTCTCAGGGGGCTCACTCACAGTGCACCACCTTTTTGGTGCACCCCTGAGAGCTACTTCTAGGTGGGGCACTGTGAGCGCGCCCCCTGAGAGCAGCCCTCTGGAGGGGAGAAAGGGGGTCCTATGGACCCCTCAGACATCCCCTTGCAGGCGGGTGCAGATCTCTAATCCCCTTTAAAAGTGCAGGCGTGTTGACGCCTGTACTGTGAAAACATGGAGCGGCTGCAAGCAGTCGCTCCATGTTTTCACATGAATGCGCTGCCCCCCGGGGAAGCGCATTCACCATAATGAGGCTCATTATCATTGTTTGAGCACGGCGCACCTTTGAAAAGGTTCACTGGGCGCAAACAATGACAATGCGTAATACGGACCCTGAGGTGTTTTCATAGCCTCCCCAAAAGACAGGAGAGGTGTCCCATTCTCCTATTGGGGTTTGTTAAATGCTTAACAGATACAAAATATTATCTGTATTATAATTACTGTTATTGAGTCTTTGTGAGCAATGGCTGAAGAATACGAGGAGGTACTTTTGGTGGTTGGAGTAGACCAGGTATGTAGTATGGAGGATGTTTTACTCCTTCAATGAAGTAGAGGTCATGAATGCAACAAGGCTAATCACATAATATGTAAAAACAGACCCCTCCAACCCATTTTGATGCTTTTGTTTATATTGACGTGCCTTTGGCTTACACTGAACACGCAATGTTGCTTCAGGGGAAATTTAAACATGTAGTGCAGAAGATAGATATGCTTATGTCTGCTCACCATGCCAAAACATACTTGGCAGTTCGTCTTAAGGGTTTTCAGGGTCCTGGGCGAGACTTATTTGGTGGGCACCATTTCATTACTTATTTTCTGCTAATTGAAGACTGAATGATGCCAAACGAACTCAGAAACAGAGTCGCACAAAAACTGTTGAAATATGTCTTTATGAGGGCCTGCAAAACCCTTCAGAAGACACTTGACAAAGAGAGAGAGAGACTGGGTAAGGGTTAGAGGTAGGAAGAGAGAAGGCAGGTTGAAATATAGAAATTGAGGTGAGATAGATAAAGTTCACTATCCCAGGGAGCCCCTTGGAAGGTAAGGGTTCTGAACAATTGCCGATTTTGCCCATGCCTTAAAATATCTCTGAGACTTGGCCTGTACCACAAATGCACAAAACACATCCAGATCGCAATCACCTTCTAATAGCAAAAACTAAGGAAAGGCTTACTGAAGTTGTACATGTATGTATAAACCATTATGACAGTACAAGCTGCAACATTGAGGTACTGAGGCCACAGGGACTATGCAAAACAAACTAAACAAACACAGGAGATAGCAATTAATCCACAGACAATGAATGTTATAATTGGGTGTAACCCAGCTGAAAGTAATAAAATACCTTTCTGGTTAGCCGGAAAAACCTATCAATTAGAAGCTGTGTTTCCTCATTCTTCTCCATGGGATAAACACCTGCTTTTGAATATGCACCTCCCAATGGGGAAGGTACCTAACGTACAACTGTGTCTGTCTTGGTTAAGTCTGTTTGCCACACTGTATATTATGACACACGGCATGTCATCAACTGCAGTGTTGCCGGAAGTACTGAGTCAGATACAGGAAAAACACTAGTAGTAGACTTAGGAATGAAGCTAACAGTTAACATAGCTATAGTAACCAATATAGTTATCCTTAAGATTAAAAGTGATAAATCACTATTGACCATTCACCAGAAGTATACTGCAAACCCACAAGATCAGAAAGAAGGCGAGCTACCAAAAATAATTAAGATCTACTTGGAGAGAGACAGCTTAGGGGCACACCTACAAAGACCCTAGTAAAAACTAGGGTAAAGATGAAGATCAGGGAGATATAATGTAAGAAATAGGAGAGAAATAAGAGAGATAGAGATAGATATCAGTCTTTTGATGAGCTATATTCTTATTCTTCACAGGACCACAGAGATGAGAAATTATAGTTTTGCAAAGGATGCCCAATCTTCCCCCGGACCTGACAAAAGGGAAAACCTGTCAGCAGGGAAGTAGGGGATAGAGGAGGGGTATAGTCAAGGACCAGCACCCCTAAAGCAGCCTTTTCAAATGAAAAGTGAACCTCTGTCAAGAAAGCAGGTTGCCTCACAAAAAGTGACTTCTGCGGAAGTATTTATAGCTCACCAGGAACTTAAAAGCCACCTGAACATTGGAGGAGACAAATAACTGCATACAAAGAAAAAAACCTGATTGGCATCTGAATGTACTGGATTTAGTTTTTAAAGTCCAGATTCAGACTGAAGGTGGTTCTAAGCGAACAATCTCAGTGATTTTCTGGATTCAATTGACATAATTCTTGTGGAAAGAGATTGGCCCCCATAAGTTAAAATTATGGGGAGGAAGTTATAATGAAAGTATTCTCTTCGCTAGTACCCCAGCCACAGAATGTCTGGTATGCCGCACAGCGGGCATCATAACTAGGTCCAGTATAATACAAAAGCCAGGGAGGATGAGATAAAGGTGCACCACCGCAAGTGACTCCTTTTAGTGATGAACTGCAGGTTCAGAAAAAATATCTAATAACGCCAGCGGCTGAAACAAATTTTCAATTAATTACAGTGCCAAGAAAGAAAGAAAAAAGTTCTTTCAGTGGTTCCTCAACCTACCTGCAGATTCCTCATCTACAGAAAAATCCTCAGGCATCAGACTGGATCCAGAAAACGTCAAAGACATGATGACGCCGGTAGAGTGTGCTGGACAAAGTTAACGCCGGAAGTGACGTCAGGCGATGCCTCCGAGGTCATGAAGCGCCCGCCCTGGTGCACACATCAACATTTTTCCAAGCCTTGAAGGCACGAGAGAGATTAAAATCTTGAGATACAGTAGTACCAATGAAATTGAAACTGGGATCTTATTAACTTTCCCTATAAACATCCATCAAATGCGGAGGCAGGTGGGTTGGTGAGGAATCCGTAGGTAGATAGAGTATCCACCAGAAAGATCGTTACAGCAGGAAACTTTTTTTCTGATGGCTTCTTCTACCTCCAGATTCCTCACTTGTAGAACAGATTTCTCTGCAGTACTCTGCCTAGAGGAAGGGTTAATGGAAGATTTAGACTAAAAAATCCTGCAAGACGGATCTAGCGTAAATTTTCACTGTAACAATAAATGTTACAAATAGGTGGAAAGTCAAGAAATGTAATACAATTCTATACTGTATTTAGTCTGATATACATGACAATAATTTAATTTGGCAAAATTAATTTCCAATCGAAACATGTATTAACAAACAATACTTTTAACGCCTCATAAGTTGCTCAGCTCATTGACAAGTGACAACACTGAAAATAACAATAAACAAATTCAAGAAACAGATTTTCTTATGAAGAAATTGTTTCTGTTCATTGGACTGATGTATCACCCAAAGGCTTAGCCCACTTTGATTACTGCCACAGTACAGTCAATACGTGTTTCACAGCTATTATTCTACTAGCCTCTTCTTCAGAGTTGTACGAAGTTCGATAAACAAAATACAAATTATCCTATATCTGCAAAAACCTGCATGCATGACCTATTGCATTAGTGTACCTTAAAGGGATATTGAATCCACAAATGATGGATAATGAATTCTTATAACAGAACAGTATGAGCCAAAACAGTATGTGTCATGAAGACAGCATAGTCTCCATTTTCCAGTGATTACATTTCTTATTTATTAATTGACAGTAAGACACATAGGACTTCAAAATGTCTCCTGTACCCTGATATTTAAAAATCAAATAAAGCATATACATAAAAGTGAATATTGATGTAGTATAGGACAGCCCTCCATGTTTCTAATTGAAGGTAAGGAGGCAACCTTGCTTTAAAATGATTATTTGTATTGGGAATATAAAAGGAGATAAAAATATCAAGGAGATTGAGCGGAGTAGATCAATTTATAGTATGGGAATCCAACATTAGGTTGGAGATTATGTGTATGTTTTATTTGATTTAATACATCAGTGTTAGAAATGGGGGTCTCTAGTTGGCAGGTAGTTACCCTGTCTTAGTAGGGACCCTTCTTCCTAGACAGGATAAGGGAGTTACACATCTAAAATAACCCCTGCTCACCCCCTTGGTAGTTTGGCACGAGCAGACAGGCTTATCTCAGAGGCAATGTATAAAGCATTTGCACATAACTCACAGTAATACCGTGAAAACAATACAAAAGGACACCACACCAGTTTTAGAAAAATAGCCAATATTTAAGACCAAAACGATAAGAATCCAACATACTGTCATCAAGATACAATCATGCAAAAATAGACTTCAAATACAGTTCCTGGAAGTTGAAAGCTCCGTCCGGGGCTATCAAGGCATCATGCACAAACAAATCCAACGGTTCAGACTGGCCACAGCGTCGCGGACCATCTATGGTGTCTGGAAGACCCGCAAAACAGTAAATGACGGGCGTTGAGGACCTCGCAATGAGTTCCGAAGAGCCGGTGTTGGCAGGCGTCGGTTCCGGAGGTCGGTGCAGGAGTCTTCGGGCCCTAGAAGTCACATGCGTGTAGGCCAAACTCCGTGAGGTTGAAGTCAGGAGCGTCGGCAGGCGTCGAGGATGCGGTGTGATATGGGGCGGTGCTTGTTGCTGTGCTGGCAGGTCACGGTGCAAGCAGCGTCGTTGTTGTTGCTGAAGCGCTGTTGTCGGTAAACCCAAGGCTGCGGTGCGAGACGGGGCAATGCCGTGTGCAGGGCCCACAGGTCGCGTGCAAGCAGCGGAATCAGTTGACGGTCTGGAGTCAATGGTGCTGGTGTCGGTGGGCCAAGACGGTGCGGGACGGGGCGGTGCATCATGTAACTTACGAGCGGTCCACCACAACCCATGGTGTAGGCAGCAGCGTCGATGTCAGCTTGCAGCGGTGTCATCAGTAAGACCATGGCGGCAGTGTGAGGCGAGGCAGTGCGGAGTGCAGTGTGCACAGGTCGTGGTGCTAGCAGCGGCTCAGTGGCGGCGGCGGATGCCGTCATCAGTGAGACCAGGGTTAGGGTGCGAATTGTGGTGGTGCCCTCTGCGGTGCGTTCAGGTCATGGAGTCGGAAGCGGCATTGTTGATGGCTTCGGGTTGCTTTTTCCCCCTGTGGCAGCTGAAACACACAGTTCCAAATGCAGGTACCCAGAGGAAGGCGAAGTCTTTGCTGTTCCTGAGACTTCTTGAACAGGGGGAAAGCTCTACTTAAAGCCCTTAGAGATACTCAGAAAAAGAAGTTGTAGAAAGTTCAGTCCAGTCCTTTCACTGCCCAAGACAGAAGTAGCCAGTACAGGCCAACACAGCAAAGCACACAGAAAAGTGGTAGTGTCTCCTCACAGCTCCTCCAGCTCTTCTTCTTGACAGGTTCTTTAATCCCAAAGAGTTCTAAAGTCATGGGGTCAGGGCCCCAATATTTATACCACAGTCCCCTTTGAAGTTGGCACAAACAAAGTTCCTCTGGCATACATAAACCAGTCCTGCCTGGCTCAGACCAGGTCCACTGCAGGAGGGGGAGACAGCTTTGTGAGAGGCAGCCACAGTCCATTCAGGTGCATGCGACAACTCCTCCCACCACTCTTAATGCAGCCATGTCTATTCAGCCTCTGTCTATGTCTAGTGTGAATGCACATCCCTAGCTCCTGTCACTCTCAACCCAGACGGTGAATACACAAACAGGCAGAGGCACACAGGATGGTTAAGCAAGAAAATGCCCACCTTCTAAAAGTGGCATTTTCAAACACAATATCAAAATCATCTTTAAGAAAAGATGTATTTTTAAATTCTGAGTTCAGGAAGCCTAAACTCCAGTTCTCTATCTTGTCCCAATGGAAAGTTACGCTTGTAAATTGTTAAAGTGCAGCTCCCACGATAGCCTATGGGACAGACAGCCTTTCAATAGTGAAAACCAAAATACACAGGATTTCACTATCAGGACATGTGAAACACATCAGAACATGTCCTACCTTTCACATACACTACATCCTTCACAGGAGGGGCGGTATCTTGGGCCTACCTGAGGGGTGCCTTACATGTAAGAAGAGGGAAGGTTAGGGTCTGGCATGTGGGTGCACTTGCTAGGTCGACATGGCAGTAAACAAAACTGCGCACAGACACTGCAGTGGCAGGTCTGAGACTCCTTTGAAAGGCTACTTGTGTGGTGGCACAACCAGTGCTGCAAGTCCACTAGTAGCATTTGATTTACAGGCCCTGAGCACACACAGTGCACTGTACTAAGGACTTAATAGTAAATCAAATATCCCAATCATGGAAAACCAATAATAGCACAATTTACAGTAGGAGCACTTGCACTTTAGCACTGAATAGCAGTGAAAAAGTATGCAGAGAGACTAAACCAGCAAAAACAAAGTCCAGCATACCATCAAAAACAGGAGGTCAGAAGGCAAAAAGACAGGAGAAACACGTCAAAAGATGCCAGGTCTAACAATTAGGGTACAGGAGACATTTTTTAGTCCTATATATCGTACTTTCAATTAATAAATGAGAAATGTAATCTCTGGCAAATGGAGTTTATGCTGTCTTCTTGGCATATACTGTTTTGACACAACGTGTTCTGTTATAAGGATTCATTATCCATCATTTGTGGATTCAGTATCCCTTGAATGTGCACTAATGCAATAGTTCTGGCATGCAGGTTTTTGCAGTTGTAGGATGATTTATATTTTTTGTTCATCGATTTCTTTACAGCTCTGAAGAACTGGCAAGTAGAATAGCAGCGAAACACATGTTGCCTGTAATGTTGCAGTAATCAAAGTGGGCTAAGCCTTTAGTTGATAAATCAATACAATGAATTGTTTATTTCTATTTTCAGTGTTGTCACTCGTCAATGAGCTGAGCAACCTTAGAGAAGTTAAAAGTATTGGTTGTTAATACATGTTTTGACTGGAAATTTATTTTGCCTAATGAAATGATTTTCATGTACTTATCGACCCTAATGAATTTTGCTTAGTGGTAAATTAAATCAAACTAAATACAGTATATAATTGTATTGCATTTATTGACGCTCCACATATTTGTAACATCTATTGTTACAGTGGAAGGTAATTTTATCGGATGATGAGATATGGCCAGGGTTGAGTGCACAGGCCCTTGTGTAGGTCAATCCAGAGCTGGGCTTGGAGGAGGAGCAGGGCTGCGCAGAGGATCCTCACTCCGGCTCTGAGGACAAAGGTCCTGTGGGAGTCGGCGAACACCTGGATGATTTACCCCGTGAGTGCTTCTTCAGTTTCTTGTGATGCTTTTGCCGCTCGGTGGATGAGGAAGACGGAGCTCGGGAACTACGTCGGAAACGCTTCCGGCAACGCTTCCGGCACCGGCTGTCATCCTTCACCATGGCCGTAAAGAATTTGGCCTCCCACTCCTTGATGGCCTTGAGGTTCATGTTGAGGCTTGAGGAACAGGTGCTTTGGAGTCATGGTCAGACCCCAGAAACCACAAACATATTGAGCGGGAGTCCGCGATTGACATCTGTCCCTTGCAATCCAGACAGGATTTAAAACCAGATTTTTTGGGTGAAGACATTTTGGTACTACTAGTTTAAGTTTTTTGTGTGAGGAATTACTTCAGAGATCGAAGCTTCGGATACATGTCAAAGATGCGGCAAAAAGAGAACTAACGATGATGCACCAGGGCTAGTGCTTTATGGCCTTGGAGGAGTCGCCTGACGAAACTTCAAGCACTGGATAAATCCAGCGCCCTCAGCCGGTGTCATCATCTCTCTGAAGTTTTCCGGATCCAGTCTGACGTCTGGGGTTTGTTCTACAGGTGAGGAATCTGCAGGTAGAAGTATTCATCAGAAGCATCATCCCCTGACCATCAACAATGAACACTCCAGTGTACCCTAAATTTAGAGCCTGATACTTCTCATAAGTCTGATAACTCTTGGAGAAGTGTATTGGACTAATGCAACTTGAACTTGCATTGTAAAACATATGCAGTACATAATCCACATATAACTGGATTAATGATGCCACTAACAGGCAAATAATACAACATCACATTAGATAGTGAAATTATTTTTTACACAAAGTTTAGCACCAGAATCATATTATTTAATATCTTTCTCGTTAGAGGGATTCCAACTCAGATTTACAAGATTACCTCAGGGGTATGAGAAAGGCGCTGGGGTATTCTGAGCAAGAATAACTGAACTGATACAGTGTGATCAGAGTGTACTTTCATATGTTGATGACATATGAATAACAGATGAAGAGTCGGATGAACATTTACAGCAAGTAGATTGACTAGTCACATTGTTTGCTGAAGCAGGCTAGAATTATTAAGATTCTTTATTGTTTTGGTTAATTAAAAGCGTAACAATGTTACTAATAACTTACAGAAGCCAATATACAAAGTAAAATACATAAAATAATGATCATAACATTGTGCAAATATAGCGAATCCAAGCCATTAATAAAGAGAATAGACGACAACTTGACATTCCTAAAAAGGTGGGACACCCTGGTAAAGTGCAATTATGCCAACGTTGCTCCTCCATCACCTAAATACAAGTGTTCATCATAAAATGCTGGGTGAAATGCTTCAGTTCCAGCTCATTAACAATATAAAATCGGCAGAATTTTCACTTCATTGGTATATTCTAGAGTCCAAGGATAAAAGCGTACTAACTTAAAAACCACCATCTAATTTGTGCGAATCTATATCAAGAGGTTCCAGCCAGGCACAGCTCAGTGTCCTTTCCACCATTTGATTCTCGGCCGTCAGTATTATGGATTGCTTTTTCATGTAGCTGGAGGTATTTCAGCAGCTTGCAGCTCAGTTGGGGGTCTGCAGGATCTAAGCTGTTTATTATAGCAGCCCTACATGTACGTATGCCTCCATCATTGTAGCTCTTTTTTAACAAAGTGGTGTGTGCTTTTTGTAAGTAGGGGCCTATACAAATCAAATGTATGAAGTCCTCTTTCATTGAACCACAAAGGGGCCGATTCCGATCTCGGCCGGCAGGGCACCGAATCGGATTCGGCTTTACCGGATCCGATTCGGACGCCCTGTTTCCGACCGATTCGAACACCCGTCCGCGCGAGCAACTACGATGCGAGCGTACGCGAAATCCCCGACCGACTCGTTCCCGGCTCCGAACCGCTCCGACCGACTCGTACGGACTCGACTCGCACCACGCAATGGAGACGTTCCCCGACCGGGCAAGTACGATGCGCGCCTCGAACAGTCCGACCGACTCGCGCCGTCCGGCTCGAAAGAGCAGTCGGAGCCGGACTTCGGGGGTCCGTGTCGGACCCCCCTGTACGCGTAGCCGCGCGAGTCGCACACAGGGGGGACCCATGGGTCCCCCCTACACATGCATGTACGGCGCGAGTCGCACCAACGCGTACCCGCTGTAGGGGGCGCCCTTGTTCGCGACGCACCCATTGAGTCAATGGGAGCCCGTGTACGCGTCGTACGACCGGCTCCCATTGACTTCAATGGGAGTCCGACCGAATCGAGTCCGATAGCATGCGTCCGCATCGTACTCGTTCGGTTGAACTGCTAGAGTCCGGTTCGGTCGGATATCTCTCCGAATCCGACTCGGTTGGAGGGATTTCCGGCCCGAATCGGAATCGGCCCCAAAGTCTACATGATGTGGAGCCACTGTATTTCCAAGACGGTTGGTCCACCAATTAAGGTAATTGGCCAATTAGAATCGCCATCAGCCTTCTCTTTAAGTGCACCGAAAATGCAAGGCTTAGATATGAGGTCCGCTTCAGACTGCTGGAGTGTTTAAGCACCACCCCGGAGTGCGAACGTCAGCTGAGACTGTTGTTGTCGACCAGATATAAGTGCCATTTCATCGCTTTATTTACCACTTGCCTGAAACTTGAGAATGGCATATTCTTATTCCAAAGCTCGGCAATATTTGTCAGCTTTAGAGCATTATAGAGATATTTATGGAAGGTAGATTATGGATCATTTTCGACAGCTAACCATAATGAAATGTTTAGTAAGGAGCATTCTTTGTTTGATCTAATTTTATACCAGCTTTTTATGGTGGTGCACATTCTCCCAAGTATCTCATTTGTGAGGCCAAATTCCAAACGAACTTGTGCCGGAGAGCCTTTTGAGGAAGCCTAAACACCAGCTTGGATGCCCTCACCTGCAGACTGCTCAGTAGGAGGGCATCTTTCCCATGCAAAGAAACACTTGCATAAGGCACAGTGGGTAGCAATTTAGCCGCTATTACTGACAATAATGGCTTGAAAGAGGGGCCACCTAATTTCTTGGCAAGTGTGCAAAACGCAAATATCAGGGCATTTCCTTTTATTGTCATATATTTCTTCTGCTCCTGATGATTTACTCTATTATCAATAAATCCTCACAAGCACTTATAGCTACCGACCTCCTCTAACATCGTCTCATCCAGCTGGACTATGAGCGTGGCCCTTGGTCGACTTGTAATAGTCATTGTTTTAGTTTTGGTTGTATTAATTTCAAGCTTGTTGGCACTGGTGTAATTTTTCAGTTCATTCACTGATCTTTGCAATCCAACTTTTGTTAGACTGAGTAATACATCATCCGCGTATGCAAGATGTGATATATCTCACGGGTCCAAATGTGGTCAGTGCACGTTTACCTGGTCTAACCTCGGTGATACATCTGCCATGAACAGATTGAAAAGGTGTGGCGCCAAAACGCATCCCTGTTTCAGGCCGTTTTATTGTAACAATCTTCAGTGAAATCCTTGTGCTATAACCCAGTTTGATTTGAATCCAAGTGTTCAATGGCTCATAGTATCTTGGTTGGGATATTCCAGTCCCTTAATGTCCTCCGTAAGATGCCTTGATCAACACAGTCAAATGCAGCTTTTAGATCTATAAAGCAGAGATGCAACTTTTGACACTTTCTTCTGCATTTGTCTGCTATTAGGGAAATATCTAAGATTCTCATAGTTGTGCCAAACCCTTTTCTGAATCCAGTCTGGTTTGCCGGGATCAGGTTAAACCTGTTAGACAACTCTGTGAGATCAGCTAGGATTAAAGTTGTGTAATATTTTGCTTCTGCGTCTATTAGAGCTATTAACCTATATATGGCTGGGTTGGTGTGGTCCCCACCTTTATAGTCTGGATTTACTATCAAACCTCTCCAGCTCGTCGGGATGATGCCTGTTGCTAGCTCAACCTCTTTGTATAAGGCAGATAGCGGATTTGCCCAGTACTGAGGACCCACTTTAAAGATGGCCTGTGGAATGCCATTGGGCACATACGCTCTATCTCTTCTCCCTGTAGTTGTACTTTTTTTACTTCATAGGGTGAATAAGACTGCTGCTTGAGGTTGTCCAAAGTTGTGTTAGGACCACCATTTCCTGTGTTTTTTGGATTATTGACATCACTTATTGTGATGCTTTCCCCATTTTGAGCCACAGTTGCCCCCACGTCAAGACTCTTTTGTATTTCCGTTCCATGTATAACACTGGCACAACCCCTTTTGTCCCTTAGAAGACTTGTTCGTTCAACTATCTCTGGCCCTTCAGGCCAACGACCACCGTCGAACATCTTGGTCAGGTAGGTAGTTAACCTATGCTTCCTCCGGCACATTTGAGATATTTATTACACCAGGCTAGTAATATTTTTCGGATTTTAATTGTCCTATGAAGGAAAAAAACAAACTCCTGGGTTCTTTGAAAAGTTTGGGGCGGAAGCCACCTAGTTCTCTCATAGAACCAAAAGCATTAATGGGATTCCTGAATTTTGGCAGAACATATTTGCCACACTAGCAGACAAGGTGAAACTCCTTTATCCCTTGAACACTCATGCATTTACAAGGAAGGAATGGAAAAATTAACATACACAAACTCTTAGAGTTACAAGCAGACAGACTCACAAATGTACATTTACAATAATGAGATAACACTTGATTTAGTAATCAGGAAAGTATGCAGGAGGTTGGCATACACTTATACAACAAAGGGCAGACAGTACCCATTTTCTGAAGATCACATTTGTCTACAGCAGCGGAAGGGAGATTTGTTAAATAGAGAAAATAATCAGTGCTTGCAGACTACAACTACTAAAGACCGATCCACAGATCAAGGAAATAAATTAACTCTGGTAACACGTACCGTTGTTAGAAGCTGCAGCTAAAGCAAGCATACCAAATTCTCGTACATTGCATCTGTGTTGGTTGCAATAGGCCATGAGTCAGGCTAGTATAGATGTATAATTTGAATATGTCCCTTTATGGAGAGCACAAGAATTCTTGCAGTATTGACAGATAATACCCAAGACCCCATCTACAAAACAACTGCATGAATATCATGACGTTTTTTATACTAAAGGATCAGCACAGCCGGCTACATGCACAAAACACCGGTATTCCACTGCTTCTGTGGCTGTACAAGAGAAATTTGAGGGTTCAGAATTCAAAATTAAATACATACATGTGAAGCCATTAGGAAACTCAACCGTACAAATTGCAGAACTGCACACGCTCCTCTTTGCCTTACCAAAAGTAGATAAATTAGTTTCTATTTTAATTGTGACCAATTCATAATTTTTGTGTACATGGATATAACGTTGATTTAAAACCTTTTGGAAATTGATGATTCCGAATACTCACAGGGGAAGACAATAAAAGCTAAACAGCTCTGGACTCAGATAGCTGCCCTCCAGAGACAGTTTCCTTTGGTGGAGGTCCAGCACATGCTGCCACACCAGATCAAGGGTGCTCCCTTCTGCCACTGATCAGACTGTGAAATCTGCATACAAGAGCAATGTTGTGAAGTAGCCGCAATGATCCAGTCGAAAACTAGAAATGACCCAAATTTAGAGGTCAATATCAACACAGTGAAAAAAACCACCCCTGGGATTTCTGGAGAAATGAAGCTACTTCCTGGGGCAAGATGAGCTCACCTACTGTCAGTATTCCTACAACAGGAGAATGCTACATACCAAATAAGTCTAGCTGATTGAACCTAGTGAAAGCCACTCATGAAAGAATAGGCTCTGCACATGCAAGAGTGTCTGCAATGTTATGCATCCAACAGGTGCACTACTGCTGGCTGCTGATGCCACAACACGCTAAACAATATGTACTAAAATGCAAAACCTGTCAAAAAATAAAGCATGCTAAAACTGTGAGACCCTCCACGAGCTCCACTGGAGAAAACAGCACATCTTTTCTAAAATGTGTACCTGCACCACGTCAATCGGGTCCAGAAAGCAGATAAATATATTCTGGTAGGGGTTGACGCATGCACACGATTCATTCAGTGTGGCCCCAGCACCAGACCAAGGCTCATGCATTCGCAAAAGATGTATTAGGTTAGGTAAGCAATGGACGGATTTCATACATTTTATCCTGATCTAGGGCAAGTTTTACCTATAAGGCATGAGCAGAGGCACTTGCTAAGACAGGAGTAAGTCTCTGATTCTCGCACCCCTTTTGGCCCAGGTCAAACAGAGTCATCAAGAGCGCTAACTATATGTTAAAACTAGCATTGATCGGTTCTAGATAATGGTGAATTATGGGTAATGCACAAACAGATTTAAATAAGATGCCAAGACATGGACTGTTAAACCGCACCCCTTATGAGTTGCTGTTGATTTACAAAATGCATATACCCGACTGTCCAAGATAGAGGAATCTGTACGATCAATCACATCTTACTTCGTTGAAGATTTTGCAGCATACATGTGATGGTCTAAGCCAGACTACAACTCCTACATTGTATCCAGTGACTTGCTCGGTGGTGAAGGTTAGTGAACTTGTGGTAGAGGAATTGGGATTGAAGGAACAGTTTGTTCTAGCCTTTAGAGATCTTGTGTCAATGCCAGTGCTGGGAACAAAAGGAACAAGAATGGTTATACTACCACCTTTAGCTGGGAAAAAAAGAATACCATTGGTCTCTGTGGACATGGTAAAGCCTAACCATGTTGGCCATTCAATACAGCAGACCAGTGCAACTTCTGAAGTCAATGCTGACAGTACAATTGACAACCCTATCACAGAATGTGTCCCAGTCAGACAGCCCTCATGAAACTGAAGCGCAATCAGTCCTAAGCACAGATAAACAAGGGGTAAGCACTGAGGCAACTGTTGATAATGTAGAGTGCCAACTGTACAATCTTTAGAACTCAAAAGTTAATCAGATGAAAACTTTCATCATTTCAGTGATTGTATCCCACAAGATTGATATGCAGTATTATCAGAACATGAGACTATCCCATCAAATTAAATACTATTTGAAGAGTGCAGAGTCATTTGACCTAGTTTTAGGCAATCCAATATGGATTCTTGAGCCAAGGACGAGTTAATAGGGTTCAACTAGAATGAGGCCACCAATCTAAAGATCTCTTTGATGGTATCTGCTCAGTGAAATGTGATGTGGGTCTTTGCTTGGTGATAGTGTTGCACAAGTTGCTGAGGGTGACTTCTTTAAATGATGACCGAGTGGCTTTACATTTTTGGATTACTGTTTTAGTTTTTGAACTTTAGTCATATCTGAGAGAGGGTGACCATCTTTGAATAAGAGAGAGCTAGATTATTGGTTTAGTGTTTTAGGTTTCAACTTTAGTTGTATCTGAGAGAGTTAGTTCACTCTTTTTCACCTTCTCAGAGAAGAAGTGGGAGAATGTCTCACATCTCTCTTTCAATGTGTTGAGAATTTCGGTTGGAGATGATTGATGGAATGATTTGCAATTTTAAAATGTTGTTTATGCTGATTCTTGATTTATTCTATTTTTCAATTTTATGAAGAAGAATTTAACCACAAAAATGTGTTAAATAATTCTTTCAATCCAGAGTTCAGCTGAGTTCCAGACAAACTGGCATTGATGCCATTTACGTTCAGTGGCCTAAAGTGTTTTCCTTTCTTTTTAAGGTTCTTTGAATCCCATGTATTGGGCATTTTGACTTTTGTTTTCTTTTCAGTGTGACTTGGGCCCATATCATCAAGGAATCCTGGCATGATTTCCATGTATTTCCAAGTAATTGTTAGTGACTCCCAATGTTGAGGGGATGTTTTGGAGGGCAAAGACTGCATCGTGTTATATGGAGTTTGGGCCAGGTTTGTTGTGTTTCCAACAAACTGTTTAGCTCTTTTTGGTTGACCAGAGATCTTAGTTTTAGCAGCATTTATTGAGAAGAGGATGAGTAGGAGGACTGATTAGTCAATTTGTTTTAAGGTGTCAAGCTTTAGTTTTCCTTCTTTCTTAACTAGAAGGTCTCGTAACAAGCCTTATATGTCCATTGGAGGCGAGCATAGTCTGACAAGATTATTGTTGTATAGGTAGATAGAAAAGGCACATATGAATCATTCAAATCAACCCAGTGCACATTGAAATCTCCTAGGGAGGTGTTATTTAAAATACTTTCAGTCAATAATTCAGTTATTTGATCATTGAAAGTTGAGTGATTCCCAGGTGGGAGGTAAATGAGGTGGAGTTTAAGGGAAAGTGGGTCAGACAACTTTAATTCTATTGAAAGACATTGTAATGTAGGAATTATTATGGAGTCTTTATGGGTGACTGCTATTCTGCCACCTGTTTTGTCCATTTCTGTTAATTTTCTTTCAGTTAGGAATGGAAAATCAAGCTTATAATCAGTGATTAACTTCTCTCTCTCCATGCCCTGTTTCAATGCAGATGTCTCCAATGTTTAACAGCTCCCCCAAGATCCAGTGCAGATATTACCATTACAGAAGGCATGTCTTCCTGGAGGGCCAAGCAGGCTAATATTCTTGAGGGTCTGTTTAAGCAACTGTGCTCCACAGTTCTTTAAGCATGTTCTTGCATCAGATATTTAGCTAGAGGTAGGGTCAAATCTGTTTGTTTTCCTCCAACAGGCAAAGCACAATTTCTTTTTTCAGTAACGGTAGCAAAAACATGTTTACCTTCTGTTTGAAGGTTGTTTTCAAGGCCCAATGGGCTGCACATGGGTTGGAGCTAAGCGGACTACCATGAGTCCTGGCATCCAGTAAGTTCCCCTTTCCAGCTCTCTCCTTAAACTAAACAATGAATGCAGAAGACCACCTCTCCTCTTTTCAAATTAATGAAGTTCCTGGAAACTCACCAGCTGTCCTTCCTGAGCTGTTAAGGATCATGTGCCCCACACCCAGGCCACCCTGTCACCAGGCATACGCCATTGTCCTGCTCTGGGAGCAGTCTTCATACCTCATTACAGTCAAGCACGGTACCAGCCTTTCAGGGTCTAACAGCAAGCTAGTGCTGCTGCGGATCACAGACATGATTCTGCCCTCCTGCTGCTGAGCTGAGCTCGAGCAGGGGAAGGTAGAATAATAGGTTTCCTGTCACAGGGAGGTGTGACCACCTCCCAGACAGGACATAGTGTATTGGGCTGGGGTAGGGACACTTGTCAGTGCCACCAGACTGCTTTGATGGGCTCATTTGGTGCCCTCTTTGCATACCCCAGTTGAAACCAGTTCAGGGAGCCGTTGGCTTCCGCTCTGGCATGAAACTGGACCAAGGACATGGAAGTATCCTCCGCTCTGTCCAGCCCTAACTCTGGGTGGGACCCCTGAATCGTCCCAACCCTTTCCTTTGGGTACTTAAGGGCCTACCTGTGGGTGGCTCTTCAGATTCGTTGTGGGACAAGATTCAGATCTGAAACCACTTCTACTTCTACCGTCTGGGCACTTTGGACTTCGTTGGCCTTCACTTTGGGAACCGAGACTGCAACTGGAAAGACTCTTGCTGCTCCTGGTCTCGTTGCCCTGCCAGTCTTCTGCATCGTCTGTGCCTGTGCTTCATCCAGGTTCTTCTTCAGGCCTGTGGACATCAAAGACACCCGAAGGAATCTCCCTTGGAGTGAAGGAGTTACTCCCGTGCATCTGCAGGCACCGCAACTAAGCTGACTGGTCTGCTGCTCCTAACGTCCTCCGGACTTCGAAAGGCCCAGCAACACAGGTGGTGGTTCTGCAACTTTCTCAAGGCCTGCACTGTCTTCTCACCGAGTTCAAGGCCAGTGTCCCTTGTCGGAACCGCTGGAACAGCACCCCTGTGCACCGCATCAACTTGCAATTGCCAAGGCTTGTTGACTCTCTTCTCCAGAGATCTTCAGGCTCCAAGAAGCTCTAGCCTCCAGCATCTCTTGCTACCAAGATCTTCATCCTCACCACATCCTCCGCACCGTGGGCCTGCATCTTTGGTGAGCTGCTCGAGGTCCTCTTGCGACTCCTGTGCCTTCAACCTGTGGGTCCTCTTGAGAGTCTTCTTTGGCTCCAGTGGGCTCCCCTGCTTGCTCAGCCTGCTATGACTCTCTTGCCTTTAGTGAGTCCCTTGGACCTTACTGGTCCCGACACTGCACCTTCTTCGTTTTCCACATCTGTTGCTGCTGCCAAGGCTTGTTGGTGCTCCCGCCAGACACCGACCCCCTGGCTCTCGACTTCCAATGTGGGACAGCTTGTGAACGGCTCCTGGTCTTCCACAGCGTCGCCTGGCCCTCACAGCTGCAGCGACAAGGTCACCGTCAACTCTCCTGCATCTTCCATCATAGGTGATCATTGGTCTTCAGTGCCTCCTGGTCACTCCTGAGTGGCATAGACTCTGTGCCCTCTGCTTGCAGGTACTTCTCTTCAAGAATCCAACCTTGGATTCCACCGGACTCTTTCACCTTCTTCGCCAGTGGCATCTTTACTGATGTCCTCCATTGTGGTCTAAGGTGGTTTCCGATGTCACCTTGCACCTATGCACCCGACTTCCCTGGTGTAGGTATCCTGGTTCCTGGGGTATCCACGGGTGGGGTGACTCTCCAACCTCCATCTTCCATGGGGTTTCTTTAGGGTCCACTGTAAAGGGTCCTTCTTCAAAACTGCAACCGCGACTTCCCCAGCCTCCGTGGGGTTCCTGGGTACTTACCTTGGGTGGTTCCTTCGGTCCCCAGCTCTTCTAAGTCTTCTGGGTCAAGTGTCGACTTCGGTTGCAGTTCACATTCCACTTTATTAGTATATGGTTTGGTCTCCCTGGAGACCACTGTGTATTTGTGCTAGTAACCTGTTCTCCTTTTGAAATATTGTGTGTATTGTGTTGATATCCCCAGGTAGGAGATATACCAATGTGTTAGTGAGTTTGTATAATAAATATAACTATTTTTATAACTACACTGTGTGGTTCTTTTTCATTTAACCTACATTACATGATTAGTTCTGGTAAAACAAGCTGCTTAACACTCCTTCTGGACTGAGCCTAAAGGCTGCTCTCCACAGCTACCACTTAGAGAGCTTTCTATGGTTGTCTAAGACCATTAAAATCACTATAAGGGTTGTCTGGATTAGTGTAGGGTGCTTCACTTAAATACGTGTGCACCATATAATAAGCCAGCCTCCTACAGGCAGTAAAATACCTTATGGGCAAGTTTATTTTCCATCAAAGTACTATTCTGTAACATTGAAGGAAAACCTAGTCCAACGACTGTTACTCATCGTAAATTAGTTACTATTAAATCAATCTGTGAGTAGGTAATTGCTTGTATTTGGCAACGGGAACAGCATTTGGGATTAGTAGCAGTGAAGTAAACAAATTCTCATCTCCTAATTTAAAGGTGAGATTACCTCGCTAGACAATTAAAGAATCAGTTATCGTTCAGTCATTTCATAAATATGTTCTTATGTGCAATGGACACTTGAAACAATGCAAAACAAACTTGTTGTCGCCTCCAACTCAACAGTGTGGGACCTAAGTCTTTAGGACACAAAGAAAACAAATGACTACTCATTTGTTTAAAAAATGTATACCTGGAAGAACTGTTAGCCTTAGGGTGGTCTCCCCCCAAACATTTTGCCTTATCCCCTCCTGTGTTATTGAATTCCTTTTTGTTGGTTTTAGGACTCTGTGTACTTTACCACTGCTAATTTGTGCTAATGTGTCTGTGCTCACTCCCTAAAACATGATAAAATTGGCTTACACCTGATTGGCATATTTAATTTACATACAAGTCCTTAGTAAGGTGTTATACCATATATACTGCACCAGTAAATTAAATGCTACTAGTGGGCCTGCAGCACTTATTGTGCCACCCACTTAAGTAGCAACTGAAAACATGTCCCAGGCCTGCCAATGCAGCCTGTGAGCAGGTTTAAGCTGCCAATTCAACTTGGCAAGATAAACCCCTTGCTAGGCCTAAAACTCCCTTTTTAATACATATAAGTCACCCCTAAGGTAGGCCCTAAGCAGCCCATAGGGTAGGGTGCATTGTATTTGCAAAACTGGACATGTGCTTTTAGGTTTTACATATCCTGGTAGTGAAAAACTCACAAATTGGTTTTTCACTAATGAGAGGCCTACCTCTCCCATAGGATAACATTGGGTTACCTTTTTACATTTAATAAGTGATAACTTTTGTTTGGGAGCAATATGAAATGTCATGTTTAGTGCCTAAGGAATTGTGATTTAAAATCCGCTTTAATGGTAAAGTCGGATTGTACGTCACAATTCTGAAAATGCCACTTTGAGAAAGATGCAAAAAGAACAATTGATGGACAGAATGTAGAACAATGTCATACATTCACCCCAGTACAGAGATCTGGGCCTAAATCCATCGTTTTTTTGCTCCCCATGCCATTCCAGTTTGAACCCAGCCATATGCAAATCAGTCTTGACCCTGCGCCCAATGGGAACAGTCTAGCACGAACTCCCAGGCCAAGTCCTCCGTGGACTGCAAACAAGAATCCTAGGACCGGTTTCGGGGTTTCACCCCTCATCAGCCAGGATATCTGTGTGTCTTTTCCTTTCTCGCCCTAAGTGCGCCGGGTATTCCCAGACGTGGGTCCCGGGCTCACTGTGTCACTGGATTCAAGCTAGCCTGGCTGATGAGGGGTGATGCCCTGAAACCGGTTCCAGGATGCTTGTTTCCAGTCCAGGGAGGATCTGGCTTTGCAGTACGGGCTGGACTGTTCCCATGAGGCACAGGGTCAAGACTGATTTGCATATGGCTGGGTCTAAACTGAGTGGCATGGTGAGCAAAAGAACGATGGATTTAACCCAGATCTCTTGACTTGGGGTGAATGTTTGATTTACTCTGCATTCCGTCCATCATCTGTGTGTCTTTTCCTTTCTCACCCTAAGTGCGCCGGGTATGCCCAGACGTGGTCCCGGGCTCACTGTGTCACTGGATTCAAGTTAGCCTGGCTGATGAGGGGTGATGCCCTGAAACCGGTTCCAGGATGCTTGTTTCCAGTCCAGGGAGGACCTGGCTTGGCAGTACGGGCTGGACTGTTCCCATGAGGCACAGGGTCAAGACTGATTTGCATACGGCTGGGTCTAAACTGGGGTGGCATGGTGAGCAAAAGAACGATGGATTTCACCCAGATCTCTTGACTGGGGGTGAATGTTTGATTTGCTCTGAATTCCGTCCATCATCTGTGTGTCTTTTGCTTTCTCGCCCTAAGTGCGCCGGGTATGCCCAGACGTGGGTCCCGGGCTCACTGTGTCACTGGATTCAAGCTAGCCTGGCTGATGAGGGGTGATGCCCTGAAACCGGTCCCAGGATGCTTGTTTCCAGTCCAGGGAGGACCTGGTTTGGTAGTACGGGCTGGACTGTTCCCATGAGGCACAGGGTCAAGACTGATTTGCATATGTCTGGGTCTAAACTGGGATGGCATGGTGCGCAAAAGAAGAATGGATTTAACCCAGATCTCTTGGCTGGGGGTGAATGTTTGATTTACTCTGCATTCAGTCCATCATCTGTGAGTCTTTTGCTTTCTCGCTCTAAGTGCGCCGGGTATGCCCAGACGTGGGTCCCGGGCTCACTGTGTCACTGGATTCAAGCTAGCCTGGCTGATGAGGGGTAATGCCCTGAAACCGGTCCCAGGATGCTTGTTTACGGTCCAGGGAGGACCTGGCTTGGCAGTTCGGGCTGGACTGTTCCCATGAGGCACAGGGTCAAGACTGATTTGCATATGGCTGGGTCTAAACTGGGGTGCCATGGTGAGCAAAAGAACGATGGATTTAACCCAGATCTCTTGACTGGGGGTGAATGTTTGATTTGCTCTGCATTCCGTCCATCATCTGTGTGTCTTTTACTTTTAGAAAGATGGCATTTTTATTGTCCTAATCATTTGGTGCCTGCAGCCAGTTTTCTGGGTCACATGACTAGGTGTAGTTGGCAGTTGGCCTTTGTGTTTTCCTCCCAGACAACCTTACAATAGAGGGACTGGAATTTGGCAGGATTGGCCATACAAGCAGGATAGGTGGGAGCGGCAGAGCTGTGCACAGCCCTACCTGTTCTTCAAAGACCCTGCCTCAGCTCACACACAAAGAACTTCACACCAGCCTATTGTAACTGCAGACAGACTGGGACTGGGGCAGTGAGGCAGGAAATTCCAGGCATTTCTGTGGGGGGGAAACTCTAGAAGTTTCTTTCTCTTCCAAGCTTGCACCACGTATAAAAGTAGGACCCTCACACCCACTTTTCAGTTCACTTCTGGACCAACAGACGTATTCTCAGAGGACTGCCCTGCTGTCTGTGGCCTGTTGTGTAGTTCAGAGGACTGCCCTGCTGCACCAAGAAGACTGCCCTGCAGCGGACTGCAATGTTTGTGGGACCGCTATTTAAATTACAATAATATTTCTTTTCAGATAACTGGCAATTAATCTCAGAGAAATAGTCAGCTCTACCTTAATTATCACTCCACCTTTGTCTGCGGGCTTTATCATCAATTTACTCATGTTGGCCAGTTTCTTAATGGCTCGTGATTCTCCCTAAGATAAATTAAATCTAATATATCTGTCTTTAATAAATAGTGTTGACTTCCACCAGAACCACACTTTTAAACAAGGTGATCTCCTTGTCCACCTGGTATTTACCAGGAAAGAAGAGTGAGGGCAACAGTAATCCTATCACGTCAGATTTTTCCTCAGGTTCCATCTTATGAAAAAAATTCTTGAGTCTGATAGTTCTAAACATACAAAATGTACTAAACTATTTTGGAAGGGGCCGTTCCTGTAGATAAAGCTTAATAACAAGTTCTTTGCTCAAAAATTCAAACTCAGCCTCATCAAGAATATGAGATGAACAACTCAATATTGATATCTCTATACTGTCTACATCAATAGTGCTGATTCCTGGTTTGATGCTGGTATGGCATGTACTGGTTTCTAAACCAAACCCGTTGGCCTTTCAATCCTCCCTTTAACTGTTCTCCTATGGTTTATCTTGATATAAAAAAGGTTGTTGAATTGATTTTTAACAACCTGTCTTGGGAAGTACTAGGTCGTTTGGGGTCAGAATCTGTAGTAGACTCAGAAAATGTTACCAATTTCTTAGAGAATCGTGTAGCAGCGCTTACATTCTCTGATCTATAAAAATCCTTCTGCAACTAGGGATATATATCCTCTTTTTTGTCAAAACAGATGTCCAGCTGTAATTTCTCAGTTTCTGAAGATAATGATATCTTGGAATTCGTTAATTGATCTATTTATTTTATCAATTAAAGCTTTAGCATCAGTAAGAGAGTCAAGACCTAACAGAAAATTCTCCAAGTCACCCAATTGTGCTGTAAATGTTTACATGTATGCCAGTTTGTTTCTATGCTGAGCACTATCCAACTTATGCTGTATTTGTTAGAAATGCAACTAAAGTTAGTAGTAAATTTAGGGTCATCAAAATGATTGGTATATTTTATATCTGGAGTCCAACTGATATAATGTTGGCTTGTAAGCAATGTGTAATAAACCTTGCAAGTAACTGTTTATACCAGTTGTCATGATTACACACTGTAGAAGTGTCAGGAACTTTAAGGTTAGACGAAATAAGAAGCTTAAATGGTGCTTGCTGAATGCTTACTGCAATTTGAGTGCTAGATATGATGATAATCAGGATTGGAGGAAAGGTGGAGTGCACAGGGGTAAACACTGCAACAAAACCAAACTAACTTGAATTTCACAGGAAGCAGAATTTCGGAATCAGTGGCCATCTTTGATATTATCTTATAAAAAAAGAATGGAGTCGGAGTCTCGTTGCCTCCTAAAGCAGTCTGTGGTTGGCAGTTGTCGGATGATCATTTAGGAGCCAGTATCTTGTGGTCGGTGTGTCGGGTTGGGACTTTGACTTCCTGCTTTTTGCATCATCTTGCCCATTTAGATCCTTCTTATGATCAATTATGATTATCAAAGCCTTGTATATTTTTGTATATATTTGAGCACTTTATTTTTATAAAAGTTTTGTTTTTTGGGGTACATTTTTATTTTACTCTTTAAGTCTCTCCTGTTTTCATCTCCACCACTATACATATTGTTACTTTCCCAGATTATCAAGGAAGAACTGGTTTGGACTCCTGTGGGTTGAACTCTGTAGTTTGCACAGTCATTTGTGAAAACCACATAACATAGACTTCAAAGGACAATAGTAATCACTGTTTTTCTATATTTCCAGTGAAAGAACTGCAGCTAAGTTGAGGGAAGAAAGGGCTGAGTTAGAGGACTTGTTACTGAAGGTAATTAGGTAAAAGTATAGTATACATTAATAATGATACAAGGTTCTTTACTAATCTGACATTGTTTCTTACAGACTTCCATACCAGTCCAGGAGAAAGTATGACAAGCCTCGCATCAGTATTTTCTCTCTCTTCCCCTTACCTTTTTCCCCTGCTGTGATTTCTGTTGCAATTAGAAATCATGGTCTCCGTGTGGAGGTGAATAGGACTACCTTCATGGAGCTCCTGCAGATTAATAAATAGAAATTCTTTAACTACAACACCAGTTTTTTATTCACTTTCTCATAATCATCCAGTACGTGACAACCAAAAGACTGGGACTGCCCACTTTGTTTACCTAATAGGGATGGACCCCCTGCAATGTTTGTATCTCTATTCCTCTGAGTGATCTACGGTGTCAGTCTCCTACATATCTGAAAACATATATTCGCTTGCGAAAATACTTGCTACAGAGTTATTAACAGGGCTAGAAGGAGAGCACTAAATAACAATTGTGTTGCTCTTCTAGAAAATAACACAAAACTGCCAAATGATAAGCTTACTTGTGTAACTACTTACTGTGTGAGCCCGAACAAGATTTTTAAAAAAATCAACAAACACTGACAAATCAGGGACAGCCCAGTTGGAAAACTCCCTATTTATTCAAACGTGGAATAAGCCTGAGGGACGTGTTCGTCCACACTAGACCTATTAAAATGTCCCTGAGCCAAACACAACAAACAATCTGGGTCTCTACCTCCTGTAGTCAGCCAATATAAAGCGTCATCAGACTAACCCCCTCGAATGACATACCATTTTCTAGAAAAAGGACATAGTGAAAATTACATGAAGTGGGTGATACTAGAGAAGATGCCAGATTACATGAGTCAGGGCGTCATCAATAAACCACTTATGTTAAAAGAAAAAAGGGTATCTCTATTCAGAACCCAGGTTAGCAGCATCAATGCGGCTTGCCCCTGGTACCAGTTTGAACATTAATATGGGTCTACGATATTGATGATATAAAGCTCAATTTAACTCAAAACATACTCTCTATCTCAAAGCGCTCGTTCATCAATATATATAATATAAGGTTATATGACCCCAAAATCCTCAACATTGTGGTGAAGATAAATGGCCTGATTTAGATATTGGTCGCTTTTTCGGCGGTGTTCCCGCTTACCAACTTGGTGGTCTGTCCGCTCGATTTAGATGTTGGCGGATCCCTAGACCAAAGACCGCTACAGTCCTGCTGCCTCCGCCAGGAGTCTTCTCCCGCATCAATGGCACCACAACCAGAAGAGGCTGGCAGCGGGACTCCAGTCAAGAGCCCTGCCGAGATTATTAGAATGTGCCTTTCTGCCATGGCAACTGTGGTGGCAATCCCTACAACTTCGAGTTGGCGAAATAGAAGGAAATGAGGTAAAAACCTACCTTTTCCCCTGTTTTCCTTTTCCGTTTCTGTCTTCTACCCTATCGTCCAGGTCCCTCCTTTGCTGCTCCGACACCATCACCATGCCAAATGACTCCATTGTCACCGAGATGTAAGGTAAGGTACTTGCACTATTGTCCTATGTATCGTGTGCTGACATTTGCTGTAGCCTTGTGTATTACTGCATTGCTCTTACATGCATAAACTTTTTTATGTGTAATCAGTAGTGTTCATTTTCCTGCAAATCAAGGTAAATTGAACACACCTGTATTGACACTTAAACAAAAATATCTGTAGTTGTGGTGCTTAGGGGTGTTGGGCCTGTGAGTGTGCATTCAATAGTGTGTGTATGTTGTGTGAGTGGCAAGCAATACATAACACAAAGAGACATAACACATTGCCTACATATGTATTTCATGCAAACATGACACATATGTGTATTGATGTATAAATGCGTTGTATTTACCAGTCTTTACACCCCATGAACTTCACTCCATCAGGACTCTGCTGCCAGGACACCGTCAGCCCAACAAGAATATCTAAATCGGCTCGGCGCAATCCCGCCGGACTGAGGGCAGTGGAGTACTGTTAGCCAGCACAGAAGACTGCTGCCCCAGCGGTCTTCTGTCTCTGTCTATACGCGCAACATCTAAATACGGCAGGCAGACCGCCGTCAGCTCAACGGAGTACTTGGGACCACAATCGTAGCAGGACGACGGTAATACCACCAAAATCTAAATCAGGCCCAAAGACAACTTTGGGTTCATTCATCTAGTGAGTGCTCCTACATATCATGGAGGCTAGAACCTTGATCGGCCTTTACGGACCCTGCGCCTCTTTATCATAGAACAGCCTTTCTTGTGGTCAGTTAGTGCTCTCATACATTTTGATATTAAAGTGGAATTCAGCCCTATGGACTCCGCCATTGCCACAAATAGTTAAGTTATTTAGGTCAAGAAACAAAAGCAAAAATCTGATAGATGTCCTGCTCAGGACCTTTCAAGAGGTCAAACTGCCTTTGAACAGCAACCTGGTTGGCTTTCTGAAAAGGGAAAAAAGTTACAATGACTGATGTTCCACTAACCAAAAAGAAAGGTAATTCTGTCAAGACAGTTCTGAATAAATGTTTATCCGAGGATCTCTGGTCCCTGGGAAGGGAAGACTTTTAAAAAACACTGGACAAAGGCAAGACCACCAAGTGTACCGCATCCACAGTCACAGCGTAAAGCAAGGACTCTAGTATCCCCTCAAAAAAACAATTCCAAATCAACTGGTATTAAAAATGGCCTGATAGTGCCTTCCCCAGCAGCCTCTTCTCAACGGTTCTGGGGTAACTTGACAGGACATTTGCTTGTGAAATCACCTTCTCCTGCCAGGATAGTCAGAGGCTAATGGCCAGTTCAACTGTGTTTGGGACAAGGTGTGGGACAATACCTCTTCAATCTGTGAGCTCAAAATGGTTTCAGAAAATTGAATCACGAAAATTAACAAGTTGATTAAACTTTCAGTGTCTTCTATTAACAGATATAAAATCACACATCAAATCGACACTCGCTGTTCTCACACTGCTCATAAACAATCTGGTAAATGACTCTTGCCTTTCGGTTTATGTACCTAAAGACCTCAAAGCATGCCTTCATCAACCCGCCTTGATGAAAATCCATCGCCAGCACAGTGTCAAACTACTAGCCAATCATTGGCCTCTCATTTTGAAACACAGTTTCAAAATGCACCTGGAACGTAACTCTACATTTAGAGACATCCAGTCAGATTTCTACCCTTGTCACAACACCCAACCTGCCCTTACAAACTTCAGAAAAGAATTGCATCCCACTAGTCTCGCCAAAGATGGCCACCCTCCAGGACTGAGGAGCACTCGGAGAGAGCTGGAGGGGCAGAGCCCAGAAGGAAGCAACTCCGAGCCCCTGCAATGTGTCCTCTGACCCTTAATTCCACATGGAAAAGTAGCGCTGGCCTTGGAGGAGGCCTCCTGCTTACCAAACCACACATGAATGAAGACCTGGAGTGCCGCGTGAGTAACCAAGAGGGCAGAGGGGCTCCGATGTCGTGCGGGTGACACGCCCCAGCCTGTGACTCCACAGGAGCCCCGGGTGTTGAGCCCTTGCCGAAGAACTTTGACCCCAAAGAAGTAGGGGGACCAGCGGGGGCCCGAGCTGACTGGGGGTCCAATGAAGCTTGCTAGGGGCTAACTATCCCAGTCAACATTGCTGCAGGAGGGTGAGGAGCAGAGAAAGACCCTCTCATAGTGCTCTCTAGTGCCAGCGCTGCCCCGCTGTTCTGAGTACCGATGAAGCTTGCTGGGGACTACCAGTCCCAGCCAACATTGCAGCAAGAGGGCTGGAACAGAAGAAGACCCTTCCCGTAGCACTATTTAGCACCAGCACGGTCTCGTTGCTCTGGGAACTTCCGTCCCAGCTTACATTGCTGAAGGAGGGGAAGGCGCAGAGGAAGACCCTTTCCATCGCGCTTTTTAGCGCCAGTGCTGCTTCACTCCACGGGACGCACATGGGCTGTGCCTGGGCTGTGCCTGAGCCCATACGTGTCTATCATAGCCAAAAAGAGGCTGGGCTATCCCAACACCTGCCTTTTTTCTGCATGATTTATCCGTGAATCACGCTAGAAGTGCTTTAGGTTGTACTATTGTCGAGGCATCTCTATTTTGGCTAGGCTTTGACAGTGGTTCTGGTGTAGAAACTCATAGGGCAAGATGTACAAAGCCATTTAGCATTTCTCAACAGACCAAATCACTATTTCGGGCCGTTAAGAAATGCTAAATGGGCTTTTCATATGTGCAAAGCCCTTTAAGCGGTCGTACATTGCGATTTCAACCCAGTAGAAATTGCAATTTGTGATCTCCTAAATAAGAAATTGCAAATAGGAATTACCTATTTGCGATTCTAATGCACATGCACAAAGCATCTTCTAAATGCGAATTGGGCGTTTAGGAAACGCAATTGCCATAGACTCCAAGTTGATGGTAACCATGTGCAATGAAAAAAAAGTACCCAAAGATGCTTTTTTGAAGTGCGAAAGAGTGCACACATGCCCCTAGGGCATATGTGTGCTCTACATGTGCACCACTATTTTTGGGATGCAACACTGTTATATTCCATATAGGTACCCCAATATAGGCTCAGTTAACATCCTAACCCTTCACCTATATTCTTCCCCACATTACATACATAACGGTTCTTAGGGACTGACCTTTTACCTAGATACGACACTGCACACAGAACGCGGGAATTTCCCTGGGAAAGGCTTCATACATTATGCAAGAGGATTCTCTGAAACTCAGCACGACGACCATCTCCTGTATAATAACTATGTATAAAGTTCATTCCCGACGTCATCCTAAGTCTGACAAGTGGCACAGCAAGGTAGAACTCCCGGGGAGACCTTTGGGTATATAAACATCACATCTTGCTGAGATAGTCAGAGGAGATCAGGACTTCCCTGCCGACACACTGACACGAGACGCTGAGGTTCCTACATGCAGATACTCCAGCTCGCAGTGGTCTAACATCCCTTGCAGGGTGTCCAAATCGAGACCAAGATGGAGTCCCATAGTCTCTCACTTCAGGTAATGGGATTGACTTTATCCTAGAGGGATTCTTGGCTTAACACCAACACACATGCTAAGTACACTTAGGTACATCTTTTTTTTTTTTTACAGAGTTTTATATAGCGCAAACTATCGGGTATCAGAGCGCTTTACATGAGCACCAGTTGCGTTACATGAGGACACATTCATTTTTGGTAGGCACGGGGAGATTAAGTGATTTGCCCAGAATCACAGGATGTTGTGCGTCCCTGCCGAGACTTGAACCTGGTTCCCCAGCTCTGAGGTCGACCGCCCTAGCCGTTAGGCCAACTCCTCTCCCCAAATCTAGTTAGGGTAGCATTGTAGGAGTACGCATTTTATTGTCATGTATTTTATATACTTGCCTGTATTCATGGTTATAGCAAAATGGTAGAAATCTACCATCCTTTTACTTTATTAGTGCTTCTAATCATTTATATCTGTTACTGTCTAGTGGTTGTTTCAGCACACCTATTTTACACTAGAATAACGACTGTTCAATAAATGCTTATTGAAAAACGTCCATACCGTTTATTCTGTGTATCTCTCTGAGATTAAGTGAGCATGAGTGACTGAGCAAAAAGTAGTACACTGTTTCCACGGTCCTGAGGGATCAGGGTTGTCATGTTCGATAGTTGCCAAGAACTATTCTCTTCTTGGTAAGAGGAGTTTCTAGTGGCACTGTGAGCTAGCTGGTATACAGGCCAACATACCCGGTGGGGGTGTCTAGAATCAGTATTACACCAATCCTACAGTGTATGTTGTCTAAACGCCCAGATCCTATATAGGTTTATAGGGACTACACGACATGGCGCCGCCAACGTTGGTTGGGTACTAATTTAACAGTCAAATCTGAGTAGTTCAGTTGTGCTATTCTCAGAGACCCCTACTCACATTTCCCCATAGACGTCTGGAGTGGGAGGGAACAAAAATCCGTCGCAGCTGAGTAGGCAGAAATCCTATGTATTGGCTGTTGGTTAATCAAGCTTGAAGGACACATTGTTCCTATTTGTGCATAAAGCCTTATCTTAGTTCCCTTGAGAAACTCTTCTTACTAAAAACAATGACTGAGCAGCAAGACGAAGCTGTGCGTGAACTAAATCTCTCAGCTGAAGAATAAGATGCAGATACTATACATCTTTCAGAAAATGTTACAAATGCCATCACCATAAAACTAGCTTCATATGGTTTAACAGCTATAGGTGGGCCAGTAACCTTCGTGATTGAGGCACACAAATAATTTAGAACAGAGGTATTCTATTCGTGGGTTAAATTCCCAGAGGCAAATGCACGAACAAAAACATTTCATTACTACACAGAAGATGAAATACCAAACGAATATTGTCCATACGAGGACAATGAAATTCCGCTCACTTACGAGGAGCATTTATGCTGGTTTAAAGGCGCCCTCCCCCATACGAGAAAGAAAGTAAGACTCGGTCCGCTTGGAAGAGACGGAGCAACATGGCCGGTACTAGCGGCCTACACACCACATCCTGACATTGAAACAATGCCAGCAGGAGACTTACTTACACTTCATAAAGAACTAATAATACTTTAACATGACACAGTTCGTGATGAGAACACTCACAGTTCAGCCAGCAACGGCTACACCAACAAGTCCGACTCAAACATCAACAACTAAAATTACACCACAAACATTACACGCAGTGATGGGTAAAATGCCCACTAAATGTAAACAAATGCTATTCTGGGTGGCTCAAAAAATAACACAGCTAGAGGCGGTATGTCCAAACACCAGCCCACATGAAAAACACAGAATGTTAACAATTTGCTTGCCCATGGGGATAACACCCCAGATAGAGGATTGTACCTCTTGGTGTACAGTTTTTGCTGCCATATATACCAGGACTCATGGTATCCCGTCATTAGCAGTAATACCAGATGTATTAAGACAAATACAGAACGAGTATGGAGCAGAACCTGTTCTGAACTTAGGGAGAAAATTACTTGGTAATTTTGCCCACGTATCAGCTATAATATTAGCAAACATTAAAGGAGAGGCAGCATCGGTGGCAATATGCCAACGCCTGAGGGAGTTCACTCCTCTACAACAGGAACATGAATTACCTAAAATAATTAAAACTGCTTATGCAGAATTAGGCAGAGACAGCTTGGGGGCTAGAGCAATAAAACCTCAACTGATGGGTAGTCCCGAGAAAGATACTTTTAAGCAAACACCTGCTTCTTCAAAGAAGAAATGGGATAATAACAAACAACAAAAGAATAAAGAGAACAGTTCTCAATCCAGAGGTAGGTCTCCTCAACAGGAGCCCTCCAAAAGGAGGTATAACCTTAGGAATAGGGACAACATTAGAAAACCTGACAGGTATCAGGACACTGATACACGTTCCTCTCGTTCCTTTCAGGGTTCGTCGAAAAACTCTGAGAGGGAAGGACGGTCAGAACACAGACAAGAAGAGCGTACAAAGTCCAGAGACACACAACGCACTTCAGACTACGCTTCCAAAAAAGAAGAAAAGCCTAAAGCAAAACCTCAATTCAAAAAGAAGAAAGTAGCAGGTCTCAAAGTTAGACATGCCCAGAATTCTGAGGACTCAACTACTGAATGGGGAATGGGCTCTGACGATGCTAGACAGCGCAGTAGAAGTAACAATAGCTCGCCAGAACCTGATGGAATTTCTGGTGACAGCGGAGTTGAGTGAACATATCACGGTGGAAACGCCTGATACTAGGGTAAGTGTCCCACATAGGTTACATGAAATAACACTCCAAATGGAAGGGGACAAGCCCAGAAAAATTAAAGGTCTCTTTTGGGAGAACTTGACTTTTGGCTATGACATTCTCTTAGCTGAAAGAGATTGGCCGCCTACTATTGTTACGGATTGCCCAAAGGGGGAAACGGTAATTATGCCAGCTTTCTCCGACCTCGTTCCACAATATCTAAAACACACATATGCGCAGGAGTGGGCGGTAGCCCTTCCCCTGCACTATATCGCAACAACGTTGGATGGGATGAAGATTCAACCCACCACGTGATACCATTAAAATCTACTCCAACTCCACAGAGACAGTATCCAATTAAGCAAGAAGCTAAAAACAGGTCAGGGAGATCTTATATCAACTTGAATAACTTGCACCTCTTCGATGAATAATCCTTTGTTTACTGTAATGAAACCCGACAATTCATATTGTCTAGTTTTAGACTATAGACATCTAAACTCATGCACGAAAACATTTGCAGTACAGAACGCACACAGTGCCACATTGATGAATAACATTGTGCGGAAAAAATATAAAACAATACTAGATATCTTGAATGGATTTTTCTGCCAAAATATAGAGCCGGAGAGCAGATATTTGACAGTATTCTCAGCGCTGGGATCGCAGAGTCAATTTTGTCGACTCCCCCAGGGGTATAAGAACAGCCCGGGGTTGTTTTCCGCCAGAGTAACTGAGTTACTTCAGAATCTGGATGAAGGGGCATTGTCTTATGTAGATGATATTTATCTAACGGATGATAACCTGGAGGAACACTTGACCAGGGTGAGCACCATAATCTTGGGATTTGCCTCTGAGGGTTAAAAATTCAACTTCAAAAAATCAAAAATAGCCCAACTCAATGTCCTATTTCTGGGATATGAGCTTTCAAGTGAAGGCAAGAGCTTGGCAGCTAACTTTTTAGAAAAGTGTGCGCTGCTCCAACCTCCAAAATCATTAAAAAATTTACAATCCATTCTGGGATTCCTGAATTTTGGTAGAACATACATTCTGGATTACGCAGAAAGGGTTAAACCTTTCTACGACTTAATAAGACCTGATTTTTCAGTTAGGCTATGGACACAGGAACACACAGATATCCTTCCTTCCCTACAAGCTGACATCATAGCTTCAAAACACTTGCAGACACGTGTAAACGTACGCAATCTGGTGATCCGCGTTATAGCGGGTCAATCTGGGTACACTTACCTGACCTTCAATGAAGGTGAAACTGTACCCATAGCATAAAAATCACATTTGTACACAAACGCTGAGATGCGTTTTGCATCTACAGAGAAAATCCTGACAGCAGTACAGACTGGTGTAGTGAGAGAAAGAGCACTGGCTCAGGGGAAACGCACAATTGTCGTGACCCCAGTACCAGCCTTAGAAGCTGCTACAAAGGCTAGCGTTCTTAATGCTAAAGCCTGACATCCAAGATGGATACAATGGGCTAATTGTCTCACTGCATCAGACGTAGAATACAGATACGACTCAAGTCTGAAAACACAAGCATTTTTGCAATATGAACAAGGATATCCTCTGCCGAATGAAATAATGCCTCTAGATCAGTATGAATACATAATTTGCACTGACGGATCTGCTCAGCCGGCCATCGGAAGTAAGCAGCAATACAGCGCCGCATGTGCAATCGTAAAAGGCCGTATGCAGGATGGAAAATTCCATCCAAGCTGTACAAAAACACAGTCTCTAGGAGACTGCACAGCTCAGCTGGCTGAATTAAAAGCTCTATTACTGGCACTGATAAATACGGATCGAGAATTCCCCACACTGATGGTGTGCGATTCTTTTTACTGTGTCCAGTCATACAATAAATATCTTCAGTAGTGGGGACAAAATGGGTTTAAAGACTCAAAAGGTGGCACAATTAAGCATAAAATGCTATGGGAACAGGTAGCGGAGTTGAAAAACGAACTACCAAGAGCTCACATGATACACACGATGAGTCATCAACATGATGGCGTGCACGTTGAAGGGAATTCATTGGCTGATGAAGCCGCGAAGGGGGCAGTACGAAATGCGTCAATAGCTGCAATCACTCATTCTAAAACGAGAATAGACGGACAGATAATGGTAGCTGTCATTGCATCACGCAAAGACAATAAGGCACTTCCGAAAGGTTTTCCACTCAAGTACTCCTACAAGTTAGATGCAAATAACATTCCATTTGCTCAGATTCTTGGAGTGGGGGATAGAGTAATACCAAACATGGATTGCAGATTGGGCTTAATTTTAGCTGCACACGAGGGTCTAGGTTCTGTGCATGCAGGGGTATCGGCGACAGTTTCTTTACTGAAACAACGCTATTGGTGGCCAGGGTTAATGAAGCAGACCAAAGATTATGTCTTAAAGTGCGACATCTGTCAACAGATGAAGGGCTCCACTGTAACTCACCCAGCGCAGACACCATTGCTTATATCAGACAGACCGCTCGTTTGTGTGTATCTGGACCACTGCGGCCCCCTACAATCTGATGGGGCTTACAAATATATCATGGTTGCAGTGGATTCCTGCTCGAGATTCCTATGGGTATGGCCTCAGCGCTCGGCTGACGCTCGAACTGATATCAAAGATTTGTGAGTCTTTATAGGGACATACGCAGTTGGCACATTACATTCTGACCGTGGCCCCGCGTTTAGCTCTAGGGCTTACAAGGAAGCCATGGGAAGTTTGGGTGCTGCACTGCGGTACTCCTCTCCGTACCATCCCAAGGGAAATCTGGTTATGGAGAGGACAAACCAGGACTTAAAGCAATCATTAACAGCTAGAGTATTAGGCGCGGGTGGTAGTTGGGTCAATCACTTATATGGGGTTCAGAGGGCCTTGAACAACATGCCAAGAAGTTCTCTAGGGGGTGTCACTCCTTACGAGGTTCTTTTTGGAACAAGAATGTGGGTACCTGATCTCGATTATGAAGGCACAGTGGCGTATGAGAAACCTTTTGACATCAATAAACGTTTGGCTGTTTTACAGGATCTGAATGAATCCAGGGCACTACAGATCAATGTCCAAGTAAAGCGGATTGCCACTGGGGAAGTCAAGTCAGTCACGGCAAGACTTGTCTGGGTCCCTAAAATTGGGGATCTGGTCAGAGAAAAGATAGTGGACAAAAAAGAATTTGGGCCATCACACAGAAAGCCTGTACCTGTCCTGGCCGTTGAAGGGACAAGAACTGTACTTCTGCATCCTCTTGCCGGGAAAAAAGAGAGGAGATTCGTCTCCATTGATCTGATAAAACCACATTATGTGGCCGATACTGAATGGTAGGCCTCGTGGACTCCTGAGTAGCCGACGCCCTCCTCTCGCTATCATACAGGAAGTTCAAATGGAAAGACTCATCACTTTTTAAGAGTCTCCTATACGGAATGATGGACTATGCAACAATGCCATGGAACTAGTTCCTCTTGAAACAGAAATTCAAAATCAAAATAAAAGACAAATTTCAATTCAACCTAACACTGATGTCTACATAAACATGCCACAACAAGAGCCATCTACAAGTTCAACAAAACCTGCTGAGCTACCAAAAATAGATCGAACTGCATCTGGCTATTTCATCGACTTCGATACCTTTTCATTGGATCCAAGTGAACCTGAAACAACACCAGCCCCAATATCTCGTCAACAACAAATCAAAGACTTCTTCATTTTTCTAAAAAAGACTTACCTGGTGTCACCTTGGCTAGAACTTTGGATAATCACCGGGATACTTTTCTTTCTTTTCTGGATAGGCTTAGTAACTGTCTTCTGCTTACTTGTTAATGGAACTTACCTTCGCCAAAGCTCTGCAGCATCAAAAGTGAACTTGATCCTGAAACCTCATGTTTCATCACATCGTGAACAAAGAGACTTGTCATCAGTGAACATTACAGCAGTTCCTAAACCTGATGGTATAGTATGGGACAAGGTTGATTATGATGTATTTGGTCCGACCGAACTTTTAAAAATACCTCATTTATTTAAAATTTCGTTAAATGATATCATTACCTCCAGTACATTTTCCGATGATTGGGATTTTGAAACTGTGAATAACATGCTGTCTGATTTAGAACAAAATGCTGCATTTTCTAGCAATGAAATGTTAGAAGACACATCAGACTTTAACACAATGTATTGTTATCAACATTATGATCATCATTTTCTACACACATCCAGTACCCCTAGGAATGTTTTCACATATCACCAATGGGAACATTGTCCTACACCACCGAAAAGTAGTCCGAAAACTTTTGCACAGAAATTTTCATATTTTTCAGGGTTCAATATTTCCGACCCGACCTCATATTACTATAAGGTTGCACCTACACCTGCACAGAAAAATATGCTGACTAACACCAAACAGATTTACTCTTCTTCCTTTATTACCCAACTGTCTGAACAGGGTTTCGACTTATGGAAAGACACTATAGACTTAAAATCAGTCTGGGGTTCTAGAGACTGGCAAGTCCAGGGAACAGAAGCGCTATTTAGAGCATGCCTCATTCCTCAGCAGATTATATTTCTATGATACTGTGCAACAGACTTCCTGACTTGGAACAGCCAGGAACAAGGATTTGAACACACCTTGGATTCCAACAACATCACATACCGAGGAAAATTTTACATCAGAAAAAGGGGCTATGATAGATGACATTTTACAATACAATAGATCAGACCCCAATTGGAAGGGATGGTTGGTTTGGCCCACAGACACTAATAGGTGTCAGGAAAGATTCAGGGGTACCACCGAAGGGTTCAGTATCCATAGGCCAGACCCACGCTATGTACAAAGAGAACATCCAGGGGTGGTGACATCATACAGTGTTGGGAAGTTATGCCTTGATTGGCTAAAGACCTCAACACTACCACAGGTGAAACAACACTTATCCTTACTTATAGAGGATGTGGACCTATGGGATTTTTTATTAGGTCCCAGAAAGCCACGTCAAAAACGTTTATATTACGCTGTCTATAATGAAATTTGGAAAATCTCCCAACAAGAAGCAGCGGAGAGACTACGAAAGATAGATAGGATTAACCTAGAAAAGGCATTAGCCGTAGTTGACAATGGTATGATTTATTCACTGGGCAACATTGTATCTTCTGCTATAGACGTACTAGAACAAGATTTGTCCATACTACAGCACGGACAATCGCAATTACGTTCTATAATGTTATTAAGCTGGATGCTGCAATCATTGCGCGCAGGTTATGAGCCTTGGCGTTTTATCAACAGTACGTCACTGTTTTCTGCATACAATCTAATGGAAAAACAGATGAAAATGGCACAGAGGGGAGCAAAATATACAATGCTGCGTATTGAAAAACTGGACAGATTACCTTTTACTGTGGCAGAATCACCATCCACAGAGTGGTTGATCCATGGCCGTATAGCGTTACCGGTCACAAATTTCCAGTTTCAATATTGCCTAGAACAACAACAGGCGGGCAGATATGAAGAAATGGGTAGGGAATTCATCATGGAATCTTGGGAATTACCATATAGATTTCGATGCAGGAGTGGGGATCTAGAAGTGCTTCTAAGCGGTACAAACTGCAAAAACGCTTTAAGTGGATCTCTCATATGCCAGGATATTATGCTACACGAGGCCTGCAATGGTTCAGTAGCAAACCTATCCTGTCACTTGAGGGGTACCCCAGCAGCCGTGATTACTACAGTTTTCAGGCTACTTTCAAATGGGAGTTACTTGATGCTGAATGATCAAGGTTGTTGTGGGATGCTTCCGGGCATCGCATATCTAGTCACCGTGAGCTCCAGGGTTACTTGCTGTATGCAAGTATTGTTTCCACCGACACACACAGTCAGGGAGGCGCCGCTGTGGCCTTCGTTGAATGCTTCCTTTATACGGTTTGATACTCTGAGCAGAATGAAAGCCATGCTTCTACAGAAAACTGTGCCCTTAACCTCTGCCCGGGAGACTTTTCATCTCCAGATCACAAGGTCCTCGGCTGAGATACAGGCACTCATACGTACGAACTGCCCCTTCCATTTCACAGAAATGGTGAATTGTATCTTTAACATGTCTGATACGACGGGTATAATTAGGCTTTCCTGTTTTCAGTTTCTATTTTTGGCAAATTCTGGTGGTGTTTTTTCAGTGTTTTCCAGTGATTTCAATACCTCAACAAAACAGTGCTTTTCAGTGGTTACTCATTTTCGCGCCATAAAAAACAACTGAAACAGTGTTTTACCGGTGTTTATGGAACGCTTTGCTTTTATTATTGCTTTTTCCATTTTTCTTCAGAAATTGTATACTGCTCTACATTTCAGACTGACGAGGCGTCGAAGCGCTTTTTCGGCGAGTAGAACGCTACTCCGGAACCCATAAAGGATTAGTGTTGAATTAGTATAGTGAAATATGAAAGTAATTTGAGTGGTGGATAGGTTAGTCGGTTATTTGGATTGAGAAGGATAGCGGAAGGATAGAAGAAGGAAAAAGGTTTGCATTTATATAGCGCTTTTTACCCCTGATGGGGTGTTGAAGCGATTATTTGGCAAGTAGCACGCTACTCCAGAACCCATTAAAGGATTAGTGTTGAATTAGTATAGTGAAATATGAAAGTAGTTTGAGTGGTGGATATTAGTCAGTTATTTGGATTGAGAAAGATAGCGGAGGAATAGAAGAGGGAAAAAGGTTTGCATTTATATAGTGCTTGTTACCCCCGATGGGCCTTTTTGGCGAGTAGCACGCTACTCCAGAACCCATTAAAGGATTAGTGTTGAATTAGTATAGTGAAATATGAAAGTAATTTGAGTGGTGGATATGTTAGTCAGTTATTATTATTATTATTAGTAGTAGTAGAAGAAGGAGAAGTCATCCTTATCTATTATAACTACCATTAGGTCGTTATTACTATCCCTAATATTATTGTTTAATTTATCATTACTTTTACTATGATTATTATACACATTACAAACCCTCTCTTAAGTGAGAAAGCTGGTCTACTCCCATACACTTCAGACAGATGGATTAACAAATGATAAGTTAGAGAGAGCTGACTGGATTGTCACAACTATTCATTAAAGCTGTGACAAAAGACATTAATATCATATCTTTGCAATGCATCAGTCGTAGCGCTTTCTCATTTAAAATCCATTTCCAGGTGTTAGAAACTGGGTTATACAGTTTAAAACCTGATTTATAGTTCGCAGAGTTATTTACACAACATTTGCTGTTAATTTAGCTAACTAATAAGAATCTCAAAGTCACTATTTCGGTCAAAACTAGGGAACTGGATAGCAGTTTGTCACAAACATGCTCTTCTCTTGGGGTGCAATTTAGTCCCCTGAGATCTGGATCAAAGCCATACCTAATTCAGTGAAAAGGAAAAAAAAACAACAATCTCCGTTTGCCTGCATCACCAGCATTAAATATTCCAGAGTGCTCCCTTGAGGAAATCTGCTTGGGTTTTGAGAAATACTGTGACAATGCAAGCCTTGCAAATAAGGTCACTGGATTCATGCAATTTTTACGGCTGTAGCGTTTTCTGCACAATTGTGGATTTGTCCCATTTGCCACATAATCTATCATCTTCAGCTCAATCTGCAGATTTAGCAACAAAAAAACCTGTTTCTAGCTCTAACAGATAAAAAGTTGTAAAAACGCAGCGACACGTGATGCCGCGAGGTGGAAGGACATTTGTGTGAAGGTTGGCTGGCCCATTTTCTGTTGCTTATGGCTGTATTGGGGTGTTAAACTGGTACAAACGAGGCAAAACCTTTACCCAGACAGTATTAACGTGGGTCAAAATAACGAAAATAGTGAATCAATACTATCACAAAATGTGGCACATTAAGCTGCATAAGTGGCATTTTTTTTGCAGCTTAATGTAGTCAACAATGCCACATAATGTGACCCTCTACTGCCTCATAATACCAGTAGCCGTACTTTTCAACCACATACAGGCAGTCGTAGATGCGAAAATAGCACGTCGTCAAACCAAGAGACGGAACGGCGTTAGTTTAAGGCCACACGCACAAAGTGAGGGTGGGGTGGCCCAAGCAAACAAAAAACACCTCATGCATGAAAAACCTTTGGCATTCTCTGACACGCAGAGCAAATACAGTAACACAAGTCAAGGACTCACTGCCACTCTCAGTCACTTCTATTTATACTAGGCAGTGCACATTCAACAACCAATCAACAGGCAGGCTTGTGCCCCGGCAGTCCTACAGTGAAATCTGACCCGTGCCTGACATCCCGTGTAAGGTAAGAGGTGTGAAGAAAACCCCTGCCTCCCACTAAACGTGTGGCGACAGGCCTGTTCCAAGCGAGTTCTCTGTGTACATATTCTTAGCATGACTAAATGGTGAACGTAAGCACACTGATGGAAAGGCTGGGGAGGGGCGACATTTTTGTTTACGAACTTCAGGTCTTTTTTCAGAAAAAAAACTTGCATATACACACACGACGGCCACAATACTCCACGTGAGTTAGGCTTTCGCGTGAAAGTATGCGACTTTCGCCCTGCAAGTACCGCCACTGCCCGTGAATAATTGCGAGATAGCACAATGAAATACAAAAACAATAACAAAAAATGTACACACTTACCTTGCTGCCGGTCACGCCGATGGTCTTTTTTTTTTTTTTTTTAAATAATTTCTTTATTGAATTTTTGTGCAATAACAAACAAAAAAGAAAAGTAATTAAAGGAATCCCCAAAAGAACAGAGACAATCTACAGCCAATATCTTATTCCCATGACATTCATAAACCGATACATCATGGTTCCCTGAAAGAAAGATTAAGGAATAGCAGTACAGTGCAGCATACAAATCAATAATCACATGGTGGGTCGAGCTGAGCACACTTCTCCCCCCGTTTCCCCCTCTCTGTGTGGAGTCAATGTTTGTGGTGAATTGGATGTGCTGTGTCACCAAAGGCAGGTTCACGGCCAGGGGTGTGCATTCAGGGGGTTCTTGCCGTCATGTAGAATTCAGCCTGAGCTAGTGCCGTCTGCCTCCAGTGCCGCCCTCTTCATTATGTATAGGGCCCAGAAATTCTTTGGTCTGTTACGTGGTGGTAGCAAGTCGCTATAATTTTCTGTTTGGGTGCAGCAGTACAGCATATCTTTTGACCACTGTCCAAGTGTGGGCGTTGGGCCACGCATCCAGCAAGTCACAACGCATCTCCTGGCTAAGAGGAGCGCCATGTCAACCAGTCGTCTAAGGGACCTAGGGAGAGACTTTGAGTACCCCAACAAGGCCAAGAACGGGTCAGGGTCGAGGGTCAAGTCCGTTAACTTACTTATCTCCATGAATACACGGCTCCAGAAATCAGCTACCCCTCGACAAGTCCAGGCTACATGGATAAAGTCCGCAACCAATTCCCCGCATCTGTCACATTTAGGATCTTCGCGCAACCCGTAGCGATACAGGCGCTCCGGTGTGTAGTAGACCCTGTTCAGAAATTTAAAGTGAACTAGCCTGTGGCGGCCGTTCAACGAGACCCTTTTGGTGCTCGTGCAACAGTATAGCCATTTGTCATCCGTAATTTCTACTTGCAGGTCCCTCTGCCAAGCTAGTCGCGGCTTAGTATATTCCCCGCCTCTCGCAGACAGCGAGATATTATAAAGTTTGGATACCAGTCGGGCAGGGGATTGCGCCCTGATGACTGCGGTGAGGGCAATGAAGTCAGGGGGTTCAGCCATATCCTCCCCCAGCATCTCCCGCAGTGCGTGACGAACTCTAAAAAATTGGAAGTGTGCCAATGTTGTAGACAGGTCCTCCCCCCCTATCACCTCTCCCCATTGGCGTACAGTACCGTCCAAGAAAAGATCCCCCACAGTTTGAATGTTCAGCGTCTGTAGCGCAGTCACGACCCCTCTGTCCCTACACGGGGTGAGCCACGAGCACCAGTCTAGCCTGGTCACCGGGGAGTATAATATATTGCCCGCTTGCGCAGCCAAGAGTGAATGCCAGGCATGCACCACCGAATTGAGGGAATCCATGATACCAGTGCGTCGATCGGGGGGGCCAAACAGCAGTGAGGGAAGCGGTCTAGGGGCAGCAACGATAGTTTCAGTCTGCGCATGGGGTATGTTTGTGGGGCCATGTATCCAGTAATAAGCGTGCGAGCTCTGGGCGACTCTATAATATAGTTCCAGATCTGGGGCACCAAGTCCCCCCATGGAGTATGGCAGCGTCAGTATTCGCCATGCCACTCGCGCCTGCTTGCCCGCCCAAGCCAGGCGAATCAATAGGGATTGAAGGCGTTGGAAGAAGGGCCGAGCAAGAACCATCGGGATATTTGTAAAGAGAAAGAGGAATCGCGGTAGCACAACCATTTTCATCAAGGACACCCTTCCCAACAATGACAGCGGGAGGCGTATCCAACGATCTATGTCATCCTCAAGCCGTGACATGGCTACTCCGTAATTCTCCCGTAATACGACCTCCGAGTCAGTATGTAGTCGGATCCCCAGATACCGCACCGCTTCCGTGGACCAGTGCAGAGGGAACTCAGGTTCAAATGGCACCGTGGCGGGAGTGAGGGGAAACATAATGGACTTGTTCCAGTTAACTTTTAAACCGGACAGGGAGCCAAAGCGGACCACCTCTCTCAGAACCGGGGACAGATTGGCCTCAGGGTTCCGGACATAAAGTAGCGTATCGTCTGCATATGTGGAGACGATTAGCCGGTAATTGGGAAAGCGGATACCTCTGTGGTCGTGATATTCCCTCAGAGCACAAGCTAAGGGTTCCGCAATCAGGGCATAGAGTATGGGGGATAGAGGACATCCCTGTCTTGTGCCCCTCGAAACCCTGATCGGGTCAGTGACCAGTGAGCCAATACGAACGCGCGCCATGGGTGAGAAATACAGCACGTTAAGGAGTTGTAAAAAGGCCTCACCGACCCCCATACGTCTGAGGACCTGCCTCATAAAGGGCCATTCGACAGAGTCGAATGCCTTTTCCATATCCAGGAACACTGCGATGGCTGGTACCTCCGGCCTAGTATGTTGTAAAGCAGCAAAGACAGTGCGCATGTTGTACGTTAGGTTCCTGCTGGGGACGAAACCGGCCTGTTCCGGGGCCACCAAAGTCGTGACCATCGGCATCAGACGGTTCGCGAGGATTTTCGCAAAACTTTTTGCATCCACATTCATTAAAGACAGGGGCCTGTATGAGGCACATTCATCGGGCGGCTTTCCCGGTTTGAGGATAGCCACAAGTATCGCCTCTCGCATGGTTGGTGGCATTTCTCCCGTGATACACATGTCTTCAAATAGTGTAGTCAAATGCGGTAGCAATAGGTCAAGGAACGTCCTATAAAAGGTGACCGTGAGGCCATCACTACCCGGCGCACTGGCTGCCCGCATGCCAGAGAGCGCCAGTCTGATTTCATCTCGTTCAATTGGGCGCATCAGAAACTCTCGATGCCAATCAGAGAGCCATGGGAGCTTTATGTGTGTCAGATAGTCGAGAATCTGGTCATCCGAACTATTGCCTCTGTTGGAGTAGAGGTCCGCATAATATTGCCTAAAGGCTTCGGCCACCTGGGTATCTGTTAATGGGAGTTCGCCTGTCTGCGGTTTAAGTTCCGGTATCGCTGTGCTGTCCTTACGTGACCTAAGGAGTTGTGCCAAGACCGCTCCCGGTCGCTCACTCTCTCCATAATTGCGGGCCGTAGCGTATTTCCCTAGATGCTTTATCTCAGCATCGGCTGTCGCGTGATATTCTTGAAGAGTCTGCGCTATCTCAGCGTCGAGCTCTGTGTTCAATAACTCTATCCGGGAAGCCTCTAGTGCCTTAATCTTGTGTTCTAGTTCAGTCAGTCTATTCCTGATCGATTTGAGAACACCTGCGTGCTTGGAAATAGTAACGCCCCGTATGTAGACTTTGAAAGTCTCCCATATAGTCTGGAAGGAGTCGACCGTCCCCAAGTTAATTTCGAAAAATGTCTCAATAGCCAAAGTAAGCTCCTCTTTGAAAACCGCATCCATAAGGGAATGAGGCGGGAACCTCCACATAAAGGGAGGGATCCGTTGTTTGGTGGATGCGAGTGTCAGGAGCAGGGGTGAATGATCGGAGTAAGTGCGAGGGAGAATCGTGCAATCCCGGATGCGTGACGTTAGGCTGTCCGAAGCAAACCAGTAGTCAATTCGCGTGTGAACGTTATGATAGGCCGAATAGTGAGTAAAGCCCCCTCGTCCTGCGTGTCGGAGTCGCCAGACATCCCGCATGCCCAGCTGAGTCAAAGATGCCTCCACCATTCTAGCCGATGCCGAGGGCAGCCTGTCTGGTCCGTCCGATCTATCCCGCATCGGGTCCCTGACGAAGTTAAAATCCCCCCCCCATAGAGTCTGCCCTTGGGCGTAAGTGTGAGATAGTGTCGTCAATTCGTCGTAGAAGGCTGGGTGATCATAGTTAGGGCCATATACATTTAAAACGAATAGCTCTAAGCCCCTACCGCTACATTTAGAGAGGGCATACCGCCCATCCCTGTCTGTCTTCAGAGGCGTCAATCGAAGTGACCCCCTCGGGTTAACCCACGTCAATACGCCCCTAGCATGAGTGGTAAAGCCTGCCGCGTGGATATTACCCCGTAATCCCCTGGTGTTCAATATAGGACTATCGGTCGGGAGATGCGTTTCCTGCAATAGAGCCACGTCCACCCTGTGTCTATACAAATAGCTCAATATTCCACAGACCTTCCTATGATCATTGAGGCCTCGAACATTCCAAATAAGCAGGGTCAAAGAGTCCAAGGGCATATCATGTCTTATCGTAGCTGTGTCAGTCATCTGGGAGCGTGTCGTCCGCTATCCTTACCTTTAATCTTATCAGTGCTGCTCTGCAATGTTGCTGCATGTCGTAAGCTGTCTCAAACTTAAACACATTTAAAAACCATCTCAACATGTTCCCACCCCCGCCCACATCAGGCCAACTAGAACACGGCCCATATCAATCAAAGGCCTCCCACTAACGTTCTGGCAATTGTTGGAAATGTCAATAATATCATACTGTTTCAGAACCTGAAGCAAACCCAGCCCCTCTCCCCCCACCCACGCCTGCCCATCCCCAACTTGGCCGCGGTGCCCCCCCACCCTCCATAAAATCCCTCCCTCCCCACCCTCCCGTCCCGCAAAACCAAACATTTCTAGTGCGATGCACATAGGGGTGGATGTAGCTCACTAGATAAGGATACACAAAAGAAGAAATTTTAAAGACTAGGCCCTGCCGAAGGCAATCTCCGCAGCTCGGAACTTAAATCTCCTGCGGCTGCCAGTTATCTTAGGAGCCCAGTGCTGCGAGGACACCCCACATTCACCTCCCGCACTCCCGATGTGTCTCACTTGTCTAGTATTGGCATCGGAAGGCACCTAGTCCTGTTCGTCCAGATGGCCGCCCACAGCCCCCTCAGTCAGCTGAGTCTCTGTGTCGATCCTCTTCTCCTTCATCCATTCTTTCAGTGCCTTCTGCAGGGCTTTTGGGTCCGTAAAAATGTGAGATTGGCCCTGCCTATTAACCCTGAGTTTCGCGGGGTATAGCATGGCGTAGTCTACCCCCATGTCACGGAGTTGCCTCTTCATGGGTACAAACTGTCTGCGACACTCCTGGACCCGGGCTGTAAAGTCAGGGAACAAAGATATCGTTGACCCTTCATAGCGCAGCGGTTGTTTCTCCCGGGCCAGTTTCAATGCGGTGTCTCGGTCCCTGTAATTGAGCAGTTTGGCTATGATCGGCCTTGGGGCTGCTCCAGGTGCCGGGCGTGGGCCCAGAGAGCGATGTGCCCTTTCTACCACAAACATATTTGAGAAAGAGGCTTCTCCCAGTAATGACTTCAGTAGCCCCTCCGTAAAAAGCTCCATATTACCAGTCTGGGTTGTCTCTGGCAGGCCCGTGATGCGGAGATTGCAGCGCCGAGAGCGCGCCTCTAGATCCTCTGTTTTGTCCTGTATGACCTGCAGGACTCTGCCCATTTGTTTATGTTCGGTATCTAATGCTGTCTGAGCCTCCTCCGTCTCTGTCAGTCTACGTTCTGACATATCGAGCCTCTCGGTGTGCTTGTCGAGACGTTCAGCCATGCGGTAGGACAGGGCATCCAGTTTCGTGCCCAGAGAGGTAATACCCCCCTGAAGGTTCTTCTCCATGGTCAACAGTAGCCCTCGGAGATCCTGGTGTGGGTCGGGGGCAGGCCGGTCCTGGTCGCGAGCTCCATCTTCGGCGGCGCCATCGCTAGACTTGGAGCGTTTCTGCTCGAACGACAATTTAGTTTGGGCTCTGACCACTCGCCCCATTATAACTTCCCGGTCGCTGCTGCCGCTGCGTGCGCTATTCCCGCGCTCCTCAGCGCCGAGTGAGAGCTCACCTTATTGCACTCTCACCCCTCTTCTGGGTATGGCCTACCTCACCGGGGCAATCTCTCCAGTGATTATCCTGTGCGACGTTGTAGTCCAGGAGGGTGGTGAAGAATAACAGCAAGTGTAAGCCTGGTGTAGCCCCCGCTGCAGAAACAAAGGGAGCTTCCCACCGCTCAAGCCCGCGGGCCTCAGCCAGACCAACTGCTATGGCTCAGGTAGTTGGGAACATCACCACGCCATTCAAGGCGTCCCATACCAAAGCGTCACCAGTGTCGCATGGGATTTCCTGCAGGTTCCCCCCCCCTTCCAGAGGGCGATTTCGTGCAGTAGTGCACCTTGTCCCCATTAAATGTCACGGTCGAGTAAGGCCCCAGAGCTGCGCGCTGTTCCCAGTGTCCATAGATAGCCCCACCAGGTCGGCCTCGGTGTATAAGGGCCTGCGTGCTCCCCCTCCCAGGGTAGGTGTCGTTTGTTGGTCGGCCCTCCTAGGAGCTCAGGGTCCAGCCTGTATATGTAAATAGTGACTCCTTAGAAATCGCTATTTAGGAAATGCAAAATGATATGTATGAAATATCCAATTTCCTAATAGTGATTCTTACTGAATAGGAATCGCTATTGGGAAATCACAAATAGGAAATCCCATGCCATTCGTTCCAATGAGGTGGTTTAGCATTTCCAAAATAGCGATTTCCTAAAAGGAAATGTATGAAATATCCAATTTCCTAATAGTGATTCCTACTGAATAGGAGTCGCTATTGAGAAATCACAATAGGGAATCCTATGCCATTCGTTCCAATGTACTGGTTTAGCATTTCCAAAATAGCGATTTCCTTTTAGGAAATGCTAAACCAGCCCATTGGAACGAATGGCATGGGATTCCTTATTGTGATTTCCCAATAGCGATTCCTATTCAGTAGGAATCACTTTTAGGAAATCGGATACTTCATACATATCATTTTGCATTTCCTAAATAGCGATTTCTAAGGAGTCACTATTTAGGAAATGCAAAATTGCATTTTTGTACATATGCCCCATAATCTCCAGGGCCAATGCACAATGCAGTCATGGGGAAGAGGAAAGTGGATTCAACAAAAGTGGCAGATAAACGGCCAAGGACACATAAGAACATTCTGTCTTTTCTTAATAATGCAGTGGGGGTCCTCGAGGAGGAAATTAAGACCTGCTGGCCCTAAATTGACGTGAGGTACTCCCCATAAGAGACCAAGCAGAGATTCTGCCCATTAACTGTGGGTGCTTCCAATTTATGTCGCTCACTGCACAGCCCTAACAAAGAGGATGTGCCTAAATAACACACTTTGGACCTCGACAGAACGACAATCTCTCTACTGGACAGAGCCTGTAGGAAAGGTGCCAGGGCGAAAAGCAAAACCTTTGTGTTGACCAGTAAGGCCAAGACTGAAAATAAATTAGGAACGTGGACGAAAAAGGGGAATCCTGTCCAAGATTCCGTACCACCTAAGGGACCCTGTAGCCACCAAGACTTCTTCCTCAAGCTGGAAACTCAAATTTCGACTGTCTTTGATGGACTTAATATACTAATTGCTTAAATGGAGGAGGTCGTGGGGATATTGGGAGAAACTGTGGGATTCATTCATATGCCTAATGACTAATTTCTTGAGCAATTCAGCTCCCTTACCCAGCACATCTCATAATGTCCCTAATGCCCCATTGTAGGGGCATCTTAGCAATCACTATCCAACCCATTCATTAGAGATCAATACAGGGGCAGGGAGCACTAGAATTATAGCCAGCAACATAGCCAACGCTAGTATACTACCACAGAATGATCAGTCAGTTTCCCATGTGACCCAGCCCAGTGATCCCACTGGTAGGAATGCTCTTTATAATAACACTCGGAGTATAGTCTCTGGGCGATCAGGGAGAGAACACCATCATCCTGTCGAGGCTGCTTCAAGGGATAAATCCTGAGATGTGGCTATTCAGTTACCACCTGCATCTACCCCCTATGTACTGATGATGACCAATGCCCCCCCCCCTCTTAAGAACAGGGAATTTGAAAGTCACCAGCAGCTCAAAAACAAAGTCACACATTGGTTGACTTCCAGGGTAAACCTTGATTCAGTCCCTATTTAAAAAGATTATTATGGTCCAGAGAGTGGGCTGGATAGGAAATTCCAACAAGACATGTTCAGGGGATTGCAGAGTCATAAACGTATTTAATGCCATGAGGGTTGGCTATATACTATACAATTTTAGGATCAGCACTGCTCCAACAAGTAGAATTACAGTACTTCTACTGGGCATCTTATCAACCCCTAAAGACTAGGTCAATGTGGTCAGGGGGAGTGAATACAGGCAGAGTGCGGTGGCTCAGTCAGAATGTCCCATCAGGGACAGGGCCCTAGTTTGCACCTTTGCAATCGCTTTGATCCACTGACCGGGTTAGATCACCCAGACTGATTGATCTTTACTCCTGGGGCAGGAAACTCTGGGGTGTCCAAGTTGTCATGTTCACTCAGTGATCTTAAAGTGTTAAGTTGGAACATTGCAGGTGTTCACGGTAAAACACTTGATGAGGAGTGAATCAAGATGCTCTGCACTTATAGTGTCAACCTTCAGGGGACACAGGGAGTTCTGCACCTACATATATATGTTACATTTGTCTCCACTGCAATTTCTTCCACCCATGGTAGAACTTGGGGGGGCTAATGACATTTATTAATCTGCATCTGAACTGTATATTGTAGTTGATTGCCTCTAACTCACCATATATTTTAGGTGTTCTTTTCAGATTCCCTAAGTTCTTAATAGGGTGCTAACTCTGAACATCTATAATACAACCTCAGAGAGGGGTCCGTCAGGGTTGTATCCTTGCGCCCTTTCTCTTCATTCTTTATATCAGTCATCTAGAATCTGTTTTAATTGAACATGGGCAAGATGTTCCAAGTGTAGGTGGTCGACTAGTGCCCGCCCTTTTATATGAAGACAATGATCTTACAACTAATTCTAAGAAATCTAATGTTATAGTGGTAGGGCCCAAAAACACAATTCGTAATTTTGTGGTATAGGGCCAACACATCAGTAGGCTAGTGATGGAGCAAGGTCTCGTAAGAAAGAGATTTTGAGCCATCAGTAGAACATTTTTCTTACTTGGCCATTGGATTTTCTCTGCCAACCCTCTTCACCTCCCTTTCACTGATCTCACTAGCTCTTTAATGGGAATTTACAACAAAGCAATAATAATAAGCACTGACAAAGCCAATAGGTATTGCCACCAATAGAGTTCACCTAAGCGAGAGCTATTGTCTTTATCAATTTTTTTTAACCCATGTTTTACAGCAGCACGCCACTGTGCAGCAGGGTGAAAGTAAAAAAAAAAAAGGCGCTATGACAGGGCCAGCGTTGACCTTATCATAGCACTGATTTTGTTTTCACTTTCAGGCATCCTGCACAGCAGCCATGTTGCTGTAAAACATGGCTAAAAAACCTTGACGAAGCCAATATCTTGCATTGGCGAGACCTATTGGCTTTGTGACTTTTGTTTTATATATAGCACTTCATACAGCACTTCTGGCATTTCTATAAGCTGTAAATAAAAGGTGTCACATTCCCAAATTTCATGGTACCAATATGAGAGAGCAGGTATGCAGGAGGCATGTTTTCTGTGGATCCTCTGTGGTGAATGAGGTGCTGTGGTGTGAATTTGTGGGGTCGGTCTAGCACCTAATGACTAGTGCAGAGATTATGTAAGAGAGCAGAGTGCCTCTAAGTGCTTATGGTATGGCCGATAGGGGGAGTATGTAATGATGTAATGAGTATGAGCAGATGGTAGTTTCTGTTGGTGTATGTGAGGATGAGCTATAGGTGTGTGGCATGTAGATGTGGTTGAATGGTGTACATTTTGGAAATGTGATGCGAGTGTGCGCTGTCAAAGATGACTCATTGGGGCCTGAGGTGTCATGTGGATGGATGGTATAGATGCAAGTGTGTGTGTGTGTGTGTGTGCGTGCGAGCGTGTGAGTGTGTGTACACCAAGGAGTGGGGTTGGTCAATAAAGTGGGTGTGTAATATGAGATTTTAGGGATAGGACGAGGGGAGAACTATGGATGTCAGGTTATGGAATGAGTTTGGATGTCTATGTGGGATTATTTTTGATTTGTCTGATAAGTGGGTGTATGAGGTTAATGAATAATCTGTAGGAGGAATGTAGGCAGTGTGAGCAAATGTGTGGTTGTAAGGAAGTGCTTTTATCTCCAGGTGTGTTAGGGTCAAAGTATTGAGTTTAAATAGCAGTAGTTGGCATTGCAATAATGAATGTAGAGAATGAATAAGGCTTACTCATGTCAATGCAAGCACCAGCTGAACGACGTGTACAGATGTACATGTTAAAAGATAAATACAGGCCTAAGCTGTCTTTGGTGCAGAATTAGAAAAGAGCACAGATAGAGTCAGGACCCCAGGGGGAGGGAACTAGACGCGAGCTTCAGTAGAATAGAGAAATATAATTAGGTATAATAGAATAGGAAGGTCACAGGCCTGCTTTGCAAGAATACGTATCTAAAATATGTTGATAAGGTAGCACAGAGGCGCAGACTAGATGGGTGGTTAGGCTTTGCCAAGCAGCAGATGTGTAGGGAGTACAGCATAGCTAGGTTTCAATTACGAGACAAGCCAAGGACACCGATAGTGTAGCACTGGTGTGGAAGCGTAACTAACGATAAAATGTGCACCTGAGTCACATTCCGTAGACACAATTAGTTGTTTTTGCTGAAAGTATAACCTTTTGATGATAATGTTGTGCTGTAGCAAATTTCCATTTATCATGCAAATGTATGACGTATTTACTGCTTTATATGTATAAAAGAAACTGCTGTCGCATTGCAAGTCAAAGCTCAGTTTCCAGTTCCATAGAGCTGACTGACCTTTCACACGCACGTTTGCTTTTCTTTATTTAAACTCTTTTCCATATTGCCAACAAAAGTCATGTCGTCTTTTCTTCCATTCAGCAACATTTGGTGAGCCAGCTAGTAGTTCATCTTGACTTTTCCCGACTGTGCCCGAGGAAGCCGCTGCAAGCTGTTGATTGAATAGAAACTGCACAATATGTCAATCAGGAAAGCAGACACTGAGGGGCATATTCTCAAGAACGTGTGATAACTACCGCAAGTGTAGCTTAACGCAACCCTACACATCCCAGTCCATCGCGGGAAAACAACTCCGTGTTAACGTGGTATTCACAACACGGCGGTACCATGCGATAGTCACAGGACAACGCGTCAAATGAACGCGTTAAAAACAACGCAACGCCGCAAAAACGCGAAACCCCAACGCGAAAATAGTAGCGATGACGCCAATTGTGATACAAAAATCTACGAAAACCAGCCACAGGCCTGCAATTCCCACGCGTCATGCGGGAAAATGCACCAACAAAAGCCAAACAACAGCGAAGCACAATGGAGGCATCCGGAGCAAGTACAAAGGACAACCAGAACCCCACAAACCCCACGGAGGACCAGCCTGGGACCTCGGGGTCAGGGAAGGGCAAGGACAAGAAGAAGAAGAAGAAGACGAAGTTCAGTCCGCAGGAAAACAGGATCCTGATAACAGAGGTGATAGAACACCATCAATCACTGTTCGTCACCTCCACTGTGTCACTGGCAACTAAAAATGGGATATGCCAGACCATCGTCGACAAGGTGAATGCAGTCGGAGTGCTGAAGAGGACAATGGATGAGGTCAAGAGGCGCTGGAATGATGTGAAGCGCAAAACCAAGCTGAAACTCGCAAACAACCAGAAGGCAGCAATGCAGACTGTAGGTGGGAGTCCAGCGCCACAGGAGGAGCTGGACGAGATGGAGGAAATGGTCTCCACAGTCATCAGTGGGGAGACGGTGGCAGGAGTCGGGGGACCGGACACTGCTCAACATGACCGGACACAACAGCAACAGGGTGAGTAACCACCAGGGACTGGGGGGACTGGGGGGACGGGGGGAGATGGGCACAATGGCACACATGCACAATTAAGCATAGCACATCTGCGGACAAACCATGCCCCAGAACCACAACTCCCACCAAGAGACCAATGCACACAGGTATGCAACATCTCAGCACTGCATAAGCACAGAACATAGAGGCACACCGCATGTAAGGGATAAGGGCAGCTAAATCAGAGCTGCAGGGGCGACTCCCCCCAAATGCGGCACACACACATAACATGCAGAGCACATCAACATTGACAACGAGGTGGTACAAACCGCAACACGTCCACAACAGATCAGAGGACACAACAGGTGCCGCACGTGCGTAGACACTGGCCAATCACATATGGCACTGCAGGGAAATGTGAGTTGACAATGTACAAGTACAAACTCACATCCGTGATGTAGTCGGAATGTCCACTGTCCCTCATCAAATAGGCACCTCCCCCCAAACAGTCACAATGTACATTGTCATGCAGTCTGAATGCAGACATGTACAATGCGTCAACATACATGTGTACACGATGTTAAACTGCATCTCCCCTTCACATTGCAGGGGGAAATCCAGCACCTCCTGCAGAGCAGTCCGAACCTCTCTTCTCTGATGACGAAGAGGACCATCACACCTTTGACTCAGACGCCCTCGAAAAGCTCGTGGAGAGCCTCCGCAGCCCACTTCCAGGATCAGGGCAACCCAGCTGCCACGTGGAGCCCCCCCCCTGCACAGTACACACAGCAGGCAGCACCCACCACCACGGCTGCCTCCCAGGACCCCCACGACGAACACATGGCCTTCCAACGCCGTGTGTTGGGGTGCCAGGAGATGCTGGCTGAACAGGTGCAGGTGGGGTTCGACCGCATGGCAGCCAAACTAGGTGCCATACTTGGGTGTCTAAGTCCCATCAGGGACCACTCACAGTCCCTAACTGATACCCACAGTCCGCTCCATGCCCTCCAACGGACCATGGCTGACATCGCCAGAGTCCTGACTCTGCGACAAGAACAACTGTCTAGCCAGAGTTCCTCCAGCGATCTCGCCCGGGAGTTGGGACACATGCGGAGGATCATGAAGAACATGGAGCGGACGCAGGCGGAAAGAGCGGCTGCCACGGCTGCACACCAGCGAGAGGTAGCTGGGTCCCTCAATGCCCTAAAGACCTTCCTCATGGCATTGCTGCCACAAGGCCTGGCGCTGATGCATGCTGCTGCTACCACCCCATCCACATCTCCGGCCCCTGATGTGTCTGTGCCACACAGTGCTGGAGACAGAACACCACCACCCACATGTGAGGCACATGCAACAGCAGAGGACGAAGATGCGGATGAACCCACCCTCGTGGTCAGGAGGACGCAGTAGCATACATCTCCGCCATGTGGCCTGTTTCTGCTTGGTTCTGCCCTCTGCATCATCACCTTCCACTGTCCCCCGATGCACTCTGCGACACTCACCTCGGACCTCGACATGGACTGCCATATTCTGTTTGGTCACCAATGACACAGCTATCAGACTGCGGACTGAAGTCCTCCTCTCCTGATGTACCTGTCATTCCCTGAAGGACTCTGGCTGGCCCTCCACGGGCCGACAATGTGAAGTGGGGTTGGCATGGCCCTGTACTGCTCCAGCTGCAACACTCCCTTGAATGTGTGATAAACATTCATATCCATACATGTCTATGATCTTTCAAGTCTGGAAGTATGGATGAATGTAGGGTCAGTGATTCCCCCTTACGTCCATGTTGCCCATGTTGTGGGACTATTGTCACAGGGTGACAGATTGCCGAATCCGGTCCGGGTGGCACCGCCACTACAACGGAGACACATCCATTAGTCACTTCCTTGTCCAGCCCAGGACAGAACCACGCCCAGAGCCCCGGCGTCATTGTTCACACCCTTACGCTGGACTGGCATACGCCAGGACAGCCAACTCCGATTACGCACACAAGGGGGGGGGGACAACGCTACATGTCCCAGGTCTTCACTGTGGGGATCTGCAGCTCACAGGTCTAGTTGCCAGCATGCCACAGCCACTCCCTCACAGCTGGTGTACACCCACACCACACCCATCCAGCACTGGCGTCACAGGACATGTGACCCTGGCAATAAAAATGGCCTGGCGCACGTGCTGGACGACATTTCCACTCTCTCTGACTGGGTGTCTCCGTGTAGTTCTCATGTGTGCATGAGGGCCTAGGGCCCTGCCACCTCACATTGCCCAGTGCCGGGGGTGACATGATGACGTCCGCACAACGGGACTCAATCATTAAGGGTCCATGGCTAGCGGGGCACAGACTTGGTGGCACCGGATACACCGCGGCAGGCACAGGCACCACGGGACGGTGTCTTGCGGTGCAGTGAGATAGGGGCACCTAAAGTGCTGAGCGGGTGTGCAGCCTGCGATGATGTGCCATCCTGGTGGTCCGGACTGGCAAGGATTAGTGTGAGCCCTGCTGGACCGCAGTGTAGGCCTGGGCCAGCGGGCAGTGCGGCCCTCCCGCCACGTGGCGTTGCGTCGCGCTTCACAGAGTTAGTGGCACCTCAAGCGCTGAGGGGGTGTGCAGCCTGCGATGATGCCGTGTGCACTGATGTGGTCTCTGTTATTGCGTAATCAAGACCCAGAGTCAGGTGTGTGACCTTATGGCCCGCGGTGCGGGGCTGCATGATGTGGAGGGTGCCATGGTCGCGGGAACCGGGCTTGGAGATCCCTCTGGAACGTGGTGGGCCCTCTTGGAGACACACCGGTGGCAGAAGGTGAGCAGTGAGGCCTGGTTGCGCAGGGGCGGGCAATCACCGCTGGGCGGTGGGAGGGGCTGGGGTAAAGCAGCCTGTGTGCGCAGGGGCGGGCAAGCGATGATGGCGTGTGCAACTGTATGGACTCTGCCATTCATGTCTCTGGAAACTGTTTCAGAAGAGGGACCTGGGGGACTGCTGTGTATACCGGCATGTGGTTGGAGACACACCGGTGGCAGCAGGTGAGCAGTGAGGCCTAGGTCCGCAGTGTCGGCACTCTCTCCCTCTCTCTTTCTCTCTCCCTCTCTTTCTCTCTCCCTCTCTCCCTCTCTCTTTCTCTCTCCCTCTCTCACTCTCTCCCTCTCTCCCTCTCTCCCTCTCTCCCTCTCTCTTTCTCTCTCCCTCTCTCCCTCTCTCTTTCTCTCTCCCTCTCTCTTCCTCTCTTTCGCTCTCTTTCTCTGTACTTTGATGGGCGCATGGCACACCTTCCGATCCAGATTTCTGTTTTGCAGGCTGTGACTTACAGAATGTCCTGAGACGACCCGCCATGCCTCTTCAGAATTGTTTTTTTTGGTTTGTTCTGTAATAAACGTATTGTTTGGATATTTTGATATGGGTGTATGATTTCCCTTTTTCTGGCCACACTTGTATGTTGGGTGTTGTGATTGTGCGACTTCAGGCGATTTGTTTGGTTCATGATTTCATGGAGTTGATGTGCAATATCTTTGTCCATAGGGGGGGGTGTGGGTGGTGCCCGGGGTAGGGCCCCGGGGGGGGGCCAGGGGGTGATGGCGGTGGGTGTTGTTGACCTATTGGGGCTCAGGCCTGCATGATGGGTTGCGCCAGGGCATCTGTTGTTCTTCATGTGTGGCTTTGGGCTGTGCTCCCTTGTCTGGTGCCGGTTGTCGTCTGACTTTACACCAGGTAGGAGCAGGTGTTAATTTCCTGCTGCTAACGCGCCTTAGCGCATGTTTTGTGATCTTATCGCTGATCTGGCTGGTCGTTGAGAATGTTGTGGAGTGGTGTTGTCGCAGCTTTTAGCACGGGAACGCCTACTCTGCATATCATTAGCGTTAGTTGCCGGGCTCCTCTGTGGCGATGTTTTTTGAGACTGCTATCGCAGGTAAACTGGTGTTATGGGTTGTTAGCACCAGCTTGGGAATGGGGTGATAACTTTATCGCGGATTTGGCTGCGATAAAGTGCCGTTGGCTTGGCGATAGCTCCTTGAGAATATGCCCCTGAGTGTTTTAATACAAAAGTCTGCCTATTCAAAAAACGAGCGGGTAAGATCCCAGGTCGCCGTCAAAAGGGGGGAGGAGAAATCGGACCCTAACACTTTAACTTGCATGATTCTTTGGCAATTATAGTATGGAAATGCATGCATGAGTTTTTGTTTTTATTAGGATACAGTGATATGTTTGAAAAATGAAATGTGGTGATTCCCAATACACACCAGAAGACTAGCTAGGTTGGATTCTCTTTAGTGCATTACACAAGAGGCAAGTTCCTGGAAGAGACACTCCCTCGGGGGGGATCTAACCGGTATTAATGCATTACCCAGGAGACAAGCTCCTGGCAGAGATGCTTCTTCGTGCGTGATCTAGCAGGCAGCAGTGTATTACCCAGTAGACAATCTCCTGGTAGAGACTTTTCCTTCTGGGAATGATCTAGCAGGTACTAGTGTATTGCCCAGAGGGAAACTTCTGGAAGGAACATTACTTCGGGGAATGCTCATAGGTAGGCTGTCCGGAAATCGGTTAAAACCGACTGTGCCCGACAGTACCCTACTGGATGAAAATCAGCTGACCCGGTTTAAACCGAGTGCCACTGATTTTCATAGTTGTTGCACCACTTGGCCACTTGATGGAGCCAAAGCATTACAGAGAAGGAAGCAGCTCGGAACGTGGAATGGAATGAAGGCCTGGCATCCCTTGTATCCACACCCCCATTGGCCTGCCTGTGATGGCCTGGCGCGGAGGTGTCAGGGGAAAGCATTGCTTCTAGGCCGGTCCGGCACATGGGGAGCCGAGGTGTGAATGGCCCAAGGGCCAGAACAACACCAGGCCCCCTGCCTGGCTCACGTGGGGGGAGAGGAGCTGTTGTGGTCTGCCGTCTGTATTACTGCGGCCGCACCCCAGTACTTCACAGGTCTTTAAAAAGACCATCGGCGGGACCGGCAGCAAGTTAAGTGTGTACATTTTTTGTTATTGTTTTTGTATTTCATTGTGCTACCTCGCGATTAATCACGGGCAGTGGCGGTACTTGCAGGGCGAAAGTCGCGTACTTTCACGTGAAAGCCTAACTCACGTGGAGTATTGTGGCCGTCGTGTGTATATGCAAATTTTTTTCTGAAAAAAGACCTGAAGTTCGTAAACAAAAATGTCGCCCCTCCCCAGCCTTTCCATCAGTGTGCTTACGTTCACCATTTAGTCACGCTAAGAATATGTACACAGAGAACTCGCTTGGACCAGGCCTGTTTGCTGGGAGGCAGGGGTTTTCTTCACACCTCTTACCTTGCACGGGATGTCAGGCACGGGTCAGATTTCACTGTAGGACTGCCGGGGCACAAGCCTGCCTGTTGATTGGTTGTTGAATGTGCGCTGCCTAGTATAAATAGAAGTAACTGAGAGTGGCAGTGAGTCCTTGACTTGTGTTACTGTATTTGCTCTGCGTGTTAGAGAATACCAAAGGTTTGTCATGCATGAGGTGTTTTTTGTTTGCTTGGGCCACCCCACCCTCACTTTGTGCGTGTGGCCTTAAACTAACGCCGTCCCGTCTGCTGGTTTGACGACGAGCTATTTTCGCATCTACGACTGCCTGTATGTGGTTGAAAAGTACGGCTACTGGTATTATGAGGCAGTAAAGGGTAACATTATGTGGCATTGTTGACTACATTAAGCTGCAAAAAAAAATGCCACTTATGCAGCTTAATGTGCCACATTTTGTGATAGTATTGATTCACTATTTTCGTTATTTTGACCCACGTTAATACTGTCTGGGTAAAGGTTTTGCCTCGTTTGTACCAGTTTAACACCCCAATACAGCCATAAGCAACAGAAAATGGGCCAGCCAACCTTCACACAAATGTCCTTCCACCTCGCAGCATCACGTGTCGCTGCGTTTTTACAACTTTTTATCTGTTAGAGCTAGAAACAGGTTTTTTTTTGTTGCTAAATCTGCAGATTGAGCTGAAGATGATAGATTATGTGGCAAATGGGACAAATCCACAATTGTGCAGAAAACGCTACAGCCGTAAAAATTGCATGAATCCAGTGACCTTATTTGCAAGGCCTGCATTGTCACAGTATTTCTCAAAACCCAAGCAGATTTCCTCAAGGGAGCACTCTGTAATATTTAATGCTGGTGATGCAGGCAAACGGAGATTGTTGTTTTTTTTTTTCTTTTCACTGAATTAGGTATGGCTTTGATCCAGATCTCAGGGGACTAAATTGCACCCCAAGTGAAGAGCATGTTTGTGACAAACTGCTATCCAGTTCCCTAGTTTTGACCGAAAATAGTGACTTTGAGATTCTTATTAGTTAGCTAAATTAACAGCAAATGTTGTGTAAATAACTCTGCGAACTATAAATCAGGTTTTAAACCGTATAACCCAGCTTCTAACACCTGGAAATGGATTATAAATGAGAAAGCGCTACGACAGATGCATTGCAAAGATATGATATTAAGGTTTTTTGTCACAGCTTTAATAAATAGTTGTGACAATCCAGTCAGCTCTCTCTAACTTATCATTTGTTAATCCATCTGTCTGAAGTGTATGGGAGTAGACCAGCTTTCTCACTTAAGAGAGGGTTTGTAATGTGTATAATAATCATAGTAAAAGTAATGATAAATTAAACAATAATATTAGGGATAGTAATAACGACCTAATGGTAGTTATAATAGATAAGGATGACTTCTCCTTCTTCTACTACTACTAATAATAATAATAATAACTGACTAACATATCCACCACTCAAATTACTTTCATATTTCACTATACTAATTCAAAACTAATCCAAAACTAATCCTTTAATGGGTTGTGGAGTAGCGTGCTACTCGCCAAAAAAGCGCTTCAACACCCCATCGGGGGTAACAAGCACTATATAAATGCAAACCTTTTTCCCTCTTCTATTCCGCCGCTATCTTTCTCAATCCAAATAACTGACTAATATCCACCACTCAAATTACTTTCATATTTCACTGTACTAATTCAACACTAATCCTTTAATGGGTTCTGGAGTAGCGTGCTACTTGCCAAAAAAGCTCTTCAACACCCCATCAGGGGTAAAAAGCGCTATATAAATGCAAACCTTTTTCCCTCTTCTATCCCTCCGCTATCCTTCTCAATCCAAATAACCGACTAACCTATCCACCACTCAAATTACTTTCATATTTCACTATACTAATTCAACACTAATCCTTTATGGGTTCCGGAGTAGCGTGCTACTCGCCGAAAAAGCGCTTCGACGCCTCGTCAGTCTGAATTGTAGAGCAGTATACAATTTCTGAAGAAAAATGGAAAAAGCAATAATAAAAGCAAAGCGTTCCATAAACACCGGTAAAACACTGTTTCAGTTGTTTTTTATGGCGCGAAAATGAGTAACCACTGAAAAGCACTGTTTTGTTGAGGTATTGAAATCACTGGAAAAACACCAACAGAATTTGCCAAAAATAAAAATACGGTGTTTTATGTAGCGCGAACTGGACCCGAAGGTATCGGGTATCAGAGCGCTCTACATAGCACCAGTTGCTGTTACACACTCACCCCGGTGGGAAGCCGGCGCCGCGTCGGATCCATCGGACAGCCGGACAAGACCTTGGGACAGGTACGCCATTGCGTACCAAGCGCTACAGAGCTGGTGGACAGAAAGAGGCGGACCCAGGAATCCGCAGGTGCACTGGATCGGAACTACCATCCCCAAAATCCTGTGCGGCACGTCGCGTGCGCGCACAGGAAATGACATCAGGCTCAAATGCCGAGGGCTATGAAAGCCGGGCGTGGAATGGAAACGGCGCAGCTTATCCTGTTCCTGATCTGTGGCAGACTCGTAACCTGTTCCCGACAATGCTGTATCTTTGTGGCCTTTTCGTGGTTCTTCGCCTGGTGCGGTAAGGGTGTCAATGACACCACCTTCCCTGTTCGTTTCTCTTGAGGTCGATGGATGGGGCATACCGCATATATTTATTTCGCAACAAATCTAGCATTAATAATTAGGGGAGTGCCCATTTATCTATGTGTGGAAATACCACCAACAACTAAAGAACATTTGGAGTTCATTTCAACCCTGTATACACGCCCACCATAATAGAGAGACAGTAAAAGGTACCAGGTGGTATGTTGATTGCTTGTTCGTTATACCTGATACCATAATTGACTTTGAAGTATTACCTGTGACATTTGCATTATGAATTCAATACTGCACAATCGACAATCATTCAGATGAACCTTATGAGTTATATTTATGTTACATGTTGTGTGTTTTTGTTCGTCCTTGTAGCAAGGGAACAGAGAGAGGATCAAATATAGAAAACATCCTTCCTCCTTTGTGAAATGGAACTTTGCACCAACATTGGTGGGTAGTCATTGAAAGAGGAAAGGCATCTTATGAAGTTGAAGGTTGTTTCTGAACATGATCTAATCTTCTGATGTAAAGGCTTAGCAACTAGGAAGAGAATTGATCCTCCTACTTGACGGCACTGCCAGAAGTGTGTTTTCTTTCTTTACAGGTATAGAGGAAGTTGGCTTACTGACTAGTGAGAATTGTACTGGCTATAAGCATTATATGCAGTGATATAATAGGGTGTTTTTCTTTCTGCAGGTCTCCCTCCCCGCTGTTCCCTTCCTTTCCTTCCCCCGATTGACCACCTTAATCTTCCGTGCTGTAAAAGCAATTCGGAATTGAGGGTGTCAATAGGTGGACCAATTTAAGCAGCGAACCGATCCTGAGAGGCCTCCGAGGGACCGGTGACAGAATAATCTGCCTAATTTATAATATACCTCTCCCGGTCGGTTCGTCGTGAACATGGCCACCTTAGAGGAGGTGTTAGCCACGTTAGTTGTGTTACAGCAGGAGATCACAGCCTCTAGAGCAGAGACAGCGGCTCTCCAGGACACTGTAGAGAGGCTTCAGAGAAACCCTTTTGACGCTCAGACAGGACGTGCCACCGGGGGGAGCCCGTGGCAGTTTGGGAGTTCCTCTTTACCTTCCCCTATTACTGTGGAAGTACCCACTCCTATTCCTTTGGCGGCCCCGGAACGTTTTAATGGGGAAGCATCCAAGGTACAAGTCTTCATGGTCTTCAAGTCTTCAGGTACTGTTACACTTTTCGTGTAGATCCAAGGCCTTTCCCACAAACCAAGCTAGGGTAGCGTTCATGATATCCTATTTAACGGGGTCGCGGCTCAGTGGGCTGTTCCTTTGGTACGCAGAGACGACCCCCTGTTATATGATTGGGATGAATTCAGAAAGGAGTTTGAGTTGGTGTTCGATCGTCGATCGGCTTCTTTTTCTGCAGACAGGGAGCTATTAGAATTGAGACAAGGTAGCAAAGACTTGGTAGTGTATATTAATGCCTTCCAGCGTTTAGTGGCGGTGACACAGTGGCCCGAAGAAAAAAGGGCTGCTTTGTTCTATCAAGGCCTTAAGGATGAGATAAAGGACGTACTGGCTCAAATCGATCACCAGCCCTCTACATGTACCGACCTGATCAATCTCACCCTATGGTTGGATTACCGAATGGGGGAACGTAAAGGGGATAGGAAGAAGGTAGAAAGACCACCCTCTCGTTTAGACAAGAATCGTAGCCCAGGAGGGGCGTCTGGTTCGTTTGCTGAGCCTATGGATATAGGAGCGGCAAGAGCACCACTGACCCAAGCATAAAGGGAAACGAGAAGGAAGGAAGGACTATGTATGTACTGTGGGAAGAAGGGCCATTTTGTAAAGGAATGTTTAGCGAAATCAAGAAATAACCCAGGGTTCAAGAAGCCTCAGGTAGCGGTCACCGAAGCCAGGTCGGAAAACTAGCAAACTCAAGGGTAGCAGAAGGGAGACCCTTGGGTGGTATGAATATCCCTTCCATCAACCGTAAGGAAGGTCTGTCATCAAACCATTTCTTTTTATCCATCCGTTTATTGACGGAAGAAGGATGGCAGAGGATTGATGCCATGCTTGATTCAGGAGCCACAGGGTTATTCATGGACGAAGCTGTGGCAAAAAGATTGGGATTAGATTTACAGGCTAAAGAAACCCCTGAAGAGGTTCTAGCAGTGGATGGGAGAGTATTAAGTACAGGGCCCATTAGATTTCAGACCGCCAGTATCAAAACGGAATGTGGGGAGAGACATACAGAGTACTTGAGGTTCAATATCATTCAGGCCCCCCAGTATGGGGTTATTCTAGGTCTTCCGTGGCTAGTGTTACATAACCCCCAGGTAGATTGGGAAGACAAAAAGGTGGTGTTTAGCAGCCTCTGGTGTAAGGAACATTGCTTTAACAACGATGGGAATCCCGTAACCAGGCTGCTTGCCATCCAGAGCATTGCCACAGCGGCAGAAACAGACGTTACGCTACCTGAATGTTATATGGAGTACCAGGACGTGTTCTCTGAAAGACAAGCAGACACGCTGCCCCCGCATAGGCATTACGACTGCCAAATAGACCTCATACCTGGAGCAGTGATCCCTTGCGGGAGGTTGTATGCTTTAACTGAGCCCGAAAACGCCCACTTACGGGTGTATCTTGATAAGTATCTAGAGAATGGGTTTATACGCCCTTCTAAGTCTCCTGTAGCCTCCCCACTCTTTTTTATACCTAAGGCAAACGGAGAGAAAAGGGCATGCATCGACTTTAGGGCCTTGAATAATGTGACGATTAAAAACCGATACCCGTTGCCCTTAATACCCGTTCTTCTTGAGCAAGTGAAGACAGCCAACGTATACACATGCTTGGATTTGAAGGGGGCATACCACCTGGTACGTGTAAGGGAGGGCGATGAGTGGAAAACCATCCTTCCGTACCAGGTATGGGTTATATGAGTATACAGTGATGCCCTTCGGCCTGTGCAATGCCCCCGCAGCGTTTCAGTATTTCGTAAATGATGTGCTGCGGGAGTTTCTGGACAGGTTCGTGGTGGCATACATCGATGATATCTTGATATATTCCCCAACCAGCCAGGAACATTACATGCATGTTTGCCAAGTGTTTGAGGCACTACGCAAAAACAGTCTTTTCTGTAAACTCAGCAAGTGTGAGATTAACGTGAGGAAAGTGGAGTTCCTGGGGGTCATGTTGTCACCCACAGGCCAAGAGATGTCAGAGCGTAAGGTACAGGCAGTCAAGGAGCGGCCAACTCCTACAAACGTTAGAGATATACAGTGCTTCCTCGGCTTTGCAAACTTTTATCGCCGATTTATAAGCCATTTCTCCAACACCGTGGCTCCCATCACTAGATTACTAAAGAAGAATGTGCCCTTCCTTTGGACCCCGGAAGCCGAATCTTCATTCCAAAGCCTTAAGAATGCCTTTGTTACAGCTCCAGTTTTAGCTCACCCAGATCCGGAGAGACCCTACGTGGTGGAGGCTGATGTGTCGGATTTAGCCATAGGAGCCATACTGTCACAGAGGCACAAGACCACCGGCCAACTACACCCTGTGGCCTATATGTCACGAAAGCTAAACGATGCGGAGCAAAAATATACCATAGCCGAAAAGGAATTGCTGGCCATAAAAGACGCCTTTGGCGATTGGAGACATCTGTTGATGGGAGCTAAACATGTGGTAACCGTGTACACTGATCACCGCAACCTTCAATTCATGCGGTCCACTAGACTGCTCTCTCCAAGGCAACTCCGATGGATGCTTTTCTTTTCCGAATACCATTATGTGGTTACCTATAGACCCGGTACCGAAAATCGGAAAGCGGATGCCTTATCCAGGCAAGAAACCAACCAAGGGAAAAAGATAGAACAGCAACATTCTATCTTGGACCCCCAACATGTCATAGGACTCCTCCAAACAGATACCTTTCTGCAAAAAGTGGCTCAGGGGGTAAAAACCCGCCAATGGAGGGTATGGCTAAAGAAAAACCCTCAATGGACCGTGATCAAAGGTTTACCGCTAAAAGGCAAGCAGTTGTTGATACCTAGTGTGGCTTTACGTGAAGAAGTGTTCCAATGGTGCCATAATGCTCATAGCGCAGGACATAACGGCATCGATAAAACCCTTGATCGAATACGTTGCCAGTTCTGGTGGCCTTCTGTGGTAACAGACACTAAGAACATGGTTCACAAATGCGAGACGTGCGTCAAAGCCAAGGTGGAACATGGAAGACCACAAGGATTGCTACAACCTCTCCCCACCCCGATGGTTCCGTGGGAGTCCATTTCGCTGGATTTCGTGGTGGGGTTGCCAAAAGACAAGGGATGTACAGCAATTCTGGTGGTGGTAGATTGCCTAACCAAGATGGGCCATTTTATTGCTTGTGCACAAGAACCTACGGCAGGGCAATTAGCAAAACTTATCCTGCAACATGTGATACGGTTGCATGGCCTTCCGACCAATATCATCTCAGATAGAGGCCCACAGTTCACAGCCAGGTTTTGGAAGGCGTGGTGTGAAGCCGTACACATGAAATCCTCTAAGTCAACAAGTTTCCACCCGCAATCAGATGGACAGACCGAGAGGTTAAATCAGACTCTAAAACAGTACTTAAGGTGCTACGTGGAAGAGAATTCGGAGGAATGGGTGGATCTGCTATGCCTGGCAGAGATAGCCTACAATAGCGCCAAACACCAATCCACTAGACTGGCTCCTTTCTACAGCACTTACGGATTTCACCCTCGAATCATCCCAATCATCCATCCTAGAGCGTCTCAAGAGATACCTGAAGTACAAGACCGGATTACCCACATACAACAAACGTTGAACCTTAACTACAGGAACCTGAAAGAAGCCAAGAAGTCCTATAAAGCAAAGGCAGATAGACATTGGAAACAACAACCTCTATACCAGGTGGGTGATGCGGTATGGTTGTCTACCAGAAACATTAGTTTCCGCAAGTATAGCATATTCAACCCTAAGTTTATAGGTCCCTATAAGGTCAAAAGAATTATTTCGCCTGTGGCGGTGAGGCTAGCCCTCCCAAGTAATATGAGGATACACCCCGTCTTCCACGTCTCGCTGTTGAAACCCTCATACACCCCAGTTAAGAAAAGACCTTCTCCTATATGGGTGAACAATGAGCCAGAATATGAGGTACACAAAATACTGGACTCCAAGATGAAAGGATCACGGCTGTGGTATCTAATTTCATGGAAAGGATACGACCTGGAGGAAAACTCGTGGGAGCCAGCTGCGGGAGTGCACGCCCGAAGGTGCGTCAAGGCATTCCATGCTAAATATCCAAATAAACCTGGGTTACACCCGCCTTCCCGGGGAGAGGGATGTGCTGTTACACACTCAACCCGGTGGGAAGCCGGCGCCGCGTCGGATCCATCGGACAGCCGGACAAGACCTTGGGACAGGTACGCCACCGCGTACCAAGCGCTACAGAGCTGGTGGACAGAAAGAGGTGGACCCAGGAATCCGCAGGTGCACGGGATCGGACCTACCATCCCCAAAAGCCTGTGCGGCGCGTCGCGTGCGCGCACAGGAAATGACATCAGGCTCCAATGCCGAGGGCTATGAAAGCCGGGCGAGGAATGGAAGCGGCGCAGATTATCCTGTTCCTGATCTGTGGCAGACTCGTAACCTGTTCCCGACAACGCTGTATCTTTGTGGCCTTTTCGTGGTTCTTCGCCTGGTGCGGTAAGGGTGTCAATGACACCACGTCCCCTGTTCGTTTCTCTTGAGGTCGATGGATGGGGCATACCGCATATATTTATTTTGCAACAAATCTAGCATTAATAATTAGGGGAGTGCCCATTTATCTATGTGTGGAAATACCACCAACAACTAAAGAACATTTGGAGTTCATTTCAACCCTGTATACACGCCCACCATAATAGAGAGACAGTAAAAGGTACCAGGTGGTATGTTAATTGCTTGTTCGTTATACCTGATACCATAATTGACTTTGAAGTATTACCTGTGACATTTGCATTATGAATTCAATACTGCACAATCGACAATCATTCAGATGAACCTTATGAGTTATATTTATGTTACATGTTGTGTGTTTTTGTTCGTCCTTGTAGCAAGGGAACAGAGAGAGGATCAAATATAGAAAACATCCTTCCTCCCTTGTGAAATGGAACTTTGCACCAACATTGGTGGGTAGTCATTGAAAGAGGAAAGGCATCTTATGAAGTTGAAGGTTGTTTCTGAACATGATCTAATCTTCTGGTTTATGTTTACAGTATGCCTGATACAAAGGCTTAGCAACTAGGAAGAGAATTGATCCTCCTACTTGACGGCACTGCCAGAAGTGTGTTTTCTTTCTTTACAGGTATAGAGGAAGTTGGCATACTGACTAGTGAGAATTGTACTGGCTATAAGCATTATATACAGTGATATAATAGGGTGTTTTTCTTTCTGCAGGTCTCCCTCCCCGCTGTTCCCTTCCATTCCTTCCCCCGATTGACCACCTTAATCTTCCGTGCTGTAAAAGCAATTCGGAATTGAGGGTGTCAATAGGTGGACCCATTTAAGCAGCGAACCGATCCTGAGAGGCCTCCGAGGGACCGGTGACAGTTGCATTACATGAGGACACATTCATTTTTTTGTTAGGCACGGGGAGATTAAATGATTTGCCAAGAATCACAGGATGTTCAGCGTCATTGCCGAGGCTCGAACCCGGTTCCCCAGATTCGAGGTCGACCGCCTTAGCCGTTAGGCCAACTCCTCTCCCTTGGTTGCGAATCGGAAAATCATGTGAGGTGTAAGTGGGTATTCCTACATGAATAAGGTAGATGACATAAAGAGTACAGTATTGCATGATCACAAAGGGCAATTCGTAGAGAAATGGCAGGGTTCCCCACAGGTTGTCAGACAGTCAGGTGTAAGTGAGTAAGAAAGGCAGCAAGATCTTTCCGTTGTTTTTGGTATTTCAGTACAGACCGCTAAGGTGTCCAGGGAATGGGGAAACATTATCTCAGATGAAAATGCAGGGAGTCAGAATAAAATGTCCCAAGACAAGCCTAGTAATTAATAATAATTTCCGATGAGTGAGTCTGATAATTTCCCCTGGCAGGAAACAGATGAGATTGAATTAGAATTTATGTTTATATGGGCCCATAGAGAACCCTCATGTCCATGTAATACACCTCAAATCCATATAATAACAGAGTCCCCCATTATATTAGAGGCCCTTCTTGACGCATTCCTCACAGATATTTACGATTCATGAGTTTGAAGCATGAATGGGACATCACATCCTCGAGCCCTGCAAATAGTTTTTATATTCACAATAATATTGTAACGTGTATTGCATCAGGGACAAATCCTCTTAGATTCCCCATATATGCACCTGCTCCAGATATAACTATGGATGAAGTGTTACACAGACTAGCGATAAATGTGCTTGATGTTCTTCACTTTGGTCTAACGGTGGTATATGTGAAGTCAGGTAACACTGCATATTACCACTCCTTTAGGTTAGCAATATTTATAGAACACATATACTAGTAAAGGAGACAGGTCCAAACAGAGCATAAGACAGTGGGCTAACAAACAAGGGATTAAAAGCAACACTACTATTATACATAGGAAATACACACACATCCTTAGGGGACCATGGAGACCCCTCTGGAACACATGATAAAAACTTTCCCTGCAGACAAGAAGAAGATACAAAAGTATTGTAAACAATGTTACAAAGGTACCAAGGGCCACGCCCAGCCATGGCCAAAGGATGGGGCAATTGACGAAGACAAAATTGAACACACATTGACTTACACATTGATTTGCTCTAAGTATAACAAAAAGAAAAGACAGAAAATACCATGTCCTAATGGCGGGTATTCCACGATACAAAAGCAAACGTGAAACCAACAGCACCCGAAGAGGCCGTAACACAGTTCTCACAAAGACGTCCGCCTTATGGTCTTTACCCTATTCTGCCAGCTGAGGGGTACCAAGATCCTGTTAGAGTTCCACCTAAAGAGGAGAGACAAAAATCGCGGGGAAACGAGGCACCTTCGAACCTCACCCCTGCGACTCCTCGAGCTGGTCCAGAACTGAATCAGAGAGACAGGCTTATAAATGAATTACAGCACACCGTTAGACAGGCAGAATGTTCTAGAAGCCCTGCTCCCCTTCGAGGACATTGGACTACAGGGCATGTTGTTCTCAGGCTAGGAGACACTTCTGCAGAAACTTTGAGAGAGGCAACTGAGGAATGGATAAGAGAAGAAGAAGGATGGGAAAGGGGCCTAGAGACACCACAATATTACGAATCCCCAAATGAGTTACAAGATGTAGGACGTGCAGACGAAGATGAGGAGTGGGAAAACAGGCCTAACAGGGGTGCAAGACAACAAGACAATAACTGAAGACCATATAATTTCCACCCGCGTCCTTTGCGGGGGTCATTTATGCCACTAAGAGACACCCTAGAAAATGCCGAAGAAGTCAATTCTAAAAAAGAGTACGTCCGATTTTACACCTATAGAGGTAATAGAGTATAAGTAGAGTAGTTACTATTGCCAACCCTTTTCGGATGAATTGGCAGAATGGACTAAAAAGGAAGGGAGGGAGCAATGGCCAAGAAAAGGGTCTTTTCAGCCTATCGATTTAGCAACTGCCGAAGATTGTATAAGACAGAGATGGTGCAACCCAGAGTGGAACTACCCCTACATGCAAGAGTGCCTCACAGTATGGGAAAAGTATACTATAGACAAACCAACTGAAGTGATTTGAAGTAATAGACCAGATCCGGGGGTAGGCCAAAGATCAGTAAATCCCTGACCAATAACTCAGGTACCCCTCCTTTTGAAGGGTAGACAACTGCCTACATATGTACCTTGGCCACAAATGGATAAAGAGAATTTAAAGAGACCGCTAGCTCCGGTGTCTGATGGAGCAGGAAAATGGATAGGATGCTTTGAGAAACACCCTGCTGGAGTGAATCTCGCCTTGGGCGAGGTTAAAAGCTTGTTAAGTTCTCTGGTGGGAGATGAAAGTAAATACCCTTTTTGTCAGGGCAGGATTCCCTCAAATAACATTAATAAATACACAGTTTGACAGGTTTTCTTTTAGTAATATTCGTCAATATGTCTGGGACGCTCTTCGGCAGACATACCCAGACAGACCAGACATTGGTGCCCTTATGGCAGAGAGTATAAAACCGACTGAAGAAATTGCAGAATTCATCACCAGAAAGAAATAATGATGGTAAAATACTGGAGGAAATGCAATATTATTTTACAATGTATTGAACAGCCGCGGTCTGTGCAGGTAACTTCGTGGGGCCGGGTAAATAATTAATTTTCCCTCTGCACCGTCCCTCGAAATCCCCCCTTACATGGCTCCACCGCCCCACCGTTGTTACCTGACGGACCGCGGCTGGTATTGAAATGGGGCCTGCCTACGGCTATACAAGCAAGTCTAGATTGAGTAGTGGGAATAGAGGCTAAACCGTGGCCAGAAATACAAGCCAATATAATAGATTATTTCAAGCGAAAGAAAGAAAAAGACAAATAAAGAAAAGAGCAGGCAGAAAGGGCCACAGCTAAGTTAATGCAACAGAAACTTAAAAAATCAAGAACAGAAGAAGCACCACAAATGGCTGTCACAACGCCAGTGCAGGTGCAGGCACCAGGAGGGCAGCCAGTAAGTAATATGAGAAAGGGACAAGGAGGTTTTTCAGGATGCCAAGGGCCAGTGCAGGGAAGAAGACACGGAGGATAGAGGATAGGCCAACAATGTTATTATTGTGGCAATATGAGTCATGTTGCGAGGGAATGTAGAATGAAAAAGAACGATGGGCAAGTGCAGGCATGGTTCATTCCACAGAGGTAGATGGGGCCACAACATATGCAATGGGCTCCACAACAAGTGACACAGGGACCTGCGCAGGTCCCTCAGCTTCAGTGGACCGCACAACAGGGACAAATGCCACAGAACATGTCCAGGTTGTCAGAAACACTGTGGGGGCCCACACAGGTCCAGATGGGGGGAGTAACGGTACAAGGAGGAAATCCCTTTTCCGCCCAACCACAAATGTCTGAAGCGACGCCAACCAAAAGCTATACACAATGAGAGAGCCCACAGACAACCATAATGTATCCAATACTAACATAGATCAGATGAGGAACCCACTGTGACGGTAGCTATAGAAGGTTGCCCCTATACTTTTTTAATCAACACTGGGGCCACCAAATCTTGTATAAAGGAGGAAATACTACCACTTTCTCACAAGTCAATAAACACATAAGGGTTTTGTGAGGCTGTTAGGAGGGTTCCTTTTACTGAATCAGTGAGCATGACAATAGGAGACACGAAAATTGAGAGCCATTGTTATATCCTTCAGAGGCACCAGTTAATCTTCTCGGCTGAAATCTGATGAATTAGCTGAATATGATTATCTCTTTTTTGGAAGATGGGTAGATGTATGTTACACACCTGGTATCACATCAGGTAGGATGTTGTCACTCAAAGCACATGAGGATTTGGGACAACAGGTCAGAGCAATTCTTGTTGATGCAGATGCCTGTTTGCGTGGCATATAAGTTTTGATAGCGCATACACCAGCGCTACTAGGGAAAACAGTGCAGATACCAAAGGAACTACTGTTCAGACCCGAGAGACCTGTGGATCCCATAGAAGAACCTTAAATGGTGTTAGAGATAATGGCCCTGGAAATAAAGCAGCGTTATGCATTATTGATAGCATTTGACAGGAGATAAGTGACTTGGGCATCAGTAGTATTTACAGATCCACAGGTCAAATTGAGAGATATATCAGACAAAGAAATGTTTTATGATAGCCCATCAATTGAGACAGTAGTATTTCAAATGGATATTCCCATTAGAGTGCAGTTGCAATATAGGACAGTGTCAAAACACGCATGAGACAATACAATGAGAGAAAAGGATTTGGCAAGGGTACCAGAGAGTCTATGGGCAAAGGGAGCACATGATGTAGGACTGAGTAAAGGAACTGAACCTGTGAAAATCACACTGAAACCCAGAGCGATACTGCCCAGGGTGCATCAGTATGCCTTATCCAGAGAAGCAGATAAAAGTATCTTTCCCACAGCACAGGTGTTACTTGAGCAAGGAGTCACATATGAGAGAACATCACCCTGTAAAACGCTGATTTATCCTATAAAAAAGGCTATGGGGGAACTTGGAGGTTGATTCAAGATTTCCACCCCCTGAATGAAATAATATTCCCAGAATTTCCGGTGGTACCCGATCCACCAGTTATACTGACAAACCTTCCTATGGATGCTGCCTACATTTCAGTGATTGATTTGTCAAATGCATTTTTCAGCATTCCACTTCACCCAGATAGTCCATATCTAACAGGGTTTACGTAAAGAAAAACTCAGTACTGATATAGAAGGTTCCCACAGGGCTATTGTGAGTTTCCGAGTATCTTTAACACGACGGTGAAAAAGGATTTAACAAACATAAAATGAAAAAGTCCCCTTCTACAGTATGTGGATGACATATTGATGTGTAGTCCCACTGAAGACATATGCAGGGAGGAAACTATTGGTCTCTTTTGCATGCTTGCAGAAAAAGGATACAAAGTGGACAAAGACAAATTACAATGTGTGCAGATAGAAGTTCACTATTTGGGACAGATAATCTCCAAAGACGGTAGGAGGGTGACACCTGACAGAGCACAGAGCATCAGAAACATGCCCAAACCAACCACTACCAAGCAAATACAGCAGTTCTTAGGACTCTGCAATAATGTGAGTCAGTGGGTATTTGATTATGCCACCCTGACGGCAACACTGCTGACTGCTCTAAAAGAGTCTCATACTAATGGAAATAAAATAAACTGGACTGATGGAAGATACAGCATTTCAGGAGCTAAAGAATGTCATCACAAATGCTCCAGTGTTAGGTACACCTGACTGCAGCAAACCATTCTACCTCTTTTATCATTGTGATGGAGTAACAATGACGGCCGTACTGACTCAAAAGACTTCCAAGGGGCACAAGCCAATTGCCTACTACAGTGAGCTGCTAGATTCCGTCATGAAACGTCACTACTCATGTAAACAAGCACTGGCCACAGCAGCACTTGCAGTGCAGATAAGCACCACAATAGTGATGGGATGACCTTTAACACTGTATGTCGAGTCTGCAGTATTTTCTATTTCACAAAGAAGAAAGAGAACCCTTACAACTCAGAGGGCATCTGGATACGGAGTAATACTTTCAGTACCGTCTTTACAAGTGGTTCACTGTCACACAGTTAATCCAGCAACATTCTTTGCACACCCATTTACTGACAATGAACAAGTACATGACTGTGCTAATTACACACCAGAAGAAGTAAGAACGGTGGGAGGGACCCCATCCTAGGTAGCATGTTGCTCTTTGTTGATGGGTGCTCTTTCATAGATCAGGAAACTGGGATTATACATTCAGGAGCAGCAGTTGTAAGAGCTGAACAGCAAGGATCATCCAATACACTATAAATTATTAGCCAGATACCACTGCAGTGTCTTCTCATTTTTCAGCACAGGCAGCTGAATTAGTGGCTATCATTGAAGCACTGCAGTAAGCTGAGGGACTACCGGTCACCATCTATTCAGATTCAGCCTATGTAGCCACCACTGTACATTCTAGCATTCACCAATGGGAAAAGAGGGGATTTCTTATGTCTGATAGGTCCCCTGTAATGCATAAAGATTTACTGGCACAATTAATAAAAGCTTTAACACTTCCAACTAAGTAGCAGTGGTAGAGTGTGCAGCGCACACCAACCAGCAAGATCTTGTTTCCAGAGGTAATGCTCTGGCAGATTAAGCGACATATGCAAAAGAAACAATTGATGGACGGAATGCTGGACAATGCAAACATTCACCCCCATTCACAAGGATCTGGGTTAAATCCATCATTCTTTTGCTCACCACACCACCCCAGTATGGACCCAGCCATATGCAAATCAGTCTTGACCCTGTTCCTTGTGGGAACAGTCCATCCCGAACTGTCAAGCCAGGTCCTCCCTGGACCGGAAACAAGCATCCTGGGACCGGTTTCAGGGCATCACCCTTCATCAGCCAGGCTAGCTTGAATCCAGTGGTGTAGTGAGCACGGGACCCACGTCTGGGCATACCCTTCCCACTTAGGACGACATATGCAAAAAAAACATTGATGGACAGAATGCTGGACAATGCAAACATTCACCCCCAGTCACAAGGATCTGGGTTAAATCCATCATTCTTTTACTCTGGCAGATTGGGCAGCAAAAGAAGCAGCTAAAACATCTCCAAATTATAACAAATCCGATGAACACACATTAGGTATGATGAAAAGCAGGCAACAGTTAACTACAGTATTACCACCTCCATATACAGAGACAGCGAAATTACATTTGCGTGAATTGCAAGAACAAGCACTACCACACGAAAGGGAGCTGTGGGAACAGCGAGGTTGTATTCAGTCACCAACAGATTTCATTTACAGGCAAGAGAGTACAGGCAAGCCAGTAATGCCACAAGCCCTGTCGCACATGGCTTTAGAGCAACTACACCTCCCAGCACACACTGCAAAAGAGTATCTTCTTGCTACATTACAGGCAGATTGTTTTATCCCACAACTATCTGAAATGATTACCATGTATATTGCAAAGTGTGCAGTATGTCAACAGTATAGCCCCAAGCTGACCTCAAAGGTGATCACCTCGACAATACCGCGCCCAACAGGTCAATATAAAACTCTGCATCTAGGTTTTATCGACATGATAGAAAGATGTAACAATTACAGGTATCGTATAGTAATTGGTTTTCCGTTTTCATGATGGATTGAGGCAGGACCCTGTGTACATATTGATGCTAAAGCAGCAGCTAATTTCTTGATAAGAAAGGTAATACCGAGATGGGGCGTGGCAGAAGAAATCCACTCAGATAACAGGCCTCGTTTTGTTAATACCGTATTCATAAACATTTGCACTGCCTTAGGAATAAAATATAAACTGACATGATTACCCCCAAAGTAATGGAATAGTGGAGCACCTGAATTGCCTTCTCAAGAATAAAATAAGCAAACTATGTGTCAGTCTGCAAAAGAAATGGCTGTTCTGCCTACCGCTAGCCTTGTACACCCTCAGAACTCACCCAGGAAGCGATCACCATTTAACGCCACATCGAATAGCGACAGGACGTTCTATGCCCCTTTAACTATAGCAAGGCAAAACACAGATGCCCATAAGACAGTTGAGGTTTTAGGGGATGAAATTAGTTATTTGTCCGAGTTAATGAAATCTGGCAAGTACTTCTCTAAACAGGTATTGCGAAAAGAGAAGGCTGCCTCAGACCAGCAGACCAGTTGGATACCTGTTGACCAGCAAGTTTACTTGCGGAATTTTGTACACCTATGGAAGGATCTCAGATACAGTGGTCCCTTCTCAGTGAAGAAGAGTACTCCTACTGCAGTGAAGGTGGATGGTCAGAAACCATGGATTCACCTGTCCGATGTGCGACTGGACCTCACCTTTCCTCAGGCATTACCACAGACAGAAGGAGAACATAAGGGGGAAAACGAGACACAAGAGTAACAATGTCTCTCTTTAAAGCATGAGTGGAGTATTTCATCGACTCTACTAGTGGACAGTTATGTATTGCTGTTTTATTTTTCTTCTTATGCCTTCTTATGCTGGCAGCTATATCAGCTATATTAAAGTGTTATTTTACTTTATGTATGGGATTATATGACAACATTAAGCGCTTGCAGAGAACAGTACCTGAGCAAGAAAATATATCTCATAGTATTCATTCTGGCTTATTAGATAATATGTGGTACCAACATATGACATGGATAGGTATGCTGACTGCTAATACTTCTTGTTTTGTTTGTTCTTTGATTCCACATGCCACTGACTCAGATAGGTTACACTCATCTAAGGAGGTACTGCCAAATATTACCATGTGTCTGTTGCACCTTTTCCTTTGTTGAATACAAGTGCAGATGCAACCATTGTGGGTTAGACAGAGAACATTCTTAGTAAACATCACGCAATATGAGGAAGAGTTAGCTGATGTGATGAACGTTCTTACAGACCACAAAGAGTTAGTAGTGAAGTTAGATGCCATGGACAAGACAGAGATTATGAGGTACAAGGGTGAAACTTGGAGATCTAGGATACTGTTGCAGGGATTTTTAGGGGTATCCTGACCTACGCTTTTCTGACAGAATTATTCTGCTATACCTAGGCCCCACGATTGTTAAGAAAGGCCATATTTCTGAGTAAATGGGTCAGTATACCTTCATGATCATTGGCATCATGGTGCTACATTTGGATGCAGGGCGCTATATATATGGAAGGGGAATCAGACAGATAATAGCATAAGATAGAAGTGGCAGGCAGTGTGGGATGTGAATATATCTAGACTAACTTGGGTAGAAACATCTACAACTCTTTGAGAAGATAGAAAACCCATTCTTTTCTCTTTCTGTTTAAGGGGAAATGGGACAGTCCCGGTGGGAAAGAACATCAACTGCAATGTTACAAAATACAATGCCAACATGCAATGAGGGACCTCCAGTCTGATGGATTTTTACTGGAGCAGTGGTGAATAGTTGTATACACAACTTCCTTCAGGTTGGCAAGGCCTCTAATCCTTGGTGACTGTGCACACTCCTTCCTTGGTGATTCCAGGAGTTAATATTTCCAAGTTGCATGGCCATCTCATGAGCCATCCAATGATCTTGCTGCACCATCACTGGAGAAAGAGAACTGTACAATATTACAGTAATACAGCCTGGAAAGATGTCCCGCAGGAGCACAGACTGCTCAACGATGCACAAATCTTTTTTGGCAGCATACTTCCGTTTGTTCATGCAAAAGCAACTGCACGTTGACTCCAGATAACTCGCTGGGAGTTGATGAAGGCTATAAATGCCACTGAGGACAGTTTAAACTCCATCAAGGAAGAGCTGCGAGCCATGAGCGTAATGCTTATGCAGCACAGATATGTGTTAGACTTAGTGACGGCTATGGAAGGAGGAGCATGTGCCAAGAATCAAACGGCCTGTTGTACTTATATCCCAGGCAATGACACTAATAGCGGAACATTAACAGAGACAATAGAAGCTCTGCACACCTTGCGAAATAAGATGGTGAACAGGTGGGGGGGGGGCCAATGAATGGCTCACAGGGCGGTAAGCTTGGGTACCATCATGGATGTCGGGACTATTTAAGGCCTTGTTGCCTGTTTTTGTGATGTTGTTGGTGTTCTGTCTCATCCAGATAGTGATAGGTTTTTGCAAAAGGATTAGTAAGAAGTTAGGGGGATGTTCACTACTAGATTAGTCAATAAAATGCAGGATGCTGAGGAGAATGTGTACACAGTAGTGACTTTTAGCAATAGGGGAGGTTAGGAAGTAGTTGAAAAAATCAACTAAAGGGGGGAATGTAATAATGAATGTAGAGGATGAAGAAGGCCTACTCATTCCAATGCAAGCACTAGCAGAACGATGTGTACAGATGTATATGTTAAAAGAGAAATACAGGCCTAAGCTGTCTTTGGTAGCAGAATGGAAAAAGAGCACAGGACCCCTGGGGGAGGGAAGTAGATACGAGCTTCAGTAGAATAGAGAAAACTTATTAGGTAGAGTAGAAACAGACGGTCACAGGCCTGGTTTGCAAGAATACATATCTTTGAAAATATGTAGATAAGGTAGCACAGAGAAGCAGAATAGATGTGAGGTTAGGCCTTGCCAAGCAGCAGATGTGTAGGTAGTAGAGCAAAGCTTCTTGTACTAGACAAGACAAGGATACCGGTAGTGTAGCGGTGGTTTGGGAGCATAACTAACAATAACTTGTGCACCTGAGTCGCATTCCGTAGACACGTGATTAGTTGTTTTCGCTGAAAGTATAACCTTTTGATGATAATGTTGTGCTTTAGCAAATGTCCATTTATTATGCAAATGTATGACGTTTTTACTGCTTTACATGTATAAAAGCAACTGTCCGTCGCATTGTAAGTCGAAGCTTAGATTCCAGGTCCACAGAGCTGACTGAACTTCCACAAGTGCGCTTGCTTTTCTTAATATAAACTCTTTACTATATTGCCAACAGAAGTTGTGTCGTCTTTTCTTCCATTCGGCATCAGCATTAATTGGTGGATGTATGCTGAGGTGCTTATAGACGGGTTAGAGTGTGTGTTTCTGGGTGTAGTCAGTATGGGTGTGATGTGAATAGATGTTTGGGTTGTAGAGGATATTGATTTGTGTAAAGGTTTGCATTGTAGAGTGTGGTTGGGGAAAGGATGTTTGGTGGGATTGCTGTATACTTGCTCTTTAGCAGATGCATTGTTTGGGCAGAGTGTTTTGGTGAAATTAAAGGTTGTGAGTGTGCAAAGAAAGTGTGGGTATAGGTAAAGAGTGTGAGTAAGTGTAGGTGGAGATGTTGTGTGTGTGTGTTTTCCTTGGACATTTTGTTGTAGAGTTTGTAGGATGAGTGAGTACAGGATTTGGGAACTTATGGAGTGTTTGGGTAGGTGTAGAGTAATAAGAGTGATTGCAGAAGGGTGGTAGTGATTGAAGAGGATGTGGGTGCTTTAAGAGGGTGTTGATGCAAGTAGAGGGTTAAAGAGGGGTGGTGTAATGTATAAGCAACAGAGTGCAGTGATCAAAAGGCTTGCAGAGGAGGCAGGTGGGTGTAGAGGCTGAGGGTGGGAGCAAAGAGTTTGTATGTCTGTAGAGTATAAACTCTGGGTATGAGTGTAGCAGGTGCAAGTAGATGTGCAGGGTGGGGGTGAATGTAGAGGGTGCAGGTTCGTGAAGACATTGTTGGTGGGTGCAGAGGTTGTGGATGGAAGTAGATTGTGTGAGTGAGTGTGTAGGGTGTGGGTGACTTTGTATGTCTATAGAGTGTAAACTCTGGTATGAGTGTAGCAGGTGCAATTAGATGTGGAGGGTGTGGGTGAATGTAGAGAGTGATGGTTTGTGAAGACATTGTTGGTGGGTGCAGAGGTTGTGGGTGGAAGTAGATGGTGTGAGTGAGTGTATAGGGTGTGGGTGAGTTTTAGGAGTGAGGTGGGTGCAAAAAGCTTGGTGATTATAGGGGGTGTCAGTGGTAAGGGTTGCAAGTGGGTATATGGGCTATGCATTGTTGTAGAGGGTGTGGGTGGTAGTAGAGGGCCTGAGGAGGTGTGGAAAGTGAGTGGATGGGTGCAGTAGGTGGGGCGGGTGCATTTGTGGTGTATCTGGCACATGAGGACTTGGTGGAGTCTGAGCAAAGGTAGACAGGTATGGTCACTGCAGATAAGCTTCTTTAGCAGACCAAGGACCCTGTAGCCCATTCACGAAAGGCACATTATGAGCACATCACAACTTGTCCTTTTTCACAAATTCTACTGATGTCATACCTGAAGAAAGGCAGAGTGTGTGCAACAGGAGACATTTTGGCTTATGCTGGTGATAGGTCTTGGCACGAAACATCTCATATAAAACTACTAGAGTAGGTGAGAACTAAATAAATTGTATTTTGCATAAATTCATTTGGGTTACACAGCACACGTGGCTCAATTTATCATCCCTGGGCTAGCGACTGTAAAAAGAAAAATCAGAGGAGGACACATTTAGCAGTTTTACTGAAAACTAGCCTAAATAACAAAGAGGATATAAATTCTAATTGCAATAATAAAAATGATGGTTTCATTGACAAACGCAAACACCCAACTGTCTGCTTCTGTGTCTTTTAATAGCCAACTAAATAGGATTCATTTAACAAATCTTAGGAGTTAATCTCAAATCCTTACAACATTAGATTCATACCATATTACTGCAGGAGCATTACCCACTGAACAACGTTATGGGAAAATAAGACAAATCTACAAATGGTGTGCCCTTCCTCACTCCCGACCTAAGCATATAGGGCCTCATCTACAAGAAAATGGCGCAGCGCTGTAAGCCATTTAGCTGCACCGTGCTGCATCATTTTCAAAGCGCAGGGATGCATTGTTTTAATAACAGTACAATGCATCCCTGTGCTTTCCCTTGCGCTGGTGCACAATTGGCTGCCATGCGCCAGCGCGCCACTCTTGCGCCATTTTGCAAGGGTGGCTGCGCTGCGGGGATGATTGTTTATGTGCAAGAAGGGACCCCTTCCTGCATAAAAACAATCATTAATGGCCTTTCCCTCTTTCTATGCATGCTGCAGAATGCAGCACACATATAAAGAGGAAAGAACATGGAAAAATAAAAGTATTTCTCCTTGTTGCACCATTCCTATGCCTCCCCTGGGGAGGCGTAAGATTCTGACGCATTCCCAGTTGTACAAAATGTTGTGAATCTGGGAATATGTCAGGTTCCATGGATGTTGTGTGGGAACACCCACATCAACACCCTTGCAATGCCCCTTTCACACAGAGTAATGTATAAAAGGGGCCATATTTACAAGGCCATGAAAAGTCACGCAGGGTGACTTTACAAGGCCTTGTAAATATGGGCAAGCCCATTGAGCTGCCGGTGAGTCAAAAAAAGTGGCACACCGGCATCACAATGGGCTTGTAAATAAGCCCCTTAGTGTGGATTTGCAAAAAGCTGGGAGAGGGAAACCATAGACAAGACACAGAGTCAGCCCCAGGGCTGGAAACTGATATGAAAGAGCCCGGCAACCGCAAACTATGGACATGCACCTGCCCAACGGGGACGGTAATCCTGAAGGGAGGGTTCCGTTCATGAGGGGCAAAGCCAACTGGAACAGAATAAGGGACCATCAGCTCATGAGCTGCCAGAACATAAGCAATATTTGACACACTATGCCCCAAAGAATATGACATGGTAAAATGTGATACTAATGCTGTTCAAGCTTACTTCAGTAGCAGTGTATGGGGTTTAAACAGATGCTGTTGACATTCATCTGTATCTAGTAGAGGTGGGCAAGCTAACAAATTGACAGGTAAAGCTGAGTCAGAACTGATCTATGGGTCTAAGAGACATGCACAAGCCGAGCCCTGAAAACAGTTACCATTTAAATCATGCAACCTTAAGCAAAAATATGATATTGTCTCTTCAAAATTCAAAAAGTTTATTTCTTTAACCTGGGAAGTGTTTCATTTGATCTCCCCGTGCCTGAAAAAAAATTAATCTGATCTTGTGTAACGTAATCTGCTGCTCTTGGAAAGCACTCCAATGCCAAGCGGCTGAGTTTGCACTATATAAAACTGCACAAAATAAACAGGAGGAGAGAGGGGCAGGAACGACGCAGAGAGGGGTACGGCCTGCAAACACATGTAGGTAGGGTGACCAGACGTCCCGGTTTTCCCCGGACGGTCCCTGTTTTCGGAGCAGTGTCCCCGTGTCCCGACACTTTGCTCCTAATTACAGAAATGTCCCGGTTTTTGTGCAGTGTCCGGGTTAAACGGAGAAATGTCCCGTTTTTTAAATAGTGTCTCGCACTGAAACACGATTTAAAAACCGGGACATTTCTCTGCTTACTTAGCACAGGTGCTGAGACGAGTCTCTAGTGGGATGTCCATTTTTGCCCTCAGGATGAAAAAACAATCTCACTGCTGCAGCAATACCACCCTTCACTGCCTTCAAAGAGACCCGTTATAGTTCTTTCACAGTCTCATCATCCCAGAACTGAAGCATTTTCAATGTTATGTATAACAAAGCCCAAGTTTGTTGCTTATTTATCTTATGCAGCTAAGAACATCTGACAAAGCGAATAGTCCTGGCTTGTTGTAGGTGTAATGTTACATGCATAGTTGCCAAGGTTTCCGATTTCTATGTGTGACATTTTCATAATTTCAGAGTAATTATGAGTGACATTTTAACGACTATGAGTAGCACTTTCCTGCAAGCAAAATCAAGATATTAAAACGAGGGAAACTTGTAAATATCAGATATGACACCCATTTGAGCAACTAGAAACTCTATGTTAGCTGCTGCAAAGCGTAAAAATAATGGTTAAACAACTTTCATTTATACTCATGTCTAAGTAAATATACTTAGAATCGTACAAATATCAGGAAACTCCCTTGCAACATATTAAATCAAGGCTCTCTCTGCACACTGTCAGGAGCTGTTTTTATTTTTTTGTGTTTTTTTATTTTTTGAGGCGTGGACCTTCAGCCTTTGCTGACTTGTACTGGACCCTCTGGTTCCTCCCTAATAATTAATGATGCTGCGCAAAGAGCATCACTCAGTCCAGGGCCTCTCTCCAAGGTGGGACCCAGCCCAAACAGGATGTGTGAAGCCCTGCTAACAAGTACAACACTCTGGTGGCTACTGTTATTGGATAGGCCAGCAGAGAAACAACATAAAGATTGCCAGCCTTTGCAGTGCCCCCCTCCTTCCCAGCAAACTGAAGTCAGGAGAACATCAGGACTCGGGGCCACTCTCTGACGTCATGTGAGTGACCCGGCCCAACAGGGAACCTATGTCAGAGAGGCCCCAACAACTTCACGCGGCGCCAGTCTTGCAACACATTTCACCGTTTTGAATAACACCGCAGGCGCTGCAGCTGCCTGATCGCGCGCTGCCATTGGCACCCAGGCTTAAAACTTAAACTTACTTGGGCTGTAACTGTAACACACTCTGCCAAGGCTGGCCAGGCTGCAGGCACTGGCAGGCTCAGGCCGCGAGCCACTGCGTGCCCCGGCAATTCGGGTTTGCTGCTCAATCCGCGCCTCCAGGCCGTGTTGTCCAGGCTGTGCAGTGAGTCATACTTTGCAATCCACAGGGAGCCATGAGTGTCACCAAGTAAGGATATCACACCGTGCAATTAGCGGGTCACCCGGGTGACGGTCACTGAAACCTCGACGCTTCTCGGCTAAGTCTGTCTCACACATATGATTTGTCTGTAATTCTTCATCTGTGTCTGTGGAGGCGGCTGTCATTTTAGTCCCTTTTCCATGTCTATGATAGCTGTCAAATAGTCCTACTTTTATGTCGACCGTTACTGCAAACTGTAGTCCTACTTCTATGTCTATGAACTGTCCCCGTTTTTTGTTTTGAGAATCTGGTCACCCTACATGTAGGTGAAGTGCTAGAAGTAAAGTTGTTAAAAAAGTTCCTCAATCCGAGCACGAGTAGTTGAAGAACGTTAATAAAATAATTAATCAGTACTCGGTCCATGCTCCATGGAAGGGACGGAATAGAAAGCAAAACTAGCATTATCCGACTAATAAGAAAGAAGGAAATGAGATTGACGATGAAGCCAACCAATGGTGCATAATGTGCGGGGTCTAAGCCCTTTATAAGTTTTTTTTTCTTAACAAAAAATCTCGTAAAAGACAGAGCATACGCCGTCTCCGTGGAAACCTAAAAATTCAACCCAAATATTGGAAAAATCTTATAGGGAACTTGCGATGCAGTAATAGTATGTGACCATTGGATGGTGCTAAAGCATCAGACAACTGCTTAAAATAAAAACAGGCCCTGTCCAAGAAACCCAAGTGAAATCATCTTATTAACTATCCGAATTGATGAAATTTAACAAGGGTGTGAAAAAAGTTCCTTCTTTCCAGTTAAAAGCACGCGTTTCATAGCATGATCGTGTTTAAGAGGGGTGTGGGGTTTGATAGCATTAGATTTTTGTTAGTGCACAGTTCTATTAGCCGATTCTGACAAAAAAAAATCTAAAGACTATAATTGAAACGCTTTCAGAAGTAAAGCTCTCACTTTGCATGTGTATACAGTACTAACAAAATTCTATTACAATAAACAGTTTTTGAGGGGAAGTGGATACATTTGTACATTGACATTAGGGCTGAACTCGACCAATCGGGTTTTCAGAATGACTAAGAGATATTCAGATAAACTCAGCTGGTATTCATCTAAATTCATTCGCCTCATGCTTGCTCACTGTCGACGTTCTCAAAATGTAACTGGATTTTACTGTACGATGGTCGAATAGTCAGTCCGGCACTAATTGAAATGGCTCGGAATACGCACGTCCTTCTTTTTAATCATGCTAAATCTGTAATAATAGAGATTATGCACTGATTACATTTACACACACAGAAAGTGTGGCTTTGGCACTTTGCTATTAACATCTTGCAGAATAGCATTTTCCACAAGTTTTTCCGCATTATACAGAATTATCACCAGAAAAAGTTGGTGGAAGCAAGCACATTTTCCATGCTGTAACCTGTAAAAAAGGATTCTACGGTCTAAGCTTTTTAAGCATAAATATAACTTTCAGCATTTGCTGTGTAAATCACAATCTGCTGAACAATTAGCACATTTAAAAAAAAACAATAATCTCTTTTGATTTCCACCTGACGAAAGGTTATTAACCTTGCTGTACCGGTTGCAAAGATGTGTCTGACAATATACAAAATTTAACTGGTCATTTTTCTATTGCAGATTCTGTATTAAAGTATTTAAATACGTGGCAGTTATGCACAGACCATGTAAAAATCCATATGTGATAGACTGGGGGAAGAGATTTTGTCCACAGCAAGAAGAACAGGTTACTTACCTTCAGTAATGCCTTATATGGTAGAGACTATCTAGCCGTAGATTCCTTACCTGTGGAGGTTCCGTTGCAGCACCCTCTCCTGTTGCTGAGACAGAAGATCCTGACGAAGGGACAGCCTGATTGGAGGACCGATGCTCATGCTCAGAAGCGCTGGATCCCAAACTCTCCATGCCCAGTCCGGGGCCACAAGAATGACTTGGGCACGGTCATTCCTGATTGTCTTGAGAACTCTAGGATGGGCAGCAGTGGTATCAGCGGAAAGGTGTACAGGAGGCTGAAGTTCCAATTGAGATGAAAAGCGTCGCCAAGCAAGAACTGCCTTAAAAACTCCAGCAAGCAAAACTGCTTACATTGTACATTCTCGGCTGTAACGAACAGATCTATCCAAGGTTCTTCCTACTCTAGAAAGAGACCTTGCACCTACTCTGGGTGAAGATGCCATTCATGATCCACTAGGCATTGACAGCTGAATTTGTCTGCCCTGGCGTTCAGAGAGCCGACCAGGTGTTGAACCACCAGGGAAATGCCCTGACATTCCAGCCATGTCCAGAGGAGCAGGGTCCCTTGACAAACGGTCCACGTCCCTACCCCATCTGGTTTTTTGCAGTACCACGTGGCTTCCCTTGATTGAAGGAAGAAAGGCTTTCAATGCCAACAGGATAGCCCAGAGCACCAGCAGGTTGATATGAAACCCAGACAATAGTCCTCTGATCTCAACCTCTCTCAGATGGCCGCCCCAGCTCAGGAGTGACGCATCTGTCACAACAGGTGGCTCTGGTTAGGGATGGGAGAGGGGCCTGCCCTGACCCAATCAGGGTTTGTTAGCCACCACTGCAGGTCTTTTGCAGTTCCCTCCGAGATCTGGACCAGGTCGGAGATATTCCTCTGATGCTGTACCCACAGAACTTCAGGTCCTACTACAGGGCCCTCATTTGCCACTGGGAATGTGTCACAAGAAGTATTCAGGAGGCCGTGAGGCCAAAAGCCTCAGAGGCAATCTCAGCGAAATCCATGATATATTCCAAAACATAGGCACCATAGCCTCAATATCCTCGACTCAGCATTCCAGAAGACATGCCCAAAACTGCACTGTGACCAGAAAGGCCACAATGAAAGGGAGCATCTGAGAGTCAGGTGTGAGTTCAGCACGTTGACAGTGAACCCCAGCAAATGCAGTAGGTCCACCATAGTCTGGGGGTGGGAGACGACTGCCTCAGGAGAGTCCACCTATAACAGCCAATCATCGAGGTAGGGGAAGAATGGAACCCCTGACTCCGCAGATCTGCAGCAACCACCGCCATCACTTTCGTGAACACCTAAGGGGCATTGTCAAGGCCAAAGGGGAGCACAGAATACTGAAAGTGCTCTTGGCCCACCGTGAACTGCAGGTAGCGCCTGCAGGCCAGTAGGACGGGGATGTAGAAATTCATGTCTTGCAAGTCCAGCACCACCATCCAGTCTCCAGGGTGCAGGGCAGACAGGACCTGAGCTAAGGTGAGCATTTTGAACCTCTCAGTTTTCAAGAAGAAGCTGAGAAGGCACAAGTCTAGGATAGGACAAAGGCCTCCATCCTTTTTGGGCATCAGAAAGTATCAGGAATAGCAACCACGACCTACTTCTGATGCCAGCACCCTCTTGATGCCTCTTTTGGCCAAAAGAGCTAGCACTTACTGATGGAGCAAGGAGAGATGATCCTCCATCAGCCAGTTGTAAGTGGGTAGCATTGTTGGAGGGGATTCCAGAAAGGGGATGGACCATTTGCAAAACCCACTTGTCTAATGTTATTGACTTCCAGTGAGGCAGGTGATAGCAAATCCTGCCCCCCTCCCCGGATGGCTGTGGTGGTAGGAAGGCAAACTAAAGGAGTTTGGAGGCTGCCGGGGGAGGGGGATTGGACTGACCCTAGCCCTGGGTGGTGATCACACGAGATCTGTGGGAATCATGTCCAGCAGCCACGAAAGGGCTGAGAACCCTGTTGGCATTTGTGGCTGGGCAGGAAAGGGTGAGCTTTATTTATTTATTTATTTGAACGTTTTATATAGCGCGAACTTGACCCAGGTGGGTATCAGAGCGCTTTACAATTTTGAGTGGGTATTACAAGAGTGTACATCATACAACAAAATAGTCGTGCAACATAGTTAAGGTATGTGGGATACAGACCATGGAGAAGAAAATTCGATAGTCTTCGCTAAAAAATGAGCAAGGCAGGCGAGTACTGGGATTCAAAGGTGTCCATCAATCTCATTGTAAATCAGGTGGTAATCAATGAACAGTGGGCCAGAGCTATTTACGGCAGGAACTTGGCCATTAGGGTTTTTTTTACTTCCTTTTTGAAGGTAGTCGTGGAGGAAATTCGTCGGACTTCCGGAGGAAGAGAGTTCCAGATCTTTGGGGCTACACCTGAGAAAGCTCTGTGATTAGTTCTCATTTTGCGAAAGATCTGTGGTTTTAAGAGCCATGAACTTGCACTTCTTGACTGTCTGCAACCTCCAGACAGTTCTAGTTTTTGGGCCAGATACATGCGAATCTTAAGATGTAGGGCTTTGTGCGTCATGCAGGCTACCTTTAGCTGTATTCTGGCCTCGTATGGCAGCCAGTTTAGGGATTTGAGGGCTGGGGAGATGTGCTCGTTTCTTTTTGAACCAGTGAGTAGTCTAGCTGCTGCATTGATGGACGCTTTTAGTGGTGCCAAGCTGTCTTTGGGGAGTCCACAAAGCGTGGAACTACCGTAGTCTAGCCTAGGCAGCACCAGAGCTTGCACCGCCATCTTGAAGTCCTCTTGTGGAAGGAAACGTTTTAGATTCCTTAGGGTGTTCATCTGGAGTTTAGCCCCCTTACTTAAATTGCTAATATGATTCTGCATGCTCAGGTGCTTATCCAGTGTGATTCCGAGGGATTTCGCAGAGTCGATAATGCGGGGAGTGCAGTTGAAGGCCGTAAGATGTTTCAGCCAGTGGTCGATCTTTGGGGTGTGATTAGGCGGCGCAATGAGAAGGAATTCCGTTTTGGAGGTGTTGAGCATGAGGTGGTTGTCCGTTAGCCAGTTTTGAGTATCCAAAAGGGTAGAGTTGAGTGAGACGAAGTGTTCAGGGGAGGAGATTTTCAGATAGAGTTGAGTGTCATCCGCATACATATGGAAGAGGATGTTTGCGGCATTCAGAGCATTTGCCAAGGGTTCTAGAAATAAATTGAAGAGTATCGGTGATAGTGCTGACCCCTGTGGAACCCCCATCAAGACTGAGGAGGGCTGGGATAGGGACTGCTTTATCTTGACTTTTTGTGATCGATTATGGAGGAAGGAAGTGTACCATCGCAATACCGGCCCTGAAAAACTCATCCTATGTTCAAGGCTGGATAAGAGATTGTCGTGGTTCACAGTGTCGAAGGCTGAAGAAAGGTCAAGGAGAATCAGGTGGCATGTTTCGTTGTGGTCTAGCATAATCAAAATGTCATCCAAAATATGAGTGAGAGCAGATTTCATGCTGTGGCCTCTTCGAAATCCGGATTGATGTTGATCCAGAAGTTGGAAAATCCATGTGTTCACAAAGTTGCATCTGCACTCATTTTTCCAGCAGTTAAGCCAGCGTGGGGATGGTGGAGATGGGCCAGAAGTTATTGAGATCAGATCTGTCTGCATTAGGTTTTTTGAGGATGGGGGAGATCTGCGCTACTTTTAAGCAGTCGGGGATCGTGCCTTGTGATAGCGAGGCGTTGATAATCTGTGTCCAAAGGGGGAGGATGGTATCCTTGATGTCTTTGAAGATGGGTGGTGGTAGCGGGTCGGTGAAATGATTAGACGGGTTGATCACCCGCAGAATGTTGTAAATATCTCTTTCGCTGAGGGGGGTAAAGGAGGACCAACAGGCGTCATTCTTTTTTTAAATTTTTTATTTTTTTATTTTATTTGGTTTAACACGGCATACAGAGTTCCACAGTCTTTACACAGATACTTTACATCCACTCTATTACAAGTACTTGCATGTGTATGTCAGTACAGGTATCGTACCCCGACCTTGAATTTGCTGGGGCCATCCATGTTACAGTTCCTATCAAGTTTTAATGCCTCGCATAGGACGAGGGGGACAACCAGGATCTCCGATGCCCCCGTCCCTCAGCCCCACATGTTATCGGCAGTAGTGTCGGACACATAGGAGCAATATAGTTAATCTTGCAGTACAAGCATTGTATACATATTTAGTTGTACAGTCAGTTATCCGTTTGTGTAGAGCTGAGATATTGCACTAACGGTTCCCAGAAGTCCCTAGGTCTAGAGGCCTGTGGTATTTCTTCCGCATACTTTTCCAGTTGTACCTTACAATAGGTCATGTCTGTAACCCAGTCCTTGCTTTGTGGTGTTTGCCTGCTTCCCCATCTTTGAGCTATGCGCCTTTTGGCTAATAACAATGCCACTGCTAAGAGTTTGCGTCGTCTAGCATGCTTCATTTTATATATTCCCAAGAGACAGACTAAGGGTGTATTGGGTATCTGTTCGGCTAACATAGTAGTGAGGATGTCGGTGACCTCTTGCCAGTATTGTTGGAGACGTGGGCATGCACATGACATGTGCAAAAAATCTGCTCCCGAGGCAGTACATCTATGACATCTGTCATCTTCTCTCAGGCCATATTTGTTCAGTTTCACCGGAGTGTAGTACACTTGCTGTATAAATTTGAAATGTATGATGCGCAGATTACAGTTAGATGTGAGCATTTGCATCTGGGCGCAACTATACTCCCAGTCTGCCAGGGTAATGGGAATACCCAGTATTTCTTCCCATCTCTGTAGGGCCTTTTCTCGTGCTCGGTGTTGCTCCCTTTGGGCCGCCATATAGAGGCGAGTGACTAGGCATTGGCGTGTTGGTGATGTTAAAAGAATTTGTAGCGCATTATGTGTTGGAGGCTCATTGGGAAATGTGGGGTAGAGTTCTTTCATTGCCATTCGCAATCTGAGATACGCAAATATTTTTAGGGGTGTACGGTGAGCGGCAAGGGAGACGTCAGTAGATGCTATGAATTGCCCATTCGGGAATGTGTCACCCATAATATTGAGGCCCATGTCGTTTAAAAGCGTCATCATTTTCTTTTCTTGTGTCACCGTTAGTCGTGGGTGATGTGATATGGGCAGTGCTGGGGCGTATGTAGGGAGTTTATGAGCCCTTTCCGCCAGCTTGTGCCACGCCATCGATGTACAATATACTGGATTTATTTCAGCCCTCAGGGCGTACCGTCTCGGTTCCAGTATATAGGTGGCCAGTGAGGTGGGACGAACGCTATCAAATTCTACTGCTACGTATGGTATATGTGCATGCGGGTGCAACCAGTAGTGTGCGTGTTGTGCTTGCGCACAGTAGTAGTATAGTTGCAGATCTGGTGCACAAACCCACCCTGTATATATGGGCTGGTCAGTTCTGCCCATCCCACTCTGGCATGTTTGCCCGCCCATGTCAGCCGGAGCATGGAAGCGCGTAATTTATTGAATACCTGTTGTGTAGGCTTGATCGGTATATTCATGAATAAGTAAAGAAAGCGCAGCAGTACCACCATCTTTTGTATAGCTATCCTATCCGCCAGCGACAGCGGCAATCTGATCCATTTATCTATCAGATCATCTAGTTTCGACATGGCTCTCCCGTAGTTTTCTCTAAGTACCAGTTCCGGATCACGGTGGATCCAAATACCCAGATATTTCACTGGATCCGTCTGCCACTGCAGCGGGTAATCCAGCGGGGGTTGCACTGTAGTGGGCGTGAGCGGAATCACCACCGATTTACTCCAGTTTATACTAAGGCCTGAATAATGATCGAAGCGTATATATTCCCTAATGAGTTTATTTAAGTTGTCTGCCGGATGACGGGTATAGAGGACCATGTCATCAGCGTAAAGTGATATACTAACTGGTCGGAGTTCGAATTGTAATGCGGTGTCTGCGTGCTTTTGCCGAATCTTACAGGCCAATGGCTCAAGTGTAAGAGTGAATAGGAGTGGCGAGAGTGGGCATCCCTGTCTTGTCCCCTTACATATTTGTATAGGGTCAGATATGTTACCATTTACTCGTATTCGTGCACTCGGCTCCGTGTACAGTAGCGTTATCCAGCGTAGAAATGGTTCAGGGAATCCCATTCTCCGCAGTACAGTGAACATAAAAGGCCATTCGACAGAGTTGAATGCTTTCGCTGCATCGAGGAGTGCTGCAGTGGCAGGTAACTCCGGATTCAGATGGTGAAACATAGTGAATATGGTTCTCAAATTTTGCGTCGTGGATCTAGTTGGAATAAATCCAGATTGATCCGGCAGAACCAGATTACGCATTAAGGGTTGTATTCGCAGTGCAATGATTTTTGCCAATATTTTGGCGTCTATATTGATCAATGATAGCGGTCGGTATGACTCGCATCTGGTGGGTTCTTTGTCCGGTTTGAGCAGCGTCGCCAACAGCGCTTCCCGCAGCGATGGTGGCAATATCCCCTCTTCATAGGCTTCCTCGTACATTGCGGCAAGATGGGGAATAAGCAAGTCTCTATATTCTTTATAAAACTCCCCAGGTAGTCCATCCATTCCTGGGGCTTTATTATTTGGGAGGGAGTTGATCGCCTCTCTGAACTCATCCTCTGTGATGTGATGACAGAAATATTCTCTATGAGCATCTGAGAGCCAGGCTAAGGCGATATCATCAAGGTACTGATGCGTCTCAGATGGGGTCACATTTTTCTCTGTAGAGTATAAGCGTGTGTAGTATCTTGAGAAGCAGCCTATAATGGATTGGGTATCGTAATGCGGTGTGTCGTGTTCGTCTAGTATTTGTGTTATGTAGGTACTTGGATGCGCAGAGCGTATCTTATTGGAGAGTGCACGGCCAGGACGTCCTCCCTCCCCGTAATTACGTGCTACGGATCTGCGTGAGATGTATTTTACCATGCTATCCGCAAATTCCTGGTATGAGGTCAGTTTGTTCCGGATGTCCGCTAGTATCTTCGGGTCCTGTGTGGTAGTGTAATCTGTTTCTAATTGTTTTATTTCTGATTCTACCTTAGACAGCTGTTGTTGGATGTCTTTCAGTATGCCTGCATGTTTCCCTATACAGTAGCCCCGGATTGTTACTTTAAAGCTTCCCATAGCGTTCGCGTGCTGTTCAACGAACCTACATTATTCTCGAAATAGTCGGTGATGGCCTGTTTGAGGTCTGCTTTGAACACCTGATCTAGCAGTGCGCTCTGGCGGAGACGCCAGGTGAACTGTCTAGGGGTGTGCGTGGGAAGGGCCAGCTCCAAACGGACCGGTGCGTGGTCTGACAGCGTTTTGGGCATATGTTCTATCGAAGTTGCCCATGTGCCAACGTCGTGAGTAGCTATCCAGAAGTCTATTCTAGACCATGTGTTATGGGTCGTGGATATGCATGTGCCTTCTCTGTGTCCCGGGTGTCTCATGTGCCATATATCCGTCATTTCGTACTCTTCCATACCATCTCGAAGAGCCTTAGCTGACTGTTTCCCATACTTCTCGTTACCCGTAGACCTGTCCTGTGCGGGGTCTAGACACGTGTTGAAATCCCCCCCATATTATCGCCGACATGGCGAGTGTCCGCAGCTTAGCCCAGACTCGTGTAAAGAAGGATGGGTCATCCGTATTCGGTCCATAGGTGTTGACCAACGTCAGGTCCGTCCCTCCAAAGTTACCCTGAAGTATGATGTAGCGCCCTTGGTCATCAGCTGCCGAGCTTATTAATGTGAAGGGTGTCCCATGCTTAATAAGAAGTAATACCCCCCTAGCATAATTAGAGTATGAGGAGGCTACGCGGTGTACCGCCCATTTCCCACCAATCCTGCCATCAGTTGAGTCAGTAAGGTGAGTTTCTTGAAGACATGCTATATCCATGTTATGACGATCTAAGTACGCAAAGACTTTCCGAATTTTCTGTGGGTTATGTAGACCCCTTACGTTCCAGGTCATGAGTGTTAAAGTTCTAGTATTCTGTGTCTTGGTGGTCATGATATGCCCACATCAATGCAGTGTACATGTCATAATCGGGTGTATCTGTTTCACACATGTCGTGCAGTGCCTCTGTTGCCAAATGTCTAACCATTTCTTTCCTTTTCCCCCCCTTCCACCCCCCCACCCACTCTGCCATCCCAATTATGGCAGAGACAGTCCAATGAAACTCGTTTCCCTTCTCCTTCCCCCATAAAGATCCCTTTAAGTAACTTGAGCTTGGTGTGGTGCACACCGCGTGGCGGGAGCTGCCTGCCATATACCCCGGTGAAATATCACACAGGTGGTCGCTTCCGCATTAACTGAAGGAACAAGTGCAACATAACCTGTTGTTGGTGATTCACCTTACAGTTCACTGTTTCTATCACAGTCCCAAGTTGGCCCCACTTCTGCTTACTACCCATCTGTATTCCCAACAACATAGTGTCAATTTTGTCATATGGGTAGACAGTTAGGGGTTCATCACTTATCTGTGTCTCTCAGAGCGCAGGTCAGTGTGCCGTGTGTCATGTACATTACTCTTACGCACTCATCCAGGGGTTAGTCTATTCATCGATATCCGAGGTGCGATCTTGTTCATCTGGTTCTCCTCTCGGTGATTTCCGCCGCGGAGTCTGAGAGCCTTTCTTGCGTAAGAACTGGGTTACCTCCTTGGGGTCGCTGTATATTGTCGTTTTTCCGCCATCGGTGATTCTTAACCAGGCCGGGTATATCATGGCATACTGAATCTGTTGCTCCCGTAGTTTCTTTTTTACCCCTATGAATTTCTTTCTCGCCTCCTGCACTTGTGGAGTAAAATCCGGGTAGATGGATATTTCCATTCCGTCATGCTGCAGTTTTCCCAACTCTCGGGCCTTTCGGAGCGCCGCATCGCGGTCTCTATAGTTCAGTACTTTCGCGATGATTGGTCGTGGTCTGGCCCCTGGCGGTGGCGGAGGAGCCAGCAATCTGTGCGCCCTTTCGATGATAAATACATCCGAGAAGGTTGCTCTGCCTAGGAGGGTTATTAATAGAGATTCTACGTAGTGTTCCATGTTTCCAGTATTTGTAGATTCGGCTATTCCCATGAGTCTGAGGTTATTACGGTGTGAGCGCGCTTCTAAATCTTCAGCCTTTGCTGCCAGCGCTGCGAGGGTCTTCTCCATTTTACCATGCTTGACTTCCATTTGTTGCTGCGTATCCTCGGCCTCGGATATCCGACGCTCTGACATATCAATTCTCTCTGTATGCTTGTCCAACCGCTCAGACATGCGGTCCACTCTGTAGGTTAGTGCGTCTATCTTACCATCTATATTGGATAGAGAGGTTTGTATGGTCGAAAACATGACATGGAGTTCACCACTGACTTCTGTGCCCGTTGCCATCGTGACCTCCTTGCTGGGTTGTGGGGTATCTATTCTCACCTCCGGCGTCTTTCTTGGTTGGTCAAAGTGTATCTTGGGTTGTGTTTTGTCTGTTTTCCCCATGACGCAGGCTGTTTGTTGGTAGTATCTGCTCGCCGAATCGGTAGCTTGGCGTCGCACAGTTCCCAGGGCTCTAGATGAATATGCTCATGTCACACCCCAGGATGGAGAACTGAACCCCCTCAGGGCCCTTCGGCCCCACTCCAGTAGGCGCTATCCCCTGATCCGTAGCCGTCAGGCGATGACGCAGTCCGTACGATGGTGTGGGGTGTCTCGCCGTCACCAAACCGTCCCCGGTCCCGGGCCCCCGGCCGCACAATATTAGGTGAGATCTTGGTAAACCCTGTAGGGCTGGGCTCTTAGTTGTTTCACCCTGTGTGGCGAGTGGGCCGGGACCCAGTGGCCGTCCCGGCGGGGAGACTGTCCTCAGGACAGCCTGGCCGTGCTATCTCGCCTTTATTTTACTGGAAGCCGCAGGTTTGGGCTGGGGGCCCACACTCAATATCGCTGCAGGCACTCTGAGTAGCGCGTGTTATTTGCACCCACGGTGGAGGAGTTTCCTGCCAGGCTCCAAGCCCCTGCGACCTATTGCTTGCATGAGTGCGCGCGCCCCTGGCTGCACAGTGCGCACATGCTAGTCCCGTAATGCGCTAGGCCCCAGCTTCACACCGCCTCACCACCTGGATCTGCGCCACACAGTTCCGTGTCTGGGTGTGCTCACAGCAGTCTGGAACACGGCCGCACCCGGTCTCCCTCACGGCCGCGCACGGCCCTTACCCAGAGCCGGGGGGGATCTCGTCAATTTGCAGGCAGTCACGGGCCGCGTTTTCAGCCCGGCCTCCGAGCCCAGGCGCCGATCACGCACGCGTGTTGCGCTGTGTCCTCGGTTGCAGGCCGCGATCCCGTGTTTGTCCCGAGCCCCACTTATGTGCAAGTATCGCTGTCGCACCCGGTGGGCTCCTCCGATTGATCTCCCGCTTATCGGCCTCCGCGGGTCACAGCGCGGTTCCGTCCGGCCGATGCTCGTGCGCGCACCTCCCAGCTTCTCCTCCGCAGCGTGAAATTGTCGATGTTTACAGCACTTTCCGGTCGTCCTCAGCTACGGCGATCAGCTTCGCGACACAGTGGGGACTTCCGACACAGGTGAGCGTGGTTTTTGTTCCCAGCAATGCAGGTTTAATACAGGATAAATTCAGGATTGTGGAAGCGACCGAAGGAGCTCGCTCAAAGCGCGGCCATCTTCAGGCGTGGGTAGCTCCTCCCCCCAAGAGGCATCATTCTTAGCGCCAGTATTGGTAGGGCTGATCCTCTCAAGGTGAGATGGATCATCCCTCCCTGCTGATGGGAGAATAGCCCTCTTTGCTTCCAGGTCAGTACTGATGCTCTTTTTTTTCTCAGTGAAGAAGACCTCCAACTCGTTGCAGGATGGAAAGCCGTCGTCAAGGTCAGAACTGTTGGGTGTCTTGCTTGATTGTTGTTTAACAATTTCAAATAGTTTCTTGGAGCGTTTTTTGGCTTGATTGAGTTGTGTTTGGAAGAAGTCAGCGTTTGCAGTTTTGATTTTTTTGTTATAGGTCTTCTGTCGTGCTAGTTCCTATAGTACCCCTGCAGGACCTGCGTGTTTGGATAACATAAACTGTGGGCTTGGTGTTAGACTGACTCTGTGCACCCCCACTGTATATGTTAGCCGGATTTGCATTAGCTAGCTCACAGTGCCACTAGAATCTCCTCTTATCGGGGAGAGATTAGTTTCTGGCCACCTTAGATCATGACAACCCTGATCCCTCAGAATCGTGGAAACAATGTATTACTTTTCGCTCAGTCACTCGTGCTTACTTATTCGGTTTGTCTCAGAGAGTTACACAGAATAAGCAGTCTGGGCCTTTCAATAAGTATTTATTGAACAGTGGTTATTCTAGTGTAAAATATATGTGCTGCAGCAACTAGCAGACAATAGCAGAGATATATTATCAGCAGTACGATAAAAGTGAAGGGATAGAATAATTCTACCATATTGCAATAATCATGAATACATACATGAATATAAAAAGCATTATGAAAATGTGCGTACTCCTACGATGCCTAACTAGATGTACCTGAGTGTACCTAACATATGTGTAGGTCTAAAAGCCTAAGAGCCAAGAATCCCTCTAGGATTTAGTCGAACCCCCATACCTGAGTACAGAGAGTGTGGGACCCCGTCCTGGTCTCGATTTGGACACCCCGCAAGGGCTGTGTTAGACCCCTGTCAGCTGGAGTGACTGCATGCAGGAGCCTCAGCGTCTCTGGTCAGTTTGTCAGCATGGAAGTCTTGGTTCCCTCTATCATACCGTGGCAAGATGTGGTGTATTTATACCCTAAAGTGTCTCATCCCTCAGTATGGTTTGTATTGGTCTTTGTTAGACATGAGGAAGATGTCAGGGGTGAACTTTGTACATACATATTATGCGGGAGTTGTAGCTGGTGGATGCTCATGCATAATTTATGAGTACATTGTAGGCCTGTGTTCTGGAAAGACCTTGCAGTGGTCTAACCACAGACTAGATAACGTTCAACCCTCAGAGCTTGTTGTGTACTGTAGGGAACTAATGTAGGTGAAAGATCATGCCTATATTAGGAGCCATGACTATAATAGGGCATATACGATTATGACCATAATAGGCCATATACGGGTATGACCATAATAGGGCATATACAAGTATGACCATAATAGGGCATATACGAGTATTTCCACATTATGGCATATATGAACTGGTCTACATTAGGGCCTATATACGAAACATAACACCCACTCCACTTCCGAATTGTATGACAATGACCATACATAAAATCTGGACAATTTAAAGGCTTTTCTTAAAAACAGCTAAAAACATGGTTTTAAAAGGACAACCACATTTTTTTTTTAAATCAGCTATTCTTTAGTTGCCACTTGAAAAAGTCTCATTCATAAAAGTTGCATTACTACAAGCAGAAGAAAGCCACTCTTTCTCAAGTGAAAGTGTCAATTTAGGAAATGTTCCAAATTTAGTTTGTTTATTTATGAAACGAAGTGGAGAAGCTGAATTCTTTCTCAGGACACGATGAGCCAATTCCAGATTAAGTGTCCTGGCTGGGAGATACAGCATTATCGGTGTTAGCTACTGCAGACGACAAATCCAACGCTTCACAGAGAACGTCAATCGCACATAGATGGAATTCAGTGCTGTCAACAGTCGTTGCTGCGGCAGCTTGTGCGGCAGTTGTTACCTCGGTGCCTGTGGAGGAGCCACCTAACCCAGCAGGAGCAAACGGCACCTGTGGATTCTCAAGGAATGCATTAATAAGAATTGGAAGACGCTGGGGACAACGCAGAGCATGGGCCTTTAGGGGGTCCAGCATAGCATCTAGGTCCAGTGGCGTATCGTAGACAGAGATCCAATGTGCATTCTTCTCCGCAGAACAGGCATTGAAGAACAGGTAAGATGCAGTCCACCCAGACTGGTCGAAATGATAGAAACCAAGAGGCGTTCAGTTCTCTTAGGCAAGGTATGCCCAGAAGCTGCACCATGCGTTCACGATATTTTCGTTCCATGAGCGTGTTCGCCATTTCCTCGGAAATGGGGCCGTCCATTGCGTAGCAGTAATATTACAATCAGGACTCCTGCAATTAGGAATAGGATAAGCGGGAGACCTCCAAAGACGCTTCCCAGGACGGAGTGTATAAAATTTGGGAATACTCCGAGGACTGTCTGAAAGGTGCTTAATAGTCCTGAGCCTATGGTCTTAAATAGGTGTACAATACCGCTTGTATCAGACATGTTAAAGATACGACCCACCATTTCTGCGAAATGAAAGGGGCAGTTTGTGCATATAAGCGCTTGTATCTCAGTCGAGGTCCTTGCAACTTGAAGTTCAAAGATTTCTCGATCGGAGGTTAAAGGCACTGGTTGCTGTAAAAGCATGGCTTTCAGTCTGCTCAAAGTATCAAATTGTATAAAGGAAACATTCAATGAAGGCCATAACGGCGCCTCCCTGACTGTGTTCAGTGGTGGAAACAATACTTGCATACAGCAAGTAACCCTGGAGTTAACAGTGACCAGATAGGCGACGCCCGGAAGCATCCCACAGCAACCTTGATCATTTAGCACTAAGTAACTCCCATTCGAGAGCAGCTGGAAAACCGGCGTGATCATGGCCGCTGGGGTCCCTGACATGTGACATGATAAGTTTGCTACCGAACCACTACATGCTCCATGTAGAGAAATATCCTGACACATGAGAGAACCGCTTAAAGCGTTCTTGCAGTTTGTACCACTCAGATACACTTCCCGATCCCCATTCTGGCATCGATATCTATATGGTAACTTCCAAGTTTCCTTGATGTATCCCTTACCCATTTTTTCATCTTTGCCTGCCTGCCTTTGCTCAAGGCAATATTGAAACTGAAACGTAGTGACCGGCAGAGTGATCTGGCCATGAATTAGCCATTCTGTTGATGGTGATTCGGCTACAGTGAATGGTAACCTTTCCAGTTTCTCAATACACAGCATTGTATATTTGGCTCCCCTCTGTGCCATTTCTGTCTGTTTATCGGTTAGATTGTATTCTGAAAACAGAGACGTGGTGTTTATAAAACGCCAGGGCACATAGCCTGCATGCAAAGATTGCAGCGTCCAGCTCAACATCATAATAGAACGTAGCTGTGATTGCCCGTGTTGTAACAAGGTCAGATCTTGTTCTAATATGTCGATTGCCGAAGACACAATGTTGCCTAGGGAGTAAATCCTGGAGGTCAAAGTTGTTAACCCATTATCCACTACAGCTAATGCCTTCTCTAAGTTAATACGGTCTATTTCCCGTATTCTTTCTGCGGCCTCTTGTTGGGATATTTTCCAGTTTTCATTATAGTAGGCATAAATGCCAGCATATATGAAACGTTTCTGACGTGTATTCCTTGGGCCTGACAAGAAATCCCTAAGGTCTACATCAGATGTGAGTAAGGTCAAATGATGTTTTACTTCTGTGAGTGTTGAGGTCTCTAGCCAATCAAGGCACAACTTCCCAACACTGTAGGATGTCACTACCCCTGGGTGTTGTCTTTGTACATAGCGTGTATCTGGCCTACTGATACTAAACCCCTCGGTTATACCTGGGAATCTCTGTTGACATATGTTTGTGTCAATGGGCCAAATCAGCCATTCTGTCCAGTTGGGATCTGACCTGTTGTACTGGAGAATGTCATCTAATCCTACCCCATGTGTAGTTGAATTCTGTCCCCCACCCATCTGTGATGGTACTGGAAACCCCGGTGTGTTCATTTCCTTGTTCTTGGCTAGTCCAAGACAGGCTGTCTGTTGCAGTGTCATTTAGAAATATTATCTGCTGTGGAATGAGGCATGCTCTAAAAAGCACTTTTGTTCCCTGGTCCTGCCAGTCCTTCGAACCCCAGATTGATTTTAAATCTATAGTGTCCTTCCATAGGTCGAAACCCTGTGTAGACAATTGGGCCATAAAGGAAGCAGAGTAAATCTGTTTGGTGTTAGTCAACATAATTTTCTGTGCTGATGTTGTTGCCACTTTGTAATAAAATGACTTCAGGTGAGATGTGTTGAACCCTGAAAAGTATGTGAATTTCTGTGCAAAAGTTTGCAAACTACCTTTTGGAGGAGTTGGGCAGTGTTCCCACTGGTGGTATTCAAATACATTTCTAGGTGTTATAGATTTGTGCAAGAAATGATGACCATAATGTTGGTAACAGTACAATGTATCATAGTCTGAAATACCTTCTAACATTTCATTGTTCGGAAATGCTGCAGTTTTTTCTAAATCAGACTTTAAATTATTTAGTTTCAGTGTCCCAATCATCAGAAAATGTACTGGAGGTAATGATATCACTTAAAGAAATTTTAAATACATGTTTAAGCTTTAAAAGTTCAGTCGGACCGAATATATCATAATCAATCTTGTCCCATACTATACCGTCCGGTATAGGAACTGCTGTGATGTTCACTGAAGACAAGTCTCTTGGTTCACAATGTGAAGACTGGTGTGGTTTTAAAATCAAATTGACTCTTTGGGCTGTCGAGCTCTGCTGGAGGTATCGTCCATTAATAAGCATACTAAAAGTAATTATTAAACCTAGCCAGAAAAGAAAAAAGAAAATCCCAGCGATATACCATAGTTCAATTCAAGGTGACACCAGGTAAGTCTTTCTAAAAAAGTTCAAAAAGTCAGTGAGTTTCTGTCTGAGTGATTTTTTGGCTGGCGTCGTTTCCGGCTCGCTCGGATCCAGTGAAAACGTATCAAAGTTCATGAAATAGCCAGAAGCAGTTCGATCAATTGTTGGAATTACATCAGGATTTGTTGAAATTGGATTTTGCTCTTGACGAGGCATGTTGACGTAGATGTCTGTAGTCGGTCTGATTGCAACTTGGTTGTTAAGTTCATTTTCTAGTTGTTGAAGTGGAACGAGTTCCATAGCATTATTGCTTAGTCCTTCATTCCGTACAGGTGGCTCTTCGAACGTGATGAGTCTTTCTGTTTGAACTTCTTGGATTGTAGCGAGAGGAGGGCATCTGCTACTGTGGAGTCTACGAGCCCTACTGTTTAGTATCGGCCACATAGTGTGGTTTGATTAAGTCAATCGAGACAAATCTTTTCTCCTTTTTCCCGGCAAGAGGCGGCAGAAGTACAGTTCTTGTGCCTTGAATTGCTAGGACCGGTACAGGCTTTCTGTAGGATGGCCCAAATTCTTTTTTGTCAGCAATCTTCTCTCTGACCAGATAACCGACTTTTGGGATCCAGACAGGTCTTTCCGTTGCTGCCTTGACTTCCTCAGTGGCGGTCTGTTTTAAGTGGACGTTGCTTTGTTGTGTCCTGGATTCATTTAGATCCTGTAAAACAGCCAAACGATCATGGATATCAAATGGTTTCTCATCCGCCACTGTGCCTTCACAATCAAGATCAGGTACCCACATTCTTGTCCCAAATAGGACCTCATAAGGAGTGACACCCCCTAAAGAGCTTCTTGGCTGATTGTTTATTGCTCGTTGGACCCCATAAAGGTGATCGACCCATCTACCGCCTTTGCCTAATACCCTAGCTGTTAAAGATTGCTTTAAGTCCCGGTTTTTACTCTCCACAACAGAATTTCCCTCAGGATGGTACGGAGAGGAGTACCGCAATGCTACGCCCATTCCTTCCATGGCCTCTTTGTAAGCCCGAGAGCTAAACGCCGGCCACGGTCAGAATGTAACGTGCCAACTGCGTATGTGCCGATAAAGACTCGCAAATCTTTTATAACAGTTCGAGCGTCAGCACAGCGCTGAGGCCAAACCCATAGGAATCTAGAGCAGGAATCCACTGCAACCATGATATTTTTCTTGGCCCCATCAGATTGTAGGGGTCCGCAGTGGTCCAAATACACACATGCGAGTGGTTTGTCTGATTTTAGCAATGGTGTCTGTGCTGGGCGTGTTACGGTGGAGCCTTTCAACTGCTGGCAGATGTCGCACTTCAAGACGAAGGGCCCGATTCACAGAACTAACTTAAGACAAAATCCTAAACTTACTACCATTTTGGTATTTACAGAAGGCACTTACTCATTTTGGTATTCACAGAAGGCACTTACTTACTCATTTTGAGTAACTTACTCATTTTGGTATTCACAGAAGGCACTTACTCATTGATGAGTAAGTGCCTTCTGTGAATACCAAAATGAGTAAGTTACTCAAAACGAGTAAGTTACTCAAAATGAGTAAGTTACTCATTTGGTATTCACAGAAGGCACTTACTCATCAATGAGTAAGTGCCTTCTGTGAATACCAAAATGAGTAAGTTACTCAAAATGAGTAAGTTACTCAAAATGAGTAAGTAAGTGCCTTCTGTGAATACCAAAATGAGTAAGTGCCTTCTGTGAATACCAAAATGGTAGTAAGTTTAGGATTTTGTCTTAAGTTAGTTCTGTGAATCGGGCCCATAGTCTTTGGTCTGCTTTGTTAACCCTGGCCACCAGTAGCGCTGTTTCAGTAAAGAAATAGTCGATGTAACGCCTGTATGCGCAGAACCCAAACCCTCGTGTGCTGCTAGAATTAAGCCTTGCCTACGATCCATATTTGGTATTACTCTATCCCCCACTCCAGGAATCTGAGCATATGGATTGTTTTGTGCATCTAACTTCGTAGGAGTACTTGAGTGGAAATATTTTAGGTACTGCTGTGCTGCCTTTGCGTGAAGCATCGACAGCTACCATAATCTCGCCGTCTATTCTCGTTTTTGAACGAGTAATTGCAGCTACGGACGCTGTGCGTACAGCCCCCTTTGCGGCTTCATCAGCCAATGAATTCCCTTCAATGTGAACGCCATCACGCTGATGACTCAGTGTATGCATCACGTGAGCCCTTGGTAGTTCGTTTCTCAACTCCACTACCTGTTCCCATAGCATTTTATGCTTAATTGTGCCACCTTTAGCGTCTTTAAACAGATTTTGTTCCCAATGATGTAAATATTCATTGTACGACTGCACACAGTAAAAGGAATCACACACAATTAGTGTGGGGAATTCGTGTTCCGTATTTACAAGTGCCAGTATCAGTGCTTTTAATTCTGCCAACTGAGCCGTGCAGTCTCCTAGAGATTGCGTTTTAGTGCTACAGGGATGGAACTTTCCATCGCGCATGCAACCTTTAACGATTGCACACGCTGCGCTGTAAGCTTGCTTACTCCCTATGGCTGGTTGAGCAGATCCGTCAGTGTAAATAATGTATTCATACTGATCTAGAGGCAAAATCTCATTTGGTAGAGGATATTCTTGTTCGTATTGCAGAAATGCTTGTGTTTTTAAACTTGGATCAAATCTGTATTCAACATCCGTTGCAGTAAGAGAATTAGCCCATTGTATCCATCTGGGATGTAAGGCTTTCGCATTTGGAATGCTAGCCTTTGTAACAGCCTCTAAGGCTGGTACTGGGGTCACGACTATTATGCGTTTTTCCTGAGCCAGAGCTCTTTCTCTTGCTACAGCGGTCTGCACTGCTGTCAGGATTTTTTCTGTTGAAGTGAAACGCATCTCTGCGTTTGTGTACAGGTGTGATTTGTATGCGATTCGTACTGTTTCGCCTTCATTGAAAGTTAAATAAGTGTACCCGCATTGACCCGCTTTTACTCGGATCACTAGGTTGCGTAAGTTTATGCGTGTCTGTAAATGTTTTGAAGCTATCATGTCTTCCTGTAGGGAACGCAGGATATTTGTATGTTCCTGTGTCCATTGTCTGATTGAAAAATCAGGTTTTATTAAGTCGTAGAAAGGTTTTACTCTTTCTGTGTAATACAAAATGTATGTTCGACCAAAATTTAGGAATCCCAGAATTGATTGTAAATTCTTCAATGATTTTGGAGGTTGGAGCAGCGCACACTTTTCTAAAAAGTTAGCTGCTAGGCTTTTTCCTTCACTTGACAGCTCATACCGTAAAAATAGGACATTGAGATGGGCAATTTTTGATTTTTTGAAATTAAATTTATAGCCCTCAGAGGCGAATCCCATGATAATGGTGCTCACCCTGGTCAAGTGCCTCGGTAAGTCATCGTCCATCAGATAACTATCATCCACATAGGACAAGGCTTCTTCATCCAAATTTTGAAGTAACTCTGTTACCCTTGCTGAAAGCAACCCCAGGCTATTCTTATACCTTTGGGGCAAACGACAAAATTGCCGTTGTGACCCTAGCGCTGAGAAAGCGGTCAGATACCTGCTTTCAGGCGCTATATTTTGGCAGAAAAATCCATTTGAGATATCAAGTGTTGGTTTGTATTTTTGTCGCACAATGTTATTCAGTAATGCGGCACTGTGTGCATTTTGAACTGCAAATGTCTTTGTGCAAGTGTTTAAGTGTCTGTAATCCAAAACTAGACGATATGTGTTGTCAGGTTTGGCTACGGGAAACAAAGGATTGTTCATAGGTGAAGTGCAATTTTCTATCACCCCCTGGTATTCAAGTTGATCTAGGATCTCCCTGACTTGTTTTCTAGCTTCCTGCTTTATAGGGTATTGCCTTTGAGCATTTGGTGAAACTTTTAACGGGATCACGTGGTGGGTTGAATCTTCATCCCAACCAGCATGATTTTTGTACAATGCTGGAGCTAGGGCAACCGCCCACTCCTGCGCATATGCATGTTTTAAATGTATGGGAACAAGGTCAGAAAATGCAGGAAAAATTACCTTTTCTCCCTTTGGGCACTCCATGACAAATGCTGGCGGCCAGTCTTGCTCTGCTAATAGGATGTCATATCCAAATGACAGATTTTTCCAAAATAGACCTTTAATTTTTCTGGGTTTGCCCCCCTCCATCCGGAGTGTTATCTCATGTAACTTATGTGGGACACTTACCCGAGTATCAGGTGTTTCCACCGTGATATACTCACTCAACTCCGCTGTCACCAGAAGTTCCTTCAGGTTCTGGCGAGCTATTGTTACTTCTGCCGCGCTGTCTAGCATCATCAGAGCCCATTCCCCGTTCAGAAGCTGTGTCCTCAGAATTCTGGGCATGTCTGATCTTGAGACCTGCTACCTTCTTCTTTTTGAACTGGGGTTTCCGTTTTTGTTTATCTTCTTTTTTAGGTGCGTAGTCTGCAGCGCGTTGCGTGTCTCTGGACTTTGTACGCTCCTCTTGTCTGTGTTCTGACCGTCCTTCCCTCTCAGAGTTTTTTGATGAACCCTGAAAGGAACGAGAGGAACGTGCATCAGTATCCTGATACATGTCAGGTTTCCTAATATTATCCCTATTCCTGAGGTTATACCTCCTTTCAGAGGGCTCCTGTTGAGGAGACCTACCTCTGGATTGAGATCTGCTGTCTTTAGACTTTTGTTGTTTTTTATTTTCCCACTTCTTTTTAGAAGAAGTAGGTGTCTGCTTTGTAGTGTCCTTTTCAGAACTGCCCAGTTGTGGTTTTAATGCTTTCCCACCTAGACTCTCTCTGCCTAATTCTGCATATGCAGTTTCAATTATTTTTGGTAGTTCATGTTGTTGATCTACTGGACTGAACTCCCTTAGGCGTTGGCGGATCGCCACTGAAGCTGCTTCCCCCTTAATATTAGCTAGTATTATGGCTGATACCTGATCAAAGTTGTTTAGTAACTTCATCCCTAAGTTTAGGGCAGGCTCTGACCGTACTCATTTTGTATCTGTCTCAATACGTCTGGCACTACTGCTAAGGACGGGATACCATGTGTTCTGGTATATATGGCAGCAAAGACTGAACCCCAAGAGGTGCAAACCTCTACTTGTGGTGTGATCCCCATGGGCAAGCAGATTGTTAGAATTCTGTGTTTTTCATAGGTGATAGTATTCGGGAATACCGCCTCAAGCTGAGTTATTTTCTGAGCTATCCAGAATGGGATTTGTTCGCGTTTTGCGGGCATTTTGCCCATTACCGCGTGTAATGTTTGAGGAGTAATTTTATTTCCTGTATCCTGAGCTGGAGTACTATTTCCTGCACCTGGTGCAGGTTGGATTGTTAACGTCCGCATGACGAATTGTGTCAGGTTTCTGTAGATTTTAATTAAATCTCTGTGTTGTACGAGTAATTCTGGCTGTGGCATTGTTCCAATGTCAGGGTGGGTGTGTAAGCCGCTAGTATTGGCCATGTGGCCCCGTCTCCTCCGAGCAGGCCTAATCTTACTCTTCCTCGTACGTGGGGTAGGGCGCCATTAAACCAGTAATAATGTTCCTGATAAGTGAGTGGAATCTCTATGTCCTCAAACGGACCATATTCCCGTGGTGCATTTCCTTTTATATAGTAGTGAAATGTCTTTGTTATGGTATTTGCTGCTGGGAATGTAACCCATGAATAGAACACCTCTGTTTTGTTTGATTTGTGTGCCTCAATCACGAAAACTACCATGCCACCCCTAGCTTGTAAACCATTTTCTAATAGTCTTAGGGTGACTGTCATTCTGAATTTTGGTGCAATCTGTATTGCATCCGGAGGATCTTCTCCTCCTTCTAAGAAATTCAGGTCAACTCTGTCGTCCCCTTCCTCGGAATCAGGCATCTTTAGGGGAAGAAGTGTTCAAAGGGAACTAAGATGAGGTGTTATGCACAATTTAGGAACTAAATGCCCTTCAAGCTTGATTAACCAACAGCCGATAAATAGGATATCTCGCCTACTCAGCTATAGCGGAGTTTGTGCCCACCCACTCCAGACGTCTCTGGAGTTTTGTGAGTAGGCTCTCTGAGAATAGCACGACTGAACTACTCAGATTCTACTGTTAAATAAGTACCCAACCAACGTTGGGGGCGCCATGTCGTGTAGTTCCTATAGTACCCCAGCAGGACCTGCACGTTTGGATAACATAAACTGTGGACTTGGTGTTAGACTGACTCTGTGCACCCCCACCGTATATGTTAGCCCGGATTTGCATTAGCTAGCTCACAGTGCCACTAGAATCTCCTCTTATCGGGGAGAGATTAGTTTTTGGCCACCTTAGATCATGACAACCCTGATCCCTCAGAATCGTGGAAACAATGTACTACTTTTCGCTCAGTCACTCGTGCTTACTTATTCGGTTTGTCTCAGAGAGTTACACAGAATAAACAGTCTGGGCCTTTCAATAAGTATTTATTGAACAGTTGTTATTCTAGTGTAAAATATATGTGCTGCAGCAACCAGCAGACAATAGCAGAGATATAGTATCAGCAGTACGATAAAAGTGAAGGGATAGAATAATTCTACCATATTGCAATAATCATGAATACATACATGAATATAAAAAGCATTATAAAAATGTGCGTACTCCTACGATGCCTAACTAGATATACCTGAGTGTACCTAGCATATGTGTAGGTCTAAAAGCCTAAGAGCCAAGAATCCCTCTAGGATTTAGTCGAACCCCCATACCTGAGTAGAGAGAGTGTGGAACCCCGTCCTGGTCTCGAGTTGGACACCCCGCAAGGGCTGTGTTAGACCCCTGTCAGCTGGAGTGACTGCATGCAGGAGCCTTAGCGTCTCTGGTCAGTGTGTCAGCATGGAAGTCTCGGTTCCCTCTATCTTACCGTGGCAAGATGTGGTGTATTTATACCATAAAGTGTCTCATCCCTCAGTATGGTTTGTATTGGTCTTTGTTAGACATGAGGAAGACGTCAGGGGTGAACTTTGTACATACATATTATGCGGAAGATGTAGCTGGTGGATGCTCATGCATAATTTATGAGTACATTGTAGGCCTGTGTTCTGGAAAGACCTTGCAGTGTTCTAACCACAGACTAGATAACGTTCAACCCTCAGAGCTCGTTGTGTACTGTAGGGAACTAATGTAGGTGAAAGATCATGCCTATATTAGGAGCCATGAATATAATAGGGCATATACGATTATGACCATAATAGGGCATATACGGGTATGACCATAATAGGGCATATACGGGTATGACCATAATAGGGCATATACGAGTATGACCATAATAGGGCATATACGGGTATGACCATAATAGGGCATATACGAGTATTTCTACATTATGGTATATATGAACGGGTCTACATTAGGGCCTATATACGAAACATAACACTTCCTGACCGATCTGAGGTGAATTAGATGATCAGTGGAGGGTACTGACCTCCAGGTTCTTTCAGCTGAACTTAGGTTGCGGAGTTCAGAGTTTAGGTTGTCGTTGAACCAAGGTTTGGAGATTTTGATGGAGGCATTTTTTAGTTGTGGAGGGGCTATTTCGTCCAGAATGCCAGCGATGGTGGTGTTATAGAAGTCGGTGAGGACATCCACATCCGACATGTCCGATTGGGGAGTCAAGGCCTTTCTACAGCGGGATGCTAGATCCGTAGAGTTGATGTTCCTAAGGTTTCTTTTCCAGAGTTTCATTTTCTTGAGTTGGACCCTCTTCAGTGAAACCTCCTTGTTAATTAGGAAGAAGATGCAGTAATGGTCAGACCAGTCACAAGGGATAATGGCATCTATTGAGATGGTTTTTCCTTTGGAGATGATGAGGTCCAGAGTTTCACCCTTGTTATGGGTTGGACTTTCGCAGTATTGTGTCAGCTCGTGCTCCGCTAGGATGCTTTTTAGACAGTTTACAGCTTGATCATTTGGGTTAGACCAGTGAAGGTTGAAGTCACCCAGGATTATTTGGGAAACTAGGGTGTCATCCTAGGAGGATATTATTTCCATTAATTGTTCAATGAAGGAGTGATTGTCTCCAGGAGTGGGTGACGGCAAGTGTGTTTCGATGTAGGCAGGCAGATTGGTAGCCCCTATCGTAGCCACGGAAGGGTCAAAAGGCAAACTAGGTTAGCAAGGGGCCATGGATAGGCCATGGATAGGCCCAAGGACTTGGCTGTAGCTCTGCTAAAATATTGATATATACAGGTAGGTAAACACCTTACCTGTATATATCAATATTTTAACAAACCCCAGCAGTTTATCATGACATATATCCAAAATGTTGGACATACAAAGTAACTAGAAGTGGAATCTGTGAAAAAGACAACTCTATGCCCAACTATGAACAAATATAGTAACCAGAAACACCACTTCAAAATGGCCCCCAAAAAAACGACCAATTTTGGATTAGCGTAGTAGAAAAACAATTATGTCAATAACAACCAAAATTTAGATCAATCTCCTAGAAACCACTCCGGTGGTATTTAAATGTCATAAATTATGAGTCACGTGACATACAAGGCCAACAATGATCACAATATACCAGGACTTAAGACGATTTTACAATAAAACCATCCGCTACAAGATGGCGCCCAAACACAACACTATACACTCTCCTATTAACTCTTTAATTAGTAGCATACTCCCACTATAAAAAGGGCGGCAAAAACTGCTTGAATACCGGCGGAGACAGAGAGAGGCATGCAGGTGGAGCAGCACAGCTGAATGGGAGAACCGTGAGTACTACAAGGATAACGCTTGCGCTTTGTCACTTCCTAGTCTTTAAATCTTTTCCTTTGAGAAAAGAAACACTGGGCCTGAACTAAACTCTCAACCACTCCCAGGATAAATGTGAGAGAAGTAAGATAAATATAACGCTAGCGCTGGTATGTTCTTCCTTTTCCTTCCTTTCCCTTGCAGTGCCCGAGTGTGACATGCACAATTTGTGAATCTCTCGATCTATGACATCAATACAATATAAGAACCCAAAGAATTTTCCTATTTTTTTTTTCTTCTTAGTTTGCAGGATAAAAATCACAAATGAGGACCACTGTGTGATTTTCCTTTTCTGTTTGTGAACATTGATAACGTGATTTTTACAATGAATGGAATTTGTAAACAATGCTTCCTTCCCTGTTCTTTTACAGTTCCCATCGGCCCTCACTGATCTCATGAGGCCATAATTATAGAAACAAGGGGTGAGGATTATGTTTTTCATTTATTATGAACAGGAACAGTGTCCTTAGGTTTGCCATCAATGGTGGGGGCCCTCTAGTGATATTCACAGTTTCTACTTTTAACCTTTAACTACATTTTTTCAAACTCCTTACCAAGATAACTTTTCACCGATTATCCACTCGGTATAAGTCGTGTATAGACCAATTACTACTGGATACAGCACTGCATGATACTTGTGACCAAAGAGCGACAAACTCATCCTCAATGTTCTACATGTTGATTATGTTCTTTCTTTCTTTCTTTGTATTCATCTACTTATTATCTTTTCTATTTTTTTACATCATTGTAAATAATAACACAATATAGATATTCATACACCCATGCTGACCTATAGCGATAAGTCTCACGCTAATGGTAATATGCACCAGGCCCCCCAATGGCAGACCTGGACTATACACATTTTTGACATTAGAGCTATACCCATATTCTGTCCTACCCCTTTCTCTTTTCAGAGACGCTACTCCTTTCCATCAACCTGGCGGCACTGAAAACTTTAGGCCGCTAGTGATACTTTATTTAAACTCACCTTGGTCCTGAAAAAGCGCTTTGGATCTCCTCCAGAGGCCACAGATAGCGCGAAACAGGTCGACCACTAGAGACACCCACTAAGGACTCGTATCTAGCTACTGAGGGACATAATATCCCACTAGCAGCACCACACACCTTTTACTAATGACAGAGGGACCACTTTAATAAATAATAGCCACTCTCCCTCCAGTCATTTTTTAACACACTAGTTGAGACCTCACTTCCACTCACACGCACGCACCTAAACGGCTTGTTTCATCAAAAGATCTCCGAAAAAGAGATCCTTCGGGGGACCCATAGGGCATTGCAGCGCCGGCCCGACGAGGAGCAAAAAGCCCAATGATGAAGCATGACATCCTTCGGGGTGTGTGAGGGCATCATGATGAGGACACACTGTCCCCACACATAGAGTAGCACAGGACACCTTTTCCTTTTTCTTTCTCCACTTTGAACTCTCCTCTTAAGGAACAGTGACCCCCTTTATATACCAGTTACCAATCGGGAGCAAGGGTCACTGGACCTAACAATCAGCTCCCACCGTCCCCCACTCTCTTTTTGATAAATAGGAATATTTAGCACGGCGGTTCAGCCGAGGGACGTATCTATATCTGCATCCTTTAGTTTCTTTCATAACTCAATCACACTGTTTTTGCAACATGGCGGAACAAACAGGTTTAAGTTTCGATGATGACATAGTATCAGAGATTTTGAGAGCACCTAGTCTGTTAGGAAAGATGGCTTAGCATCAACAAGCACCCCACAAGGCGACTGGAACAACATAGCCGCCCTTAAGAAACAACAAGTAAAAATAGCAATGCATGGGGCCATTATGACGGAATACCTATGGGCCAATATAGCACCAAATGGCCTCATTGTGAACATAGCACCAAGAATCTTCCTAGAAGATCTAATCTTTAGAAAAGACTGGAGCCAAGTGGCATGGAGATGCACACGCGACCTACTGGTACTCATAATTAATACCGCAAAACGCCTGTCTGAAGCACTGATAATTAAAATAACTATCGCAGAAAATGCCCTGAAAACAACCTTCAGTATATCTACTTGGAAAACACGACTCGCTGAGATAAACTAAGAAATGAATGACCACAAAGAATATCTTCTACAGAAGAAGATATCAAAACTACAGAAAGATATCAAAACTTTTGAGAGAGAGAAGATATATCCATACACCAGGGAAGACTATGTGAGCAACATCACCGACACCTCATCTGACGACGGATCAACCACCTCAACCAGATCAAAGAGATCGAGCAGCAACTCCAGCAATGATAGCTGGAAGAATCACCAAGGTGGTCGAGGAATCCTACCGACACCACATATGTTTAACTACCCAATGCCAGGCTATCAAGGTACACCGCCACCATGTATCCTGGCTACCATGGCCCACCACCACCTCTCCCATTCTACCAACAACAACGCCCTCCTTTTTGGAACAGAGGCAGGGGCAGAGGAAGAGGCAGGCGGAAAAACGAACAAAAACAAGTACAATGGCTGGAGGACGAAGAACAACGCAGGACAAGGAGCCAGTCCAAGAAAAATTAGTGGTTAACCTATCAAACAGAACCCTGACAGAAACAGAAGAATCAGCCCTACAAAGGGGATTAGGCTTTGTACCCACCCCGAGAGAGGATGAATTCAGACTCACTGGTGAACGACATGCCTTCTTCAGGAAACTGCGTCTGAGATCCTTTTTCCAGACAAACGGTACGAACAATATGGACATACCCACAAAAGATACTGGCCTACGGAAGCCATCCAAATTCACACCCACAACAGCGATGACAAGTGCAGAGATCCTCACATATGAAAAAGCGGTGCTAAAAGACATAAGTCACCTTCAACCAAAGAAAACCTTTGACAACCCGCAAGGGAAAGAAAAGCTCTTCAAGACCTAAACAATGATGAATCTATCACGATAAAACCTGCAGATAAAGGTGGAGCCATCGTGATTCTTAACACTGACGACTACAACAATGAATGCCACAGACAACTGGCTGACAACAGATACTATCGCAAAATAGACACAGATCCGACAGATTCCCTGACTAGAAAAATCACCATCTCAGTAGGTGAAGCACGAACAAATGGATGGATAAGTAAGAACGAAGCAGAATTCCTAGTCAACTCTCAACCAACAACCCCATATTTCTACGTTCTACCCAAAATCCACAAAAAATCACACCACCACCTGGCAGACCGATAGTATCCGGCATCAACTCTCTCCTTGAACCACTCAGCCAATACTGCGATCATTTCCTACGACCACTGGTACAAGCAACACCATCCTACCTCAAAGATACCAAAGAAACCATCAACTTGATAGAACAAATAGGAGATCCAGAGGAAATCACGCTACTAGTAGCCCTCGACGTGGAGGCGTTGTATACTAACATCCCACAAGAAGCAACACTAAGAGCAGTTGAAGAAAGCCTGAGAAATCATGATCCGACAAAACCACAACCGACAAACTTCATCCTGGAATGTGCAGAAATAGCACTGAAGAACAACTTTTTCAAATTCCAAGATCAACATTACCAACAAATCCACGGAACTTGTATGGGCAGCACTTTAGCGCCTAGTCTAGCCTGCCTATATATGGCTTACTTCGAGGCAACTCACATCCTTCCACTGTCCAACCCTCTTAAACCAGAAATAAAAGAGTGGAAGCGGTACATAGACGATATCCTCATACTATGGACAGGCACAAAGGAACGTTGCATAGAATTCCACAATTGGATCAACGACCAGGACCCTTTCCTTAAATTCACCCTGACCTCCTCAAGTGAAGAGATCCCCTTTCTGGATCTTCTAATCATTCTGAAGGATGGGAAACTACTGACGAAAACATACAAGAAACCTACTGACAGAAACAGTCTGCTTACCTTTGGCAGCCATCATACAAAAGCCCTCAGAGAGAATCTCCCTTTGGGCAATTCTTAAGGCTCAGAAGAAACTGCAGCAACACCATGGACTACGATGCACAAGCAGCAGAACTTAGCCATAACCTGGAACAGAGGAACTAAAGAAGGCACAAAAACGTGCACGTAACAACCACCGAGAAGCTCTGTTAGAAACTGTGGAAAAACAAAACGATGATACAATAACATGTGTAACCACCTACACACCCCAATCTAATCAAGTAAAAAAGATCTTACTGAAACACTGGAATATCCTACACGCAGGGGGAACACAAATGGAATGCCCAAGATTCGCATTTAGACGAACACAGAATATCAAAAATATGATTATCCACACGAGACCCCAAAACAGACAATTGGACACTCAAAGGACACTGTGGGACCTACCAACAGTAAAAGGACATTACCCATGCGGCACGTGCAGAATCTGCCCCTTGACAAAACATACAAAAACTTTACAAATGAACAATCAGGAGTAGTCACAAAAAAAGCACACTAATTGCAATACTAAGAACTGTGTCTACATGGTAAAATGTCCATGCGATCTTTTATACATAGGAATGACAACCAGAGCCATAAGAACATGCATAAACGAACACAGAAGTAATATACGATGTAAAAAGAATACCACCAAAATGAGCAGACACTATATCGAGACTGGGCACACACCAGATCAAGTAAACTGGACTATCATAGAATCAAATCCTGCATGGTCAACCAGAACACTCTTCCAAAAAGAACAAAGATGGGTCCACCGCTACGGACTAACACCAAGGGCCTAAATGATGAAATACCCTGTATTGAATTAGTACGATAAACATACCGATGGTAAAACTACCATAATCACCTTACCTGTATATATCAATATTTTAATAAACCCCAGCAGTTTATCATGACATATATCCGAAATTTTGGACATACAAAGTAACCAGAAGCGGAATCTGTGAAAAAGACAACTTTATGCCCAACTATGAACAAATATAGTAACCAGAAACACCACTTCAAAATGGCCCCGAAAAAACCGACCAATTTTGGATTAGCGTAGTAGAAAAACAATTATGTCAATAACAACCAAAATCTAGATCAATCTCCTAGAAACCACTCCGGTGGTATTTAAATGTCATAAATTATGAGTCACGTGACATACAAGGCCAACGATGATCACAATATACCAAGGCTTAAGACAATTTTACAATAAAACCATCCGCTACAAGATGGCGCCCAAACACAACACTATACCCTCTCCTATTAACTCCTTAATTAGTAGCATACTTCCACTATAAAAAGGGCGGCAAAAACTGCTTGAATACCGGCGGAGACAGAGAGAGGCATGCAGGTGGAACAGCACGGCTGAATGGGAGAACCGTGAGTACTACAAGGATAACGCTTGCGCTTTGTCACTTCCTAGTCTTTAAATCTTTTCCTTTGAGAAAAGAAACACTGGGCCTGAACTAAACTCTCAACCACTCCCAGGATAAATGTGAGAGAAGTAAGATAAATATAACGCTAGCAATATGCTGGTATGTTCTTCCTTTTCCTTCCTTTCCATGCAGTGCCCGAGTGTGACATGCACAATTTGTGAATCTCTCGATCTTTGACATCAATACAATTTGAGAATCCAAAGAAGTTTCCTATTTTTTTTTCTTCTTAGTTTGCAGGATAAAAATTACAAATGAGGACCACTGTGTGATTTTCCTTTTCTGTTTATGAACATTGATAACGTGATTTTTACAATGTATGGAATTTGTAAACAATGCTTCCTTCCCTGATCTTTTACAGTTCCCATCGGCCCTCACTGATCTCATGAGGCCATAATTATAGAAACAAGGGGTGAGGATTATGTTTTTCATTTATTATGAACAGGAACAGTGTCCTTAGGTTTGCCATCAATGGTGGGGCCCCTCTAGTGATATTCACAGTTTCTACTTTTAACCTTTAACTACATTTTTTCAAACTCCTTACCAAGATAACTTTTCACTGATTATCCACTCGGTATAAGTCGTGTATAGACCAATTACTACTGGATACAGCACTGCATGATACTTGTGACCAAAGAGCGACAAACTCATCCTCAATGTTCTACATGTTGATTATGTTCTTTCTTTCTTTCTTTGTATTCATTTACTTATTATCTTTTCTATTTTTTTACATCATTGTAAATAATAACACAATATAGATATTCATACACCCATGCTGACCTATAGCGATAAGTCTCACGCTAATGGCAATATGCACCAGGCCCCCCCAATGGCAGACCTGGACTATACACATTTTTGACATTAGAGCTATACCCATATTCTGTCCTACCCCTTTCTCTTTTCAGAGACGCTACTCCTTTCCATCAACCTGGCGGCACTGAAAACTTTAGGCCGCTAGTGATACTTTATTTAAACTCACCTTGGTCCTGAAGAAGCGCTTTGGATCTCCTCCAGAGGCCACAGATAGTGTGAAACATGTCGACCACTAGAGATACCCACTAAGGACTCATATCTAGCTACTGAGGGACATAATATCCCACTGGCAGCACCACACACCTTTTACTAATGACAGAGGGACCACTTTAATAAATAATAGCCACTCTCCCTCCAGTCATTTTTTAACACCTCACTTCCACTCACACGCACGCACCTAAACGGCTTGTTTCATCAAAAGATCTCCGAAAAAGAGACCCTTCGGGGGACCCATAGGGCATTACAGCGCCGGCCCGACGAGGAGCAAAAAGCCCAATGATGAAGCATGACATCCTTCGGGGTGTGTGAGGGCATCATGATGAGGACACACTGTCCCCACACATAGAGTAGCACAGGACACCTTTTCCTTTTCCTTTCTCCACTTTGAACTCTCCTCTTAAGGAACAGTGACCCCCCCTTTATATACCAGTTACCAATCGGGAGCAAGGGTCACTGGACCTAACAATCAGCTCCCACCGTCCCCCCCTCTCTTTTTGATAAATAGGAGTGGTAGGGAAGGTGCCAGGATTGATCCTGGAAATGGAGGTTTGGACCACCAATGTCTCCAGGGTGGTGTGCTGGGAGAGGAATCTGGGGTCCCCAGGAGTGAGGCGATGGTGGCAGGCAATTATCCTGTGCACAAGAGCCCCTGTGCAGGGCTTGGAGCACCTTATGAAAGTGCAGAATGCCATCGCTCACAATGACGTTATTAGAGGTGGGCAAGTCAGAGACTTTATGGGTAGAGCCTAATAAGAGCCGAGCTGGGGGTCTGGCTTGGCTCTAAGAGCCAAAGCACGAGCTATGCCAGGAAAAAATAGTGTTATGAATCCTACAAGAAAAAATTTGAAATTCGGTAAGTTATGATAAATAGATTACAAATAAGATATAACAATAAAGGCTTGTTGACTAAGCATTGGTATTTCAATGTTCATTGGGAATAACTACAGTTGGCTTCTATTTAGTTTGAAAATTTATCATGTGATGGTTTTAGGCATGTCCACATACTATTCACAATACCACCAGCCTTGCAGAACAGTTTTGCTTGTGACCTGCATTATAGGGGATCTCTCTCAATTCCCACACCCAACTGGTGCAGGTCACCAAATGTTCTGCTTTATGCCTATCACGATGATGGCTATTTTAGTCAATTTACATACATTTGAGTTGTGGCACATCAGTACTGAAAAAAACGTGTGGAGCTGAAGTTAACTGTGCAGTTATGACAGCAAATTCAAGTAAAGGAACATTCACAACAAATCCAGGGATGACGTTCACATACAACACGCAGCTAAACAAACCAAATTCTGTGGTGTTGTGGTTTGATATCCTCAATTTAACCTATGCCAGTGGTGTTGCACATGTGTATTGCTGTTCAATAATGAATAACATGAATTCATTGCATAGCAAATGATTATATGAATTTCTGCCTTCGTTTAGATGACATTTCATTAATCTAATGCATAAGAGTTTGCCCAGAAAAGTGACTTTTGAGGAAAAATAGGATATCAAAGACAGAATGATGCTGAAAGTGGCACCACCTTCCAAAGCACGTTTCCAGTCCCGAGAGTTTCGGGGATAGAAAAGTATAGCTACACTTATTACAAAGAAACAAGGAACGTCAGAGTTATTACTTTCATTCCAATATTACAAATTCTTTGGAGTCCAACCAAGACCCGTTTCAACAATAATGAACAATGATTCAGGGGTTTGGGTGTAAGTACAGGACTGCAAAATGTTCATACACTTGCCAAGACACCTTCCTTTCCAAATCTACCACTGACCATGAGAGTCAATACAGAGGAATCAGCTAGTAAAGGGAACATCACTCACTGCATCACCCTCCAGCCCATAACCTGCCGAAAATGTGCCTCAAATAATTGGAACTTCACCTTTTGAAAAAAATTATGAGAATAATAAGCAATGATATAAATAATAACCACATGAAATTGAGATAAATTTCCGGAATTCTTTTTTGCAATATAACAGTATAACTCACTACTAAATGTATCCACCAAAATGACGTTAATTAGTGCAGGGCATGCAGAAACAAGACATGCAGCAGGAGCCCAGCAGCAAGCAGTAAAAAAACAAGCACTGGTAAAGCCAATAGGTTTCACATTTGCGTAGTGCTCGCAAACCAATATTAAGGCAGACATAGACCATCAATCAATCAATCAATCAATCAATCACAGAATTTGTAGAGCGCACTACTTACCCACGAGGGTCTCAAGGCGCTGGGGAGAAAAAAGGGGGGGGGGTGCTGCTACTGGTCGAACAACCAGGTCTTGAGGAGCCTCCTGAAGGTCAGCAGGTCTTGGGTCTGTCGTAGGCTTAGTGGAAGGGTGTTCCAGGTCTTGGCGGCGAGGTGGGAGAAGGATCTGCCGCCGGTGGTTGTTCTTCGAATGCGAGGGACGGTGGCGAGGGAGAGGTCGGCGGAGCGGAGCTGGCGGTTGGGGACGTAGAAGAAGAGTCGTCTGTTGAGGTAGGCTGGGCCAGTCTTGTGGAGTGCCTTGTGTGCGTGGATGAGGAGTTTGAAGGAGATTCTCCTGTCGACGGGGAGCCAGTGCAGGTTCCTCAGGTGGGGGTGATGTGGCTGTGGCGTGGTACATCGAGGATCAGGCGTGCGGAGGCGTTTTGTATGCGTTGCAGTCGCTTGATGAGCTTGGCCGGGCTCCCGCGTAGAGGGCGTTCCCATAGTCAAGTCTGCTACTGACGAGGGCCTGGGTGACTGTTCTTCTTGTATCTGTCGGGATCCACCTGTAGATCTTGCGAAGCATGCGGAGGGTGTTGAAGCAGGAGGAGGAGACTGCGTTGACTTGCTTGGCCATGGAGAGCGTTGAGTCGAGGATGACTCCCAGGTTACGTGCGTGGTCGGTGGGTGTCGGGGCTGCTCCCAGTGTCGTTGGCCACCAGGAGTCATCCCAGGCTGAGGGGTTGGAGCCGAAGATGAGGACCTCTGTCTTGTCCGTGTTCAGTTTTAGTCGGCTGATCTTCATCCAATCGGCGACGGCCTTCATTCCTTCATGGAGGTTGGATTTGGCGGCGAGGGGGTCCTTGTTGAGGGAGAGGATCAGTTGAGTGTCGTCGGCGTAGGAGATTATGTTGAGGTCGTGCTGTCTGGCGATGCGTGCGAGCGGGGCCATGTAGATGTTGAACAGTGTTGGGCTGAGGGATGATCCCTGGGGTACGCCGCAGATGATCTCGGAGGCTTCGGATCGGAATGGTGGGAGGCGGACTCTCTGGGTTCTGCCGGCGAGAAAGGAGGTGGCCCATTCCAGGGCCTTGTCTCGGATCCCTGCGTCGTGGAGGCGTGATAATCAGACAATCAAACATTTGGGTTTGGAACACCAATAAGATTGCTCTTTCCTCGGTGTCCTGAGCAATGGAGAAGATCTCACTTAACATATACAGTACTAGGTGATTGAGTGTGGTCAGCAGAGAAGCATTGGGCCCTGTGTATTAGTAGTGGTATAGTAAACGTATTGATTTCATAAGTAGGTGTATTGAAGTGCCATCGAAAAAGATCTGGTTAGTAAAGGGATGAGAAAAAAGGAATAGCCTTTTGATGTGAGGTTTGGTGGGACTGTAGTCCTAAAATATAGACAGGTGTGAGCAGCACAAATATTGTTCTGGTTTGTCTAAGCAGAATATACTGTTAATCCAATGTCACCAATGAGCCTGAGTAACCTAGGTCGCATTTTGTTTTTGTTTTTGCTACGAAGTGCTGTTTACAGTAGCAAATATGTTCATATACTGCACACATTTCAAAGGGTCCTCCTCTGCCAACAAGTACCAACTCATACTCTTCAGAAACTACTTACATGTAAAAAGAGCGCATTAGACACTCGCCCTTCCACTCAGCTCTGAGCTCCAGCCAGCCAGAACATCAATAATGTACAGGGTCGTAAGTCGATTAGCCTGAACTACTTGTCTATTGTATGTTAATGACATTGTGAAGTCCACATTGGTAAGTATTGACGTGATCTGACGATAACCTTGCAGTGTAGGGCAATGTGCCATGAACAGCATAATGTGGTTTGTGATGCAGAAAAACTGATAAATAAAAGCAAAACTAAAATAACTGTTAAAGTGGACAAAGAAAAAGCTTTGCTCCATATCACAAGCGAGCAACACAATTGGGCACACTGTACGCCACAGGGCTGCTCATCATGTTCCCAGCTTCAGTGGGTAACATCACAATACAGGATCAGCTGCAGATCATTGACGACTGGTGCATATGTTAGCTGGGTCTGTCCCATCCTTGTACCTTTCCAGTGTCAGTGAAACAGTATCCATTTATTTTTCGCTCTCTTTTTATATGTGCCTGTAAGCAGTATGAGTTTGTTGCTAACTGCACAGCTTTCCGTCTGACATTCAGACAAGAATACTTAAACAGTGAGGTGCAAATAAACACAGAACTAAAAAATCTTATGCAAACAAAAAGTCTGAAGGCAGTAACTATGACCATGTCAAGGGAAAAATTGATATCTAGGAAAACCGGTGTGAGAGAATATTATAAAATAGATATAAGTATTGTTAGCTTCGAAAGAAGGAGTATTGCACTTCGCAGTCTCTAGAGTACATTCCGTCTTCAAAGTGCTTTCTTGATACCAACCTTTTGAAATTGGGCTATACAAGTCTGTCTCTCTGCCTCTCTTTCAGGTACTCGTGCAACGGAGCGAGCGCAGTTGCATAGCAAGGGGGGCGGACCGCCCCAGGCGGCACGAGTTTTGGGAGCGGCACCTCCACCACCCCGCTCTTAAATGTGGTCGTCGCGGGATGGCATTCTAGAGAACCGCCAGCATCCCCGCTCTTCAATTCGGCCGCCAAGGGGAGGCAAACGCAGGGACTGCCACGGCGCCCAAAGGTCTAGCTACGCCACTGAGTGAGCTGCGCACTCTTGGGTCACTTGCTGGCCAATTGAGCAATAATTCAATGTCAACTGACAAACTGTGATGTTGTTAGCGGCAGGGACAGTACGAGCATGAGGAAACATAGTAAAGATATGAGTAGTGTAGAGGAGCTACTGCATTAAAGAGAATGAGCGGAAGAGAGCTCTGTAGACACATTTTAGATGATAGTATGTGTAATTGCAATTGTAATTGTATTTATAAAGCGCTTACTACCCCTGACAAGGTGCGCTTTTCGGCGAGTAGCACGCTACTCAGGAACCCAAAAAGGATTAGTGGGGGATTAGTATAGTGAAATTTGAGTTAATTTGAGTGGTGGACATGTGAGTCTGTTAGTTGGATTGAAAAGGATAATGGAGGGATAGAGGAGGGAAGAGTCTAGAAAGTGTTTATTGGGACATCATAGTAGTAAGATGAGGTTTGGGATGAGTATAAGAAAAGATGGAGGAGGAAAGAATCTCTAGAAATAGATTAGGAAGATCATAGTTGTAAAATGAGTTTTGGGATGAGTCAAAGGAGGGATGGGTGAGGGAAGAATTTAGAAAGGGTTGTTTGGGAGATCTCAGCATTAAAATGAGGTTTGGGGAGATCCAAGGAGAGATTGAGGAGGGGAAAGTCTAGAAAGTGTTATTTTGGAGATCATAGTAGTAGAATGAGGTTCGGGATGAGTCGGAGAGTGGAAGTAGAGGATATATTGAGAGAGGTATAGGGTGAAATATAGGGTAGTGCATTGGTGAGATTCAAAGTTGTTTTTTTACAGTAGGAGTAAAGTAATAAATATATAGATACATAAGTACATATACATATTTATATCAAGAAGTACACATATCTAGATACATACATATAATCAAATTAAATGTTTATATACACAGGGATATGCTGTACATTTGTATTTGAGTATGGTGGTTATGTAGAAAAGAGCCAACTCTTGAGTAGTCGACGACATACTATTAGAGGCTTATTGATCTCTGTAGTATCTCTGGAATCTGGTAATGTTTCTCAATAGAGAACGTGCAATTGAAACACCAGGGAATAAAGCATACCCTGGAGATAAATGGCCGAATGAAGTGCGTTAGTGAAAAATGCTGAAGATGGCACATGCTCATACATTTGAATGGAGTTATATTGAAGCACATTATCTAATTTGAATGAAATGTGACAGCAGATCCAATGTGTTAAAAAGCTAGAGCAGCAGAGACCCGTGTTTAAGTGAACTTCTTTGAAACTCGGATTCACATGCAAAATGGTTGCAAAATGGTAAAATGCCTTCACTCAGAATGCTTAACGTGTCAATCAAAGACTGTCCTGTGTGCTGACTTAAAGACCGAATGACAATTTCAAAAGAGGCAGTCGATGAAGGGGGGTGAGACATTGCCATGCTGTTTATATGCTATCCTGTGGGCTGATCTGAAATGAAAATGACACTTGAATAAGCCAGTGGGGTGAAGGAGACTGACCTAAAGCCCTTGTATGCATGTATGTTTTTATTAAAAGAATAGACTACAATAAGGTTGACATGAAATGGGCAAGTGCCATTACAAGTCAAACTGAAAAATTTACTAAAGGAGCTCACATGCCAGGTCAAACCTCAAAATTTGACACCTAGACTCCCCCAATTTACTGTGGTCAATTCTGGTCATTGGTCTGGAAGTAACTGCCTGATAGCCATAGATGTCAGCCATATCATGTCAAAGCAGTCCACACAGTACAGCCTGTGAAACTAAATAACTTTTCAGTATTTTTGTTTATGGTCACTGTTATTTGTCACATACTTCAGGTATTTTTGGCTGACATTCTGCGATCTGCCTGTGAAGGCTTAGCTCAATGGGTTCACAGGTTGATACAAATTTGTGTCTGTGTGTAATATGTACTGGTCATATCCTAACACAGCCAACTCAGGGGCATATTAGCAAGACCCACGTTAAAATTATCGCCGTTTTAGCGGCAGGAAACTGCCGCTAAAACGGCGATAATGGGCTTGCTAATATGCGTTATAGAATTCCAATAGAAGCCCATGTTAGATGTCCTGCACATCTAACCTGGGCTTCTATTGGAATTCTATAACGCATATTAGCAAGCCCATTATCGCCGTTTTAGCGGCAGTTTCCTGCCGCTAAAACGGCGATAATTTTAACGTGGGTCTTGCTAATATGCCCCTGAGTCTTTCATCCTCCCAAAGTCAATAGGAGTATTGTTAGCATGTTTAATAACCCACAGAATAGTGTATCCCAAACATACATTGTAATAATACTATAGCTCATAGAGGTGAACCGCGCATACACTTGATGGAGTTAACATATTATGCTCAAGGGCAAAATGACAATGGTATTCTGCCACTGGCCCATTCATTAGGTGATTTGAAGTTAGAAACAAGGGTCCTATTTCAGAAAGACAATCATTAATTTTTAGGTCTTGCCTGCGACAGCACATTCACTACATGCGCTCTCACTTGTGAGAGGTATTGTATACGACAAGGGGAGTAGAGCCCATCCATTGCTTACCATTTGTTAGCTTCATTGCCACTCTTATTTTCTGCCTCCTAATTGGGCAGTGCCCACCGGCTTCACTTCCTCTTCTTTCTTCAGGAGAATAGAATAAGTACAGATAGATTACTTTTGATTAGAGTCCTTCTGCTGCGCGCCAATTTGAGAATGAAGTAGTTTTTGCTTTGTATTCCCCCGTCTATGCTTGCCTGTTGTTAAGTGCCTCTGATGTTCTTGTTGCTTTTTCCCTATCCCATCCCCCATTGTCCGTGTTCCTTTTGACCCCTCCAACCCTCATTGTCAGTGTTGCTTTTACCCGCTTCCATCCTCGTTGTCTGTGTTGCTTTTACCTCTTCACACCCCGTTGTCTGTGTTGCTTTTACCCCTTCCCACCCCTGTTGTCCATATTTCTACCTCCTCCCAACCCCTGTTGTCTGTTGCAAATACCCTCCTTCCACCCCCGGTTGTCCAGATTGCAAATTCCGCCTCCCCCTCTGTTGTTTATGTTGCTTTTTCCCCTCCCAACCGTTCCTCCCTGTTGTCAGCGCTGGCCACGTCATAGTGCTTTTCTTCTAACTTTAGTTTTAGCCATACTGCAAAGCCACACTGCTGCACAACATGGCTAGAAAAACATTGACAAATCCAATAGCTTTCGCATAGGAGAGACAGATTGGCTCTGCCAATGCTTCTTAGGTCTAGCATTAGCCAAGACCATTTGATTTTACTAAAATTATATGTATCATAACCAAACGTTTAGGAACATTCAGCCAGCCTTCTTTATTCATTGGTCTATTATTGTATAATTTACATTTCCTTCTGCCCACCAGAGCATACAAAATGGGGCAATGGGTTAGCCTACTTCAGCCATTGGCTACCCTCACTGCGAGTGACAGCACTGTGCCATTTCATAAGCAGCACACACTGTGTAGATGCCTTCAGTGCCAGGGGCTACTAAGGAAATGTGTGCTTTTTGAGACAAAAACAAATGTTTTTGTTTTTAGCCCGCTTTCTTTTTAGATTGAAAAAGATACAGCAGCTTCCCCAACAAAGAAGGCTTGCAAAAACCGTGACAAAACAAAAGAAGCATTGAAAAGCCAAACAGCTGCCATGCAACACCAGACCTACTGGCTTTGCCAATGTTTGTTAAAAGTATAGCTAGGTGCACATTAATTTTTTTTTTTAATTGTTACTATCACTATTTGGACTTTGTGACTGATGTCAATTCCTGTGATGTCTTTAGTGGCAAAGTTACATGACATCACTTCATCATATGATGGCACTTCCTGTAATGTTCTTGCCAGCCAGGTAATTGTAGAAAAATGCAACCCGGTGCCCCACTTAAAAAATGCTGGACATACCTGTGTTACGCCGTTACTAGGGAGCTGGTCTACTTTGAACCACTCATGCAGCAGTTGCCTCCTTCTTGGTGAAGGTGGGCACCAGACCAGGAGGGGGCCATTGCACTACATTCACCATGTATCTGATATCTAGGAGGAAAGCTTCCAGGTGGCTTGGAGCAGCTAAGAATGTACCGGTTCTTCAGGACCTAGCTCTCCTGGGCTCTGCTTGGGTGCGAGTGCATCGCCTGGGGCTGCATATTCCAGATGTTGGCGGTTCTAGGTCTGCTTTGCTTCCCGTTTTGAAGGTGGGCTCCCACTAGGTTGACCAGATGTCCCGGATTTGCCCAGGCAGTTCAGGCTTTCCAATGACTTTCCCAGCCGCCGACACTTTTTGCTGAAACAAAAATATGTCCCCGTTTTTGAGAAAGGGTCAGATGAGCACGCACATTAATCACAGTGAGGTGCAGTCTCACGTTACCTCCGACCCTCTCTTAACATCAGGAACAGAAGTTGAGCTGTTTAAAAAGCTGCCTGGTGTGCTGCCTCCCTTCATTCATAGAGCACAGCAGGATTTAATGAGGGGTGAACAGGTGCACAATTACCCCAAGCCAGGATCATTAGCAGCCTGCTCCTGGGTCTCATCCAACAGGGATGATATATATATATAGCATTATGATGTATTATGTTGGAATGTGTAGTTTTGAACTCAGAAGCTGTTGAGGTTTTTCTTTGGAAGCAGTTTTGCTCCTGAACAGTGTAGCCACCAATAAACTAACTACAAGAAGCCAACTCCTGCCTCTGCGTAGTTACTACAGAATTGTAGCGACGAGCTGACTACACGGTGAACCCTGCGTGCATTTGCCTGTTTCAAGGAACATCTTCCCTGCCTCTGATCATCTCATTCTGGCCCTCCGCTTCATTATTCCAGTGGAGTGGGATCTCTACTGCTGTTTCTACGTCCCGGCGACTGCAGTTGCTGTGCTGTGACAAGGATTCTTCGAATACTTCAAAAGGTGATTTGTCACGGTTGTCGCATTGGCCCTGTCTAGTGCTCCAGTGATGATTTTCAGCTGATATCTTTAAGGTACTGTTTCTCTTTCCGTGAAGTCCGTGCGTCTGACGCACTTCCCTCGGCGGCCATGTTGACTTTGTCTTCTCCAATTACGGTGCCTGACGGAGCCTGACCCCATCTTGCTGTGGTCTGCCGTGTATGTTCATGCGCGATCGCGTCACGTGCACACCGGCAGCCATACTGGGTTGGAGTATGCCGGCACGCAAAGAATAAGCACTGTCTAGTGTTTCCTACCTACAGCACTGTGTGCGCTTGACGTTAGACTCTCCTCATATTCTTTTTTTGGGTTGCTTTGGCTAATCTTTATTCTTCACGTAGACGTTCACTCCTACATCAGCAAACGAGACTGTTCTTTTCTATTTTTATCAAGTGCTATACTCTTGCCTCGTGAGTGCAGAGAAATTCTTCCCGTACTGTAAGATTCTTCTAGTACTGTCTTGCTGCACATCTCAACGGGTACTGACGTGGTGATGTGCACACTTAAACACATAAACACCAGGAAGTTTTCACCACGAAGTGTTCAACTAAGTCTCTACGTGTACAACCATTTACAGCAGGATTCACAGTGATATGCACACCTAAACTAGGGTTTCCTGGTTACTTCTATATTTTTTTCAAATGTTGTGTTTTTTAACAATTTTTCAATTTTAATTCTTATTCGCAGAGATGTGTACTCTTGGTTAATCTTTTCTAGAAAGGGCCCTCTAAGTCTGGAATTCAGGTCACATTCAGTTTTGTATGTGGTGTGTGTGTATTTTCCTAGGGTTGCCGTGTAACAAGATCCCAGCATTCTCTTAACTAGTATATTCTCTTTATTGTTTTAGCATGTGCACCATGCAAGCTATCAACCCTCCCTCTTCTTTCTTAGACAGCCCAGGGAAACCGCCTGTTAGATGGGAAGTATGGTATGATGCCTTCGAAACCTATTTGGGAGCCATTGGTGCACTCAGGTTTAGTGCAGAAAGGAAGAAATGTTTACTTCTCCATTCACTAGGGTTTGAAGGGAGGTCCATATTCAAACATCTTCCTGATGTAGCAGGTCAAGAGGGTGTGGTTTTAGACGAATACAGTGAGACTGTCCTGAAACTAAAAAAGAGATTTGACAAGCAACCCAGCCTAATGTTCCTCAGGCACAAATGTTTCAAATGTAAGCAATCTGAGTGTGAAGATGGTGATGGCTATATATCTTCGCTGCATATGTTGGCTTCTGAATGTCAATTTATGACATTTACTGATCAGTTGATCAGGGATCAGTTTGTTTGCCACTTTAAGGGCAAACAAATCAGACAACAATTGTTAAGTATGGATAATCCCACTCTTGAAGAAACTATCAAGGTTGCCAAAAGCATTGAAATATCTCAAGCCTCCTTGAGGGAACTGGAGGATAAAACTTTAGAGACTGTAGGTGCGGTTGGGGTGTACAAAACCAAGCAGAAGACTAGAAGTCCTGCATCTACTAAATTAGATAACTTTAATTCCAGGAGCGTGGGTATGTGCATGCGGTGTGGTAATCCACCACATCCCAAAGGTGGCAAGTGTCCTGCAAGTAATGTTACATGCAATTATTGCAAAAAATTATGTAATTTTTGATAAAGTGTGTTTGAAGAAGAAGTCGCACAAGAAAAGTGTTGCATGTGTCCTCGAATCTGAAGGAGAGTCTGACTCTGAAATCATATCGGTGGTGTGTGACGGGTCAGAAAATGGGGATGTGCTACTAGATGGTGATGCCTCAAATTGTGTTGATCCCATCATGGAGGTTGTGGTGGGAGGAAAGGCTCTCAATCTTCTGGTAGATTCTGGACCCAGGATTACCATGATAATGCAAAAACCTTTTAAAAAGACCTGGGGTGAGAGACAACTCTATCCTCCTGATCGGTCTCCTGTATCCTACGAGGGTCGCAGAATAGAGCTGTTGGGCTACTTAGAAGATGAAATGTTGTTTAAGGGCAGACAAATTAAGGGGAAGAACTGTGTAGCGGTTAAAGAACTTAACATACTTGGTTGGTTCCATCAAGGTCTGTTTGGCATGATATTGAAGCCAGGGACAAAGGAACAAGTCCTCGTTGTTGATTGTGATGATTGCGGTACAAATTGGAAGGAAAGATTTCCTACTGTTTTTGGAGGCGAATTAGGAAAGATAAGTGGGTTTAAGCATAGGATTTTCATGAAGGAGGAAGGAACGATACCTATTAAGCACAAACTAAGGGGGGTCCTGTTTAGCATTAGAGAGGGCTTAAATAAAGAATTGGAGTCTCTTTGTGCCAGAGGCATAATTGAACCCACTGAGTCCTCCCTGTGGCTTTCTCCCCTTGTAGTTGCCCGAAAAAGGTGTGGACAACTGCGCATTTGTGTGGACCTGAGGTCTCTTAACAAGGAGATCTGGGTTGATTTGCATCCTTTACACAAAATAAATGATCTTTTTGCTTGCATAATGGGAGCAAAATGTTTTTACCAAGGTTGACTTGGCCAGTGCATATCACCAGCTTGAACTACATCCGGAATCTTGTCATCTTACTGCCTTCACTTCACCTTTGGGCACTTTTCAATACCGTCGCATGCCGTTTAGTCTGGCTTCGGCAGCTTCGGTGTTCCAAAGGGTGATGTTCAATCTCCTCAAAGATGTTAATGGTGTTCTTGTTTTTCAAGATGATGTTCTTATTTTTGCGAAAGATGTTACTTTATATGACAAAGTCTTACAGAAAGTTCTAGACATTTATTCTAAGAAGGGTGTTGTGTTAAAATCTGAGAAATGCAAATTCAGTTGCTCTGAAGTAGAATACTTGGGTCATTTGATCTCAGGAGAAGGTATCAGCCCATGGCAGGTCTAGTAGATACAATAGTTGATGCTCCTCCTCCCACAGACAAATCCGGTATGAAATCATTATTAGGATTGTGTGAATTTTATTCCAAATTCATTCCTGATTTTGCCACTAAAGTTCGCCCCATCACCAACTTGTTAAAAAAGAGGATTAAGTTTGATTGGGATAAAAACTGCAAGGAGGCTTTTACCCTGATCAAGTCCATATTGAGGAACAGCAAAGTTTTGAAGCCTTTTGATCCAGAGTTTTTGTGTATCACTGTGGATGCAATCCAAGTGGGACTTGGGGCGATCTTGACACAAAAGGTTGACGGAGTGGAAAACACCATCATGTTTGCCTCTAGAGTACTTAAAGAGGCAGAGTTGTAATACTCTGTTATTGAGAAGGCACTGTTAGCTTGTGCATGGGCCATAGAAAGGTTTGGTCCTTAAGTGTGGGGAAGACGGTTTTTGTTACAAACTGATCACAAACCCCTAGTCAACATTTTAGGGGTGGCATGAGCAAGTGTTGCACTCCCAGGATTTTGAGGATGGTTTCCAAACTTCTACAATATCAGTTTGATGTGTCCCACATTTCTGGAGGTAAAAATGGAAGGGCTGACTTTCTTTCTCGCTTTCCCCGGGGTGGTGTTGAAGGTGATGACATACAATTGGGAGATTTTCTTGAGGAGGATTGTTTGGTTGCCACAGTGGAGATTTCAGAGCTCAAAATGTGTTCTGAGACAGAATGGGTGAGTGCTTTCAAGGAAGACCAGATTTTGTAGCAGGTGTGTGATTTGGTCAAGGCTGGTAGGCCTCGTGAAAAGGTTTTATCTCCTCTACTCCAACCCTATCGTAAAGTTGAAGATGAGATTTCTGTAGAAGATGGGTTGCTATTACGTGCTGATAAGTTGATCCCTCCTCACGTGTTCAGGCATGTCATTATCAAAAAGGCTCATGAAGGTCATCTGGGAGCAACCTTGACGACACAGCATGTTCGCGAGTCATTTTGGTGGCCTAGCATGGACAACGAAATTGATGAGGTAGTGAACAACTGTATTGTGTGTGGGCCTGTGGATAAAAGCTTAAAGGTGGTGACGCCTCCCCTTGCTCCCATTGAGTGTCCTTCGGGACTATGGGTTAAAGTAGGCATTGACATTATGGGTCCTTATGACATGTTGCAGGATGGATGCAAATATGTTTTGGTGCTTGTTGATTATGCCTCCAAATAGCTTGAAATAAAAATGGTGAAAGATCCCAATACTGAGTGTGTGATGAAATTTCTAAGATACAATCGGTCCTGATGAATTGCCATGAGACCGGTTAGGGGCTAACAAAGGCAAGAAACATGTCGACCTTTCACACCACACACGCCCTATAGGACCATTGTATCCGGTTAGGGCCACACTGTTTTTAGTTAGGTTAGTGAGTCCCAGGAATAAAAAATGTATGCAGTAGGGCCTCCCTAGACCTATTTTAATGCACCAATCTGCACCCACTACACTACTCATTCCAGACACCCCCACACACCAAACAGCTTCACCAAGAAGACCTCCGCCAAAGAGCCCCTTCGCGGGTGCAAGTCGGGCATTGCAGCGTCGGCCCGACGACGAGCAGGCCCATATCATGAAGCATGACATCCTTCGGGGTGTGTGAGGGCACTTTTTCTCAGACCTGAACACTCTCACTCTCACTAAGGAACTGCACACCAACTTTACATATTTAATGTCTTCAGTGATGCCATTTGAGATGTCATCAGTACTGTCATCAGTGATGTCACTGACCATGTCATTAGTGATGTAATATGTGAGGTCATAAGTAGTGCATTGCGGGGGTGTAAGTTATAGTTAGCTCAGGTAACTATAACTGCTGAATTTAACTGGGGTTTTGTACAAGTGAAATCTGAACCTAACTACAACGTCCCTGTAACCTTTGTTTTTTTCAATGAATATATATATACATGAATATATATGTGTGTGTGTGTGTGTGTATATATATATATATATATACACATACATACATACATACAAAGAGGGGCTGTGGGTCAGCCCTCATCATTGATCTGCTCAGCTGCCATTCACATTTTGCTTCTGCCCACTACAGCATGCAAATGAGAGTCAGTATTGTAGGGCGGGAGACTGCATTTTGTCCTGATCACAAGTGCATATCAGCCTAAAAAGAACTACACTTCTTTTACAGGGCTGAGGGCTAAAACTTTACTTTGCTAATGCCTTATTGCTTGTATTCTTTATCCATGTTTGTTTTTCTAGTCATTGCTGTGCGCCTAATTAAAAGCTTTTCTTTGTGCCAATTGCAATCATATTTTCCTGTGATGTTTTTTAAAACTAAAAAGGGTTACTACACCTGTTCTAAGTACGCCTGCCTGTTAGGAAGCACCTAAACTGTGCTATCAAAATTATAAGCAGTAGTTAATAATTTTTTTATTTAAAAAATGTATTCAATGCATTTGGCTGCCACAATTAGGCAGCTGCATATTTTCTTTTTTAAACTTTTTTGTGCCATTTGTTTGCAATAACAAATAAAAAAAACTCATCATATTCACTTGCCAAGGCCAGATTTTGCTACTGCTTGTTAATCTATTGCTGGAAATCATTGCAGTAAACCGGCATAGCTGCAGTTCTACTGTAGTATTTTGTTGGAAGCACATCTTTCTGCATCTATATTGTTTCTTTGTTTGGACAAGTTGTGTTTGGAAATATATATATATTTTTTTTTTTTTTAACGAAGGACGCGGCACTCAAAGCTTGGATTAAGCTTACTTTATTTCAAGTTCAGTTCAGCACTCAGACCCATAGTACTTCATGGCTCTCCAATCACTTTTTTGACAGGACGCCATGTGCTTGGCAGTTGCATACGACATATCCTTGTTCTTCACTGCTCGGATATGTTCAAGAATTCGCTTTTTTAGCATGCATATGGTGCTGCCTATGTATGTCATACCGCAATTACACTCAATCACATAGATGACAAAAGTTGACGTACATGAGATTTTTTGATCAATTTTAATGATGTTTCCATTGGGGTCTACGATAGAGCTTTTGTTCATCCCAATTTTACAGGCCTTACAGAGATTGCATTTTTTAAACCCTTTTTGTTGGATACCAAGCCAATTGTCTGATCCCACTTCCTTAAAATGGCTTGATACCAATACATCTTTAAGCGATTTTGTTTTCCTGTAGGTGACCTTTGGTTTATTTCCAAGTGTTTTTCCAATGTCCGGATCCCCAGAGATTAAATGCCAATATTTCTTGATTTTGTTCACAATTTGTCCACTCTCCTTGCTGTATGTTGTTATAAATCTTGGTGGACCATGTTCTTCTTGCTGTTTACCTTTAGGTCTCAGTATCTCAGTTCTTGTCTTACCAGAAGATTTATAACAACATACAGCAAGGAGAGTGGACAAATTGTGAACAAAATCAAGAAATATTGGCATTTAATCTCTGGGGATCCGGACATTGGAAAAACACTTGGAAATAAACCAAAGGTCACCTACAGGAAAACAAAATCGCTTAAAGATGTATTGGTATCAAGCCATTTTAAGGAAGTGGGATCAGACAATTGGCTTGGTATCCAACAAAAAGGGTTTAAAAATGCAATCTCTGTAAGGCCTGTAAAATTGGGATGAACAAAAGCTCTATCGTGGACCCCAATGGAAACATCATTAAAATTGATCAAAAATCTCATGTACGTCAACTTTTGTCATCTATGTGATTGAGTGTAATTGCGGTATGACATACATAGGCAGCACCATATGCATGCTAAAAAGCGAATTCTTGAACATATCCGAGCAGTGAAGAACAAGGATATGTCGTATGCAACTGCCAAGCACATGGCGTCCTGTCAAAAAAGTGATTGGAGAGCCATGAAGTACTATGGGTCTGAGTGCTGAACTGAACTTGAAATAAAGTAAGCTTAATCCAAGCTTTGAGTCCCGCGTCCTTTGTTTCAAAATTGATGTCTTTGGGCCAGGATCCGGCCCCTACGCAGAGCACCCGCTGACGAGCGCCCTGGGTCAAAGGATCACATTGCAGAAAAAAAAAAAAAATATATATATATATATATATATATATATATATATATAAATATATATACATATATAGATATAGATATAGATATAGATAGATAGATAGATAGATAGATAGATAGATATTCACTGACAAAAAACAAAGGTTACAGGGACGTTATAGTTAGGCTGACATTTCACTCTTTCAAAACCAGAGAAATTCAGCAGTTAACTTATGCCCCTGCAATGCACTGCCTATGATCTCACATATTAAATCACTCATGACATCACTGATGACATCTCAAATTACATCACTGATGGTATCACTGATGAGATCTCAAATGACATCACTGATGACATCATCTAGTGTTTGTGAGTATTTTCTAACAGAAACTGGGTGTCAAACATATATACTAAGGTAAGTGGCCGTATGAGTGTCTGTATGGGTGACTAAGTGGGTGTGTAAGTGGTGTATAGAAGAATGAGTGGGTATGTGACAGACTGCATATATGAGTGAGTGGGTGTGAAAGTTTTTGTATGGGTGAGTGTCTGGGTGTATTAGTAATAAGTGGCTAAGTGACTAACTCTATGGGTTAGTGAGTGGTTGTGTAAGTGGCTGTGAAGGTGAACGAGATGATGCATCAGTGGCTGTATGGTGACTCAACAGGTATATAAGTATATGTATGGGTGACTGAGAGGGCAAATGAGTGCACATATGGGTGTGCAAGTGGGTGTATGGGTAAGTAAGAGGGTGTGCGAGTGGCTGTATGGGTGAGTGAGTGTGAGAGAGGTTGTATGAGAAAGTATGTGCTTGTGTCAGTTACTGTATACGTGAGTGAGTACATGTGTTAGTATATGTATAAGTGAATAGGTGTGTGAGCAACTATATTGGTGAGTGGTGTGTGAGTGACTGTATGGGTGAGTGAATAGGTGTGTGTGTAGCTATATGAGTGTGTGATTTAGTGTGTGAGAGTATTTGTATGGGTGTAAGAGTGGGTGTGTAAGTGTTTGTATGACTGGATGTGTGAGTGGCTGTGTTGGTCAGTGAGTAGGTGTATGAGTGGCTGTACATGTGAGTTGCTGATTGCTTTAGTGCCTGTATGGGTGTGTTGATGTGTAAGCTAGTCTATGGATTAGTGAGTTGGTTTGAGAGCATTTGTATAGGTCTGTGAAAGAGTACGTGAGTGGCTGAGTGGGAGTGGGTGTATGAGATGTTGTATTGGGGTGTAAGTGGGTGTGTGAGTGGTTCTGTTGACGATGTCATCAGTAATGTCATTTGAATTAGTGATGTCATTTGAGATGTCATCAGTGATGTCATTGACCATGTCATGAGTGATGTAATATGTGACGTCAGAAGCAGTGCACTGTGGGGACGTAAGTTAGTTAGCTCACCTAACTATAACTGCTGAATTTCTCTGGTTTTGTACTAGTGAAATGACAGCCTAACGCTAACGTCCCTGTAACCTTTGTTTTTTCAGTGAAGTTCCGAGGTTTTTTTAATTTTATTTCCCAACTATAACATCCCTGTACCCTTTGTTTTTTTCAGTGAATTTCTAAGGTTTTTTTAAAATTCCATTTACTAACTGTAATGTCTCTGTAACCTTAGGTTTTTTTCAGTGAATTTTATGTTTTTTTAATTTTAATTTTCTTAGTATAACATTTTTGTAACCTTTGGATTTTTTACTAAATAACTATAGTTTTTTAAATTATGTTTACTAAGTATAACATCTCTCTCCTTTTTTTAAAGTAGATTTTTATAACTTTTTAATGCTGTGGTAGATTGTTCACAGGAGGTCTGCTAGAAACACAGTCAGTGGGGTTGTAAATGGGTGTGACAGTGACTGTTTAGGTTTCTGAATGGGTGTGACAGTGATTGTATGAGTTTGTGAATGGGTCTCACATAGTGTATATGGGTATGTGAATGGTGTAACAGTATCTCTCTGGTATATAAATGGGTGTAACAGTGTCTGTGTGGGTTTGTAAATGGGTGTGAGAATGTCTCTATAGGTATGTGAATGGGTGTGACATTATCTTTATGAGTATGTGAATGGGTATGACAGAGTCTGTATGAGATTGTGAATGTGCGTGACCGTGTCTCTGTGGGTTTCTCAATGGGTGTGACAGTGACGTATGGCTTTGTGAATGTGTATCACAGTCTATATGGGTATGTGAATGGGTAGCACAGTCTATGGCTATGTGAATGGGTGTAACAGTGAATGTGAGAGGCTCTGTATGGCTATGTAACTGGGTGTGGCAGTATCGGATTGGGTATGTTAATAGCTGTGAGAGGAAGAGAGTATATAAATATATATATATATATATTTTTTTTTTTCAGCTGCTCTAAATCCGCAGATCCCCACGGAGTTACACGGGGAAGCCACACTGAGCACTGTGAGGGATCTGAGGATTTCGCGAGTGGCCAAAAAATGTTTTTCACATTTTTGACCCCAGGACACATGCTCAAACCTTTTTTATAACATATACAAGGGGTCAGGAAACCTCTCACCTGACCCCTTCATTCAATTTGCCAACAAATTTTCAGCCCCGTGGACCATTTCCCCAACAAACAAAATGGGAGCCACAACTTTTCTGTGAAGGTGCGGCCAGCCAATCAGATCGCTAGTGTGAGTGAATCCGCAGATTACCTGCGGGTGGATTCACAGGTAATCCGCGTCCCTATATATACAAATTTGTTTTCCAGTTAATACCTCTAAAACTACTGAACAGATTTACACAAAATCACAAAAAGCACGATCTGCGTACCAACATCTAGCTTCCTGCCAAATTTAGTGTAATTCCGTCCACCGTTTCAGGCTGTAGGCTTGTTCAAAGGAATTACATGAGGAAAACGCCTTTTGGGACGCCCCTTTTTTCTCGACCCCCGCTTGACGAACTACCGCGAAGCTTTCTTGACAGCACTTGAAGTACCGGGCAAATGTTTTGGGAAAATTTCATGGAGATTCATCAACCAGAGCTAAAGATATAGGCAACTGAAAAAACCCCATCCTAACTATAACTAGCTGCTGGTGACCGCCAGTTTGATATCTATATATCCTACTGGCGGTCACCAGTAACTGTTTATAGTTAGGACTTAGAGCCAGATGTACATAGGTTTGTGTTTGTGATTACCTAATAGCGAATTTTTGCGATTCAGCAGGCCACCATTCTGTGATTGCTTTTAAATACAGCAACTTTTTTTTTAAATGCAGCCCTTTTTCCTTAAAGGAAAATGGGATGCATTTCAAAAAGTAAAATGAAAAGTTTTATTTTCAGTTTTTAAGAGTAGGCAGTTGTTTGTGGGAACAGTGCCTGCTCTTAAAAAACTCTGTTACAACCATTCACAAAGTAAAGGGGCCCATTTGTGAATGGGTTACCACCTACATGAAGTAGGCGGTAAAATGCGAATGTTTTGCAACCGCCTTTTGGTCTCCAAATATTTACACATACCACTGTGGGTCGCTATTAGGAAAGGACGCCCTTAACACGCCCCTTGCTAATACCGAATCGCTAACCCATTTTGCAATTCAGTAATAGGTTACTGAATCACAAAATAGGGTTTGGCACATAGGAAAATGCTTTTTTCTGGTCGCAAATGGCTGATTTGTATGCAACTTAAAAAAAGCATCATACATCTGGTCCTTAGTTTCCATAGACAAAGCATTTTTTGTTTTGCTGATAACTTTGGCGCCGTTGGACGAATCTTCATGAAATTTTCAAAACCAGTTTGCCACTCACTGCAGCTGCTGTCTGGAAAGTTTCTGAACCGCTGAATGGGATACACAAAATTTGGCAGAAAACTAGATCTTGGTCCAGAAAGATCTCTTTTTGTAATTTGGTGTAAATCTGTTCAGTAGTTTTGGAGAAATTAAAGAAAAAGAAATATAGATATCTAGGGAGGCAAATCCTCTGCGGATCCGACAGACCTCAAAATGATTGGTTGCCAACACTTCAACCAGGAAGTGTTGGCGGCCATCATGGGACTTTGATGAGTCCGAGTCCCAAGAAAAAAGGTAAAGAAAAAATATAAGGGGCCAGGTAGGAATACCCTGACCCCCTAGGCCTGGTGATAGGGTCCCACAGGCACCTCCCTGGGGGGCAAAAACTTTTTTATTTTTGCCATGAATTCGCAGAGTAGCTGCCAATCCACAGCATACATTTTTTTTTTAAAACAAGCGCGGGCTCCTGTGCTTGTTTTTTAATTTGCCCCCAGGGTAGGCCAGGTCCCGGGGTCAATAGGTTATATAAAATTCGGAGAGGGGTGCTTTTGGCCCCGGGGACCACCACCCCTGGGGGTCTATCTGTTCAGTTATATATTGCAAGGGGCACACAGCCCCCCTCCTGGGCAGATTTTGGCCCCGGGGACCATCACCCCCCAGGCCCGGCCGAAATAATTACGGGGGTGTGAGGCCATGTGGTTTCCCTCCCTGGGCCATTTTCGTCCCCGGGGACCCCAACCCCTGGGGCCTGGCTGTGCTAAAAAATGGGAGGGGCTGCACAGCCCCCCTTCTTGAGCCATTAATGGCCCTGGGGACTCCATCACCCAGGGCCAGGCTCAGCTATGACCCGGGGTGCCCACCCCGGGACATAGCACTTCCTCTGTTTGCTCTCACTCTGGGGGGAGCCATTTTAAAACTCCCACCAAGCGAGAGAAAACAGTAAGTCCGTTCCCAGCGTGCAGGAGCAGAACAAATGCTACCGCCCGCTGGGAGCGGACTTTTCATCTGTTTCCCTGCCCGCTGTGAAGCGGGCAGGGAAACAGATGATAAAACTGCTCACGCCCGCAGGGAGCAGTATGTTTTGCTGCTTTCTGCGGGTGGGAGCAATGCCAGCTCCCGCTGGCGAGGGCTGCGAGGCATTGGGGAAGAGGAAATGGGTGCCCAGGGTAGGCTCCAGGGTACCCACACTTTACTGGCCAGGCCCTGGAAGATAGGATCCCCAGGGCCAATATTGGCCCTGGGATGGGAGCTGGTTGCCCCTCTTCCCATTCTTAATGTGGCTGGGCCCTGGGACATGGGGTACCTGGGCCCGAAATTGGCCTGGGGCGGCGCAAGACCCCCTCTCCCCAATTATTAATTGCATTGACCCCGGGGTATGTGGTCCCCGGGGCCAGTACTGGCCCAGGGAGGGGGGCTGTGTGCCCACCTACCCTATCAGAAAATGGCCCAACTCAGAAGATGGGGTCCCCAGGGGCAAAATCGGCCTGGGGGTGCTGCGCGACCCCATCATTAATTAATAAAAGATGAGGACTCAGGGATGGGGTCCCTGGGGCCTGGGGAGGGGGCTGCATGCCCCCTCCCACTTATAACTATGGCCGGGCACCAGGAGATGGGGTCTTCAGGACCAAAATACGGCCCAGGGAGCGGGCCACATACCCTCCTCCCCAAAACAAATGTGGTGGGCGGGCTGCAGTTAGCCCAGGGAGGGAGCTGTGTGCCCTCCTCCCAGGATGACTGCCTTTGGGGGTTGGCTACATGTGGGGATTGGCGCATGGGGTATAACTCGCACCCTGGCCATGCACTGCTGATTAACCTACATATTACATCACTCATGACATCTTGCATGACATCATATTATCACTGTAGAATTTGCTGTAAAATTATTGATGAGAATACTGTGCATAGCGAGGGCACAAGGTATAGTTACCTTAGGGCACGAGTTATAGATATCTCTAAGATAACTTGAACTGCTGGTTTCCTGGGTGTAAATTCTGAACTTAACTATAACATTCCTGTAACCTTTGTTTTTTTAGTGAATTATATGTGTGTATATATATATATATATATATATATATATATATATATATATATATATATATATTATCTACTGGCGGTCGCCAGTAGATAGTTATAGTTAGGACCTATTTTCCATAGGAAATCCGCAACATTCTATTTGAAATAACTTTGGTGCCGGTTGACAAATCTTCGCGAAATTTTCAAAACTTATGGCCCGCTCCGGTCCGCTCCTATCCTGAAAGTTTCGGGGTGATTCGGCAAGCGGGGCCGAGAAAAAAGGGGGGTCCCAAAACGTGTTTTCCCCATGCAATTTTCCATAGGAACCTTTCATCGCAGCTACAGCCCGAACTGCTGAACGGAATTACACCAAATTTGGCAAAAAGTTAGCCCCCCTCCCCAAAAATAATTTTTTTTTTTTTTTTAAATACAAAAACGTAAAGGCCGGCCCCGGGGGATGGGGTCCCCGGGTCCTTAAATGGCCTGCAGAGGGGGGCCACGCAGCCCCCCTCCAAATATTTGGGTTTTTTTTTAAAAAGAGGGCATGCCCCGGGGGATGGGGTCCCCGGGGCCAATAGAGGCCCAGGGAAGGGTGGCCACGCGGCCCCCTTCCCGTTTAAAAAAAAGAAAATCCTCAGGCCCCGGGGGATGGGGTCCCCGGAGCCAAAAGTGGCCGAGGGAAGGGGGGCCACGCAGCCCCCCTCCCATACAAAAAATAAATAAATTAAAAAAAAAAAAAGACCGGCATCGTGCCGGAGGCCCCGGCCCCTCCCTGCAGCAGTCTGCAAATGCGCCCCCTGGCGCGTTGTAAGAAGGGGAAGTAATTCCCCTTGAATACTGGGGGTCCCTGGGGGCCAACTAGCCCACCAGGAACCTCCAGTATGCGCCAGGGAGCTGCGTTGCAGAGAGGTGTACAGAGGCCACGCCCTTTTTACACCTCTCTGCAACGCAGCTCTGTGGCGCTTTTGGAGGTACATGGTGGGCTAGTTGGACTCCAGGGACTCTCAGGATTCAAGGGGACTTAATCCCCCAACTTAAAACGCGCCACGGGGCGCGTTTGCACAGTGGTGAAGGGAGGGGCGGGGCTTCAGGTGACATGTGTGCAAACAGGCCCCGTGGCGCGTTTTAAGATGGGGAATTAAATCCCCTTCAATCCTGAGGGTCCCTGGGGGCCAACTAGCCCACCAGGTACGTCCAGAAAGTGCCACAGAGCTGCGTTGCAGAGAGGTGTAAAAGGGGCGTGGCCTCTGAACACCTCTCTGCAACGCAGCTTCTGGCGCATACTGGAGGTACAGGGTGGGCTAGTTGGACCCCAGGGACCCTCATGATTCAAGGGGACTTAATCCCCAACTTAAAACGCGCCACGGGCGCGTTTGCACAGTGGTGCAGGGAGGGGGCGGGGCTTGAGGTGACATGTGTGCAAACAGGCGTGTTTTAAGTTGGGAGATTAAGTCCCCTTCAATCCTGAGGGTCCCTGGAGTCCAACTAGCCCACCAGGTACCTTCAGTAAGCACAACAGGGTTGCGTTGCAGAGAGGTGAAAAAAGGTGCGTGGCCTCGGAACGCCTCTCTGCAACTCAGCTCTGTGGTCCTAACTGTAGGTACCTGGGGGGCTAGTTGGGCCCCAGGGACACTCAGGATTCAAGGGGACTTAATCCCGCAACTTAAAACATGCCACAGGGCGCGTTTGCACACGTCACCTCAGGCCCCCCTCCCTTCACCACTGTGCAAACGCACCCTGTAGTGCGTTTTAAGAGGTAGTTTTAATCCCCCTGCCCTATTATGTACTAGGGACTTACAGAGGAGGTCATGCTAATCACAGGGGTACCCCAACGCATAGTGTTCCCTAGTGTATGTAGGTGTTTTAACTGTATTCTAAGTGTGTTTTAGCATAGCACTGGCTCGGGTTAGTCAGAGTCAGTTACCACCAGTACACGTCGGAAAAAGTTGTGGGCACAGGATGATTTTGGAACAAGGCCTCTTTCTGCTCCTCTGTTGGTTCGTTCTGCACATCTTTTGCTTCTTCCTGCACTTTTCTTCATCTTTGTAGACTTCTGTTGCTTCTTTCTGCATTTCTTTTGATTCTTTCTGTGCGTTTTTTCTTCTTTCTTCACATGTCCTACCTCTGTAGGCATAGTTACAAACTAGCATTTAAAAAACCTTTGAAATTCACTTAAAAAACCATAGGTTTCAGGCACGTTATAGTTAGAAATTAGCATTTAAAAAACCTTTGAAATTCACTGAAAAAACCATAGGTTTTAGGGACAGTTATAGTTAGTTGGACATTTCACTCGTACAAAACCCGTGAAATTCCCCCGTTATAGTTAGTTCAGCTAATTATAACTCGCACCCCCGGAATGCACTGCTGATGACGTCACATATTACATCACTCATGACATGGTCAGTGACATCACTGATGACATCACTGATGACATCTCAAATGACATCACTGATGATATCATCCAGTGACTGTGTGTTTCTATAAAGTTTAAATATGTTTAATATATATGCCAAGGTGTATTGAAGAATGAGTGGGTGTATAAGTGTCTGGATGGATGATTTAGTAGGTGCGTGACTGACTCTATAAGTGAGTGATTAAACGTATCTTACTGAATGCATGGGTTAGTGACTAAACTGTGTGAATGTCTGTATCCGTCTGTCTGTTGCTGTGTAAGTGGCTGCATGGGTTTGTGAATAGCTACATGAGTGTCTATATGAGTTATTGATTGGTTGTCTGAGTATCTGTATGGGTGCCTGAGTGTTTGTGTGGGTGGGGTGTGTGTGACTCTGTGCATAGATGTGTCAGTGGGTGATTCACTGGGTGCATGGTTTCAAGAGTGCATCTGTGATGGACTGTATGGGTGGGAGAGTGTGTGTATGGGTGTGTTAGTGAGTGAATGTATATCTTAGTGGTACATGTGTGAGTAACTAATATGTCAAAGGCAGTATATATGTGTGTTGGAGTATATAAATGGCTATAAGTGAGAGTGTGTGATTGTGAGAGTGGCTGTATGGATGAGTGTGTACTTGTATCAGTGATTGTATAAGAGCGTAAGAATGTGCTAGTATTTGTATGAGTAAGTGAGCTGGTGTGTGTATAACTGTATAGGTGAGTAAATGGCAGTGTGATTAATTATTTGCATGACTGACTAGGTGTGTGAGTACCTCTATGGATGAGTGGCGGTGTGTGAGTGTCTATGTAGGTGTATAAGTGCATATGAAAGTCCTGTACTGAGTGACCGTAAGTATGAGTGACTGTAGAGGTGAGTGAGTGGATGTGTGTGTAGACCTAAGAATCAGTGAGTGTGTATGTAGTTATTGGTGTTGGAGTGTCTATGGTTTTGACAATGGCAGTCTGTAATTTACAGTGGGTGTATCAAAAGTTATATTAGGTGTGAGAAGATGCATCAAATTATCACATGGATGATGTCATCAGTGATGTCATCAGTGATGTCATTTGAGATGTCATCAGTGATGTCATCAGTGATGTCACTGACCATGTCATGAGTGATGTAATATGTGACATCATCAGCAGTGCATTGTGGGGCGCGAGTTATAGTTAGCTGAACTAACTATAACGGGGGAATTTCACGGGTTTTGTACGAGTGAAATGTCCAACTAACTATAACTGTCCCTAAAACCTATGGTTTTTTCAGTGAATATATATATATATATATATATATATACATATTATGGCCCTGGGCAAAACAGTCCTTTTTCTACGGCTGTGTCCCAGTTTTTCATTCTGAAAATCTGGTCGCCCTAGCTCCCGTACAACCCCCCATGCAACCCTTCACAACCTGGGGTGGAACTGCTTACTCTTTTATGATAGGCTCTCCCTTCGTCAGAAGACCATACTAGCTGTTGAGTAGTGTGAAGCTCTTTGGCACTCTCTTTCATGTCTTGTGGCCGCCCAGCCATTTAAATTGTTTTCCAAATTACTGTAGAATAAAGATGTCCTTTTTATTTTTTAAGTCTGGTGTTAAACAAATCCTTTTCTGTTTCCATCAAAATGTAAAAAATACACATACATGTAGGAGTTTTTAGTTAGCCTTCTTCATTCATTGATCACTAGCATTTTGCTTCTGCCCACTGAAGCATACTGCATAAGGCAGTGAGCCAGTTCATTTCAGCCATCCGTTTCACTCACTGCGAATGGCAGAATCTTCCTATGCACAATGTGCCCATCAGCCCAAAAAGTAGTCCACTTCAGAGGCAGGGCTCGTGGACCAATCTGATTTCAATTAAATTGTTTTGATTTCTTTACTTTTGCAGTGGACCATTTTTTACTTTTTTCCCAAACATATGAATGCCACCATTAAAAGATTGCAACCCATTTTTACCAATATTTTATGCAACGCAGCAAGCCACCTTGCTGGGCTGCGTGAAAGGGACAGGGCAGAAATGTGCCGTATTTAACATTATACAGTGCATTCCTGCTCTCTGCCTGCACTGGTGCACGGGTGCCCGTGTTGTAGGCAGAATTGTTTTTGTGCAGGAAGGGACACCTTCTTGCACAAAAACAATCCTCCGTGGCATGTTCCTCTTTCTACGTGTGCGGCACAATGCAGTACACTTAGAAAGAGGAAACAACGAGGGGAAATAAAGATATTTCTCCTCTCAGCTCCTCTGGTGGGAAGGCGTACAATTCTGACACATTCCAAGTTCTACCAGTGCTGGTAAATTCGAGAATGTGTTAGAATGCATGGGTGTATGCTTGGGAACACCCACGCTCGACCCATGGCAAGCCTCTCTGCCACAGAGTAATGCAAGGCAGCGATTTGTGCTGTCTTGCATTACACTCTAGATTTATCAAGCCATGCAAGGTGGCCTTGCGAGGCCTGGTAAATCTCGTTTATGGTTTGTGTCACCCTGGCGTACCCTGGGGTGGCGCAAGGGCGGGTCAACACCTTGATAAATATGGGCCTGCATTTTTAGGTCTTGCCTACTAGACAGCTCATGCACTGCCTGTTGTGAACGTACTGTTTGCTCCACGTTGTTCTCTCACCTGTTTGCTTTTCTGTCACTCATGTCCTCTGTTTTGCTTTTGCTCCCCTTCCACACCATCTAAATTACTTCCGCCACCCCGTCCTCGATGTTGCTTCCACTCCCCCAGTCAAAGTATTGCTTCTCCGATCCATGCCCGCCATGTTGCTTCCACCCCCACCATGTTTTTGCTCATTTTCTTTCTTTTTAGTTACTGATCCAACTGGGATCAGTAAGTAAAAAGAAGAAAAAGTGACTGCGTCATTTTGAAGGCGTGGTGTGCACGCCTACAACATAACGAGGTCGGTCATGTCGAAGGCTTTTTTTTAAATTCTTTATCCATGTTGCAGAGCATTGGGGAGGCTGTGCACCTTGGCTAAAAACCATTGGCAAAGCCAATAGTTCCACAGGCGCAACCTAGTGGTTTTGCCAATGCTTGTCACTTTTTATTACTTTTAAACATTTAAAGCCTATTGGTTATACTTGCAACAAAAGTTGCAGGCTTATCAAGATCAGACCTATTCGCTTTGACAATGTTGATTTTAACCCCTTGCATGCGGCGCGAATTTTCGCGCTGTGCGGGTGATTTGAATAGTGGGCGGGATTCGGACGGCCCCCGTCCGTCCTCCGCACACGCCCACCGTGACGCATGATGGCCGGGGGCTGTCCCGAGCATGCAAGGGGTTAAAGTGACTTCTAACCAGAATCCAGGCCAGAAATTCCTTTGAGCTAACTCTATTTCTGCCTACTCTATTTTTCTGTGACATCCTGGAACCTCATGGTGGATGATTACTTCCATTGCTTTATTTTAATTCCACGTAGGTCAAATCTCTTCAGACTTATAAAAGGACACTAAAAACACTCAGTGCGTCACAATGTTGATCTCAAACTCGTCTAGCAAGAAATCTTTACTATTTCCTGATACATCATTTCCCTGTTCACAAGTTTATTTCCCTTAGGGTGTTCACTCAGAAGAACTAAATATATACAGGTTTGTTTACTTCTGATACTTGCATTCTCATGTGCTGTGCAGAGACCAGGGTGGTGGTGATAAACAAGAGGCTCAGTCTTCGTACTAAGAAGATTAGAACCCCACATGCTAAATGCTAGCTACCCTACAGAACATTCCTATCAGTCTCTTCAACACCGAGCAGGATTCTGCAATGGGAGCATACAGAGGTACATGGGATTCCCTCCACTGTATTGGGCATGCAAATGAGAGAGCCCTCTGAGAATTAGCAAGTCATGTACAGACCCCACCAATTACATATTATACAAAGCCCTGTGTGCACACACAGGTCTGTAATACCAACCTGAGGCAAATGAATAAAGAGCCTTACACTGTGACCACAGTGTCGATATTAGCTGCCGAGCTTGAACACTGATACCTCCCTACTTCAGAAGACTGCATGCGAGCTGGTAATAAGTAAGGAAATAAGTTACTTACCTGTAACTGTAGTTCTCCAGTATTGGTATCTTTCATAGATTCAGATGCTTGAATCATCACCCGTCGTCGAAGTGGGAGTCCAATGGTACAATTAGAAAGCAGTATATAATGATACACAGCCTATAATGGCTAGAAAACATTCACTTCAATAACTTATCCACATCATTTATTAAGAACCAAACTTCAACCAATCAGGAGACAGCACCCTCTACAACACTCTCCACAGAGGCTTCCTTCCTCAGATTTACAAGCACTAGTGGGAAAACAGACTCCTAGAAAATAAGAAGAGCCTCTATGGGGAAGAGGGTGGGTTACATGTGAATCTATGAAAGAAGCCAATACTGGAGAACTACAGTTGGAGGTATGTAACTTATTTTCTTTCATAGATTCACATGCTTGAATCAGAATAGCTGGAAGTTAAAACACATGCACAACCAATAGTGCAATAACACAATAGCGGATGGTGGGTAATAGAATAAGATCAGGCTCACCTTATTGGAATAGATGGCACAAAACTGCTTTTTCCACAGCCATATCACTCTGTTCAGAGGACTCCAGGCAGTAGTGTTGTGTGAACGTGTGCCTGTTTCTCCATGATGCCGCTCAACATATTTCCTCAATAGGTATACCAGCAAAGACAGCGGTGGTAGTAGAGACAGCTCTGGTAGAATATGCTCTTACTTTATCCATCAATAGACACCAAGCATTACTGTGACATGGTTATATAGCTGCTGTGATCCAGCGGGCTAAGCTCAGCTTGGAAACCACAAAGCCCTTATGATGCTTTCTATATGCGACAAGTAGCTGATCTGATTTTCTAAATTGTTTTGTCCTGTGTACATAGAACCTGAGGCATCTTTTACCATCTAAAGTATGTAATGATCGTTCAGCCGAACTCTGAGGATTCACGAAGAATGTCTTTAGGACAATCGGTTCATTTAAAAGAAAATCCGAAAGAACTTTAGATATAAAATTGGGACTGATTCTAAGAATCACACTGTCATGTTTGAATTGCATGAATGGTTCATTAATTGTAAACTCGTAAGAACTAGTAAAAGTGCCATTTTCCATGCTAAAAATTTCATATTCACTATGTGAATGGGCTCAAATGGAGATTTCATCAGTTGTGCAAGTACTGTATTGTGTTGCCAAGATGGAGGAGGTTTCTTTATAGGAGGAAAGACACTGAAAAGGCCTTTAAGGAATTGTTTGATCACTCTACTAGACCACAGAGAAGGTGTTCCAGTCGCTCTTCTAAACTTTGAGATTGCTGCTAAGTGTACTTTAATTGAAGTGATTGCCAAACTCAATTGTGCTAAAAGCAGCAGATAGGGTAGAATTGGCTCCGGTGGTGCTGAACTGGGATGAACTCCTTATTTTTGACACCACAAACAGAAACGCTTCCATTGGAACTTGTACGTCCTAGTAGTAGTACTAGCTCTAGCTTTCGGATGGATTTATTTATAATCTTGAGTGATATTCAAGTTTATGAACTCACTGTATTCAAGAGCCAGGCTGACAAGTGCAAGGATGTTGGGTTCGGATGAAGTGTTTGGTTGTGGTCAATTGTCTTAGTGTCAAAGTAGGCTTCAGGCAAATGTGATTCTTCTCCGATAAGAGCAGAAGTTCTGTGAACCAATCTTGTCTGGGCCATCTGGGGGCAATCAAAATCATTCAACACGGTTCCCTTTTCATTTTGCTGTGAAGCCTTGGGATCATAGGGGTTTGGGGAAAAACATAAGCAAAGATCCCTGACCATCTGATCGAAAACACATTCCCCCATGACCCTTGTTGTGGGTGCCATATTGTGTAGAGCCGGCATTTTCGATTTTCCTGTGCCGCAAACAGATCTAGGTCAAGCTCCCATTTGAGATAGCTGTTCTTGGTTCTGCTCAATGTATCGGCTAGAACATTGATTGTTCCTAGGACATGTTGCGCTTTGATTGTTATGTGGTGTTGCAGAGCCCACTTCCAAATCACTTGTGCTTCATGCGATACAGCTGGTGATTTTGTACCCCCTTATTTGTTTATATAATGCATGCTGGTGGTATTGTCTGTACGTATCAATAGTGACGAACCTCGTATACTGGGCAGGAATGACAGCAGACTCAGTGCTATGGCTTTGAGCTCCAGCAGGTTTATGCGCATTTTCATTGGTGTGGAGTCCACCTTCCACTAATTCTCAAATACGGTAGATGAGCGCCCCACCCTTCAAGGGACACGTCCGTGGTGACAACACAGTCGGGAATGTGAGGCAGGAATGTTAACCCTATGGACAAATTTGCATCCTTCATCCACCAGTGGAAAAACGTTTCCATGCTTGAAGTGGTTTGTACTACATCGTTGAACTACCCTTGAATTTGACGCCATTGCTTGTCTAACTCCTCTTGTAAAGTTTGCATTTGTAGGTAGCAACATGGCACTATTGCAATGCAAGAGGACATCATCCAGAGGAGTGACTTGAATAGGGTAACTGAAACAAACGTTCTTTTTTGCAATTTCTGTGCTAAAAACTGGAGCCTTATTCACCTTTTTTTGCGACACAAATGCTTTGTCTAGAGCTGTGTCGAGAACTGTTCACAAGAATGTTATCCTTGTTGAAGGATTGAGAGACGATTTCTGGGGGCTGACTGTAAGGCCCAGGTTATTGACAGGCTCTTGCCGTCTTCATTGCCTGATGAGAAGTTGATGCTTTATTCAACCAATCATCGAGATATGGGAATACTTGACAACCTCTTTGTCTCAAATGAGCTGCAACTGGAGCTAAGCATTTAGAGAAAATACGGGGAGCCAATTTCAGTCCAAAAGGGAGAATTTTGAATTGATAATGAGTGCCGACTACCTTGATTCTTTAAGGCTTGTGATGTTTTGGGTGGAGTGGGATGTGGAAATAAGCATCCTGGAGATCGAAAGTTGTCATATAATCTCCGTGATTGAGAAGATGCAGGATGTCTTGCAGAGTAAGGATTGTTTCTTTAGATATTTGTTTAGCTTTCACAGATCCAAAATAAGTTGTCACTCTCCCGACTTTTTTTAAATCAATCAGGTATTTGTAGAGAGCGGCTAATCACCCCTGGGTGTATCCAGGCGCTGTACTGCAGGTGTCAGTTGAAAAGCCAGATCTTGAGTCCCTTCCTAAAGTGGTTCAGCAAGGGAGAAGTGCGGAGGTGGAGGGGGAAGGTGTTCCAGGCTTTGGCAGTGAGGTGGATGAAGGAGCATCCTCCGGAGTGGCTGCGGCGGATACGTGATGTCTGAGAGAGGGCGAGGTGTGTGGAGCAGAGGTTTCTAGAGGGTTGGTGGAGGATCAGATGGTGGTTCATGTAGTCTGGTACTTGGTTGAGGAGGGCTTTGTATGCGTGGGTTAGGATCTTGAACTAGCATTTATTCTGGATGGGGAGCCAGTGGAGGTCTTTCAGGTGCTGGGTGATGTGTGTCCTTTTGGGCAGGTTAAGGATCAGTCTGGCTGCTGCATTCTGGATTGTCTGGAGTCTTTGAAAGGGTTCGGTGGAGGTGCCAGCATAGAGTGCGTTGCTGCAGTCGAGCTGGCTGGTGATGAGGGCCTGTGTCAGTTTTCCTTGTGCTGATGGGGAGCCATCTGAAGATTTTGTGGAGCATGCGGATCGTGTGGAAGCAGGCCGAGGTAACGGCGTTGACCTGGCGTCTCATGGAGAGTTCGCTGTCCAGTATGATGCCGAGATTTCGGGCGTTGTCTTTTGGCCCGGGGGTGGATCCGAGCTCTGTTGGCCACCAAGAGTTGTTCCAAAGGGCGGTGTGTCTGCCGAAGATGGTTGTGGTTGAAGGGTTGCAGAAGAGATCGGAGGGTTTGGGATCAAAGTAGATGGTTTCTATCTTGATGTGGAAGTGGTCGGTAAGGGAGTTGCAGAGTTCCTGTGAGGGAGGGATGGAGTTTTCTGTGGCTGAAGGGCAGGTGAACTCTCTGAAGATGGTGAAGAGTTCCTTGGTTTGGTTTGCGCTGGTTTCGATCCGGCCTTTCAGGGCCTCCTTTTTTGTGGCTTTGAGCTGGCGGTGGTGGTCGTTGAGGGCTGTTCTGTAGGTGGCTCCGTCAGTGTTGTTCTTTTATTAAAAAGAACTGGAATAAAGCTCTATTCTTTTCTAGATGAAAGCTACTCTTTCTATTCTGATCTTGCTGATCATAGTTACTATTTCCCGCTGAAGCAGGTGCAGATAAGGAGGAGATGCTCCTTTCGGGGGATATTTGGAGGCTTCTGAATGAATCCCAAGGTGTGACCCTAGGTGATTAGATCCAAAATCCACCTACTGGTTGTTATCAGATTCCATTGGTTCAGATGATTTGTGAATCAGCACACAACACATTTACGGGATACAGAACAGATAACTGGCCCCATCAAGTCATCACTGTTTCAGACCAGTGTCTCTTCCTTGAGAAGGGGGTTTTCCTCTTGGAGTTCGTTTGTTGTAAGCCGCTGTTGGTGGCTGCACAAACTGTTGTTGGGTATAACAAGGTCGATATTGTTGCTGAAAGGGATGATATTGTTATCTGTATGGTTGATATCCTCCCCTGTAGGAATACAGCCCTCTTTCTCTGGCTCCTTAAATTGGCAGCTTTTTCATTTGTAAGATAGCCAGAGATTTTGCAATATCCATGTCTGTTTTAATTACCTGCAGAGCATCGTCTACATGCTTGCCAAACAGGGCTTCTCCATCGTATGGCATATCTAAGATTTTACTTTGTATTTCTGGTCTGAAAAAGATGTTGCTTTCAGCCATCTTTGCCTCCTTAGATCAGCAGCCCCTGCCAGCTCACGAAAGCCTGTTGACGCTGTATCCATTGCACAATCTTTTCCGAGGATGTTCTTTCCCCTTCTTGTAGTATTTTCTTCACTTCTCCTCTCACATCTTCAGGCAAGAGATCCATGTATGTGGAGATGTCTAACCACATTTGCCTATGATAGAGGCCTAGAATAGCCAAAGAATTGGCAGCTCGAACAGTCGTCGCTGCTATGGAAGAAAAACATTTTCCTATGTTGTCCAAGTGCCGGCTTTCTCTATCTGGTGGTGTGGAGGAATTCTTGTAGCAACGTTGAGCTGTTTGTGCCACTTTGAGTCCGGTTTTGGATGCCCAATTGAGCATGCCGGTGAATCTTCTGGTGCTTTATATTTTTTATCCAGCTTAGGCAACACCACAGAAACTGTAGCTGGGTTCTTCATGATCTTTATACCTTCTTCCCAAATAAAATCTACGAAAGGAATTGCTCGGATTGATTTTTTTTAGCAGGTTCCTTGAAGTCGTATAAATCCAACTGTTTTGTTGTTAGTGGTAGTTGAAACCTCTTTGCTGCCCTTTCCAACAAGTTAAGAAAACTGCCAATATCGTCTGTAGGAGAGTCTACCTGTTGTGGTGCTGGCAAAGATAGCGCTGGGATTTGATAGTCATCCCATTCATTGGGTATTGATGGATTGTCAGGAATTTCGCGTTCTTCTCTATCCTCGTCCGAGGACATTGCGTCATCTGCAGGTGGCACTGCAATGTTTAAAGTTGATGTCATATTTTGGAGTTATAGGCGAAAATATTGTACGCAGAGTGCGCGCAGTGGGGGTTTGTATTTGAAGTGACTGTGGTGGTCTTGTTGGCTGTGGTGGAGATGCAGTCTTTGCAGGTTCTGGAAAGCTCTTGTAATAATCTTGCAACATACTCTGAAGATCATTTACTAGAGTGATCAGCATTTGAACCACACCCTCTAGAGGTTCCTAAGGACCATACTGTTGGTATTGATCTATATAAGAAGCATGATTTTCAATACCTTATTTTGGTCTTGAGGAATAATATTCTTCCTCGTAGCATTCTACATCATCACCCTCCTGATATTTAACATTTAATTCAGAAGGGCTATGTGCAGCTCCGAAATGTCCTTCATCCTCCGACTCTTCTTCATCCAATAAGTTCAATAGTGGGAGAAGAGACACTTTACATGGGCAAGTGCGTTCATGCTTTAAGAAGTCTGACTGTGTTTTTACTATGTCGACGTGTCATCAACGATGATGTCAGCACCCCAACTGCAATCTTGCAAATGGTTTCTTCATCGATGGTATTATCATCGATACCGTCATCGATGGTGCCATCGTTGACGATGCCTTCGTCGATGGTGTCTTCGTCGACGATGACTTAGTTGGCAGTGTTCTAGTTGATGCTGTCATCGATGTGACCGGCGTCGACGAAATTATTGACGGTGCCATACATGTAAATGTCAACGTTGTTAGAGTTAAAGTCGACGATGGCGCTGATGTTGATGAAAATGTTGTTGTCAATGACAAATTTAATTGTGACTTGCTAGACATTTTTATAGATTTTTCCATCAGCTGCACTGAGGATGGCTTCTTCAACTGTAACGTCACACTAGGAGAAGGAGTGGTAGGCTCAGATTGTATCTTTTCTGAGGCGACTTTCTCTTTTTTATATTTATGAGAGCGTTCTTCTGATGCTTTAAGCTCTCCTGATGAGCCATGATGGGTCATTTTCAGTGCCCTTTTTGGTGACCATGATGGTACTTGTTCATGTGATCTGTCCATTTTGCTGGACTTTTCTGTTGTTGAAGAATCCTCATTATGCTCTTCAGAAAGAGGAGCCTCTTTAGATTTTAGTTTTGATGAGAAGCCTCCTCTCTCTATCTTTCAGTGACTTAGATGAAACGGTACAACATATTTTGCAGTCCTTTACTTTATGTGCAGGATGGAGACAGTAAATACACTCCTTGTGAGGATCCTCTGAGTGTAGCCTCTTCTTGCCACATGTTCCACAAGGTTGGACCACATGTTCCACAAGGTTGGAAAAGTTCTTTCTTGTCGATTCTGACATCCTGAATAGTATATATATATATATATATATATATATATATATATGTATATATATATATATATATATTACATTTAATCAAACTGAGCAGAGCTCAGGATGACTACCATCACACAACGTGCTGTAGAAAATCTGAGGAAGTCTCTGTGAAGAGTGTTCTAGAGGGTGCTGTTCCCTGATTGGCTGAAGTTAGGTTCATAATAAATTATGTGGATACGTTATTGAAGTGAATGTTTTCTAACCATTATAGGCTATCTGTATCATTTTATACTGCTTTCTAATTGTACCGTGGGACTCCCACTTCGATGGCGGGTAATGATTCAAGCAGGTGAATCTATGAAAGATCCAATACTGGAAAAGCTGAAATATGTCCATTGAAAGCAGGCTGGCAGTTTTTTTTACCCCAATAAAGCATAAGTGTTCAAGATGTCAAAGTTATTATCGTAAGGCATAGGGAAATAAAACGCTATGTGTATGAAAAAAATAGAAGCCATGAAGATGCCCAGGATCATGTGCCCTCGAATTTCACACCTGGAGAGGAGCTTACTTTTTTACAATGGGACCGGCGTCAAACGCTACGACCTCGCAATCCACCCAAGAAACAAGGAGACGGAGGAACTGGCGCAGAAAACAAAGGCGCAAACTCCGAAAACAGCAATCGCGGCAGGGGTGGTTACAACAAGAAGAAGTGGTCTCAAAGGTAACTGGCGCAGACAAAACAGTGATCAACCTCTCTGAAACGGTTCTATCTACTGCTGAAATCCAGTTGCTATCTCTAGGTTTATCATACTGCCCCCCTACCAGCTTTAAGTATGTTCAATCGAGGGTGAACCTGTCTGAAAAGTTTCAGAGCTCCGTCCATCATCTCCTTGTGTTTGCTTTGTTCGCCCTAAGTCGGCAGGGTATGCCCAGACGTGAGTCCCTTGCTCACTTTGCCACTGGATTCAAGCTAGCCTGGCTGATGAAGGGTGTTACCCAGAAACCGGTCCCAGGATGCTTGTTTCCGGTTCAGGGAAGACCTGGCTTGGCAGCTCGGGCTGGACTGTTCCCATGAGGCACAGGGTCAAGACTGATTTGCATATAGCTGGGTCTGAACTGAGGTGGCGAAGTGAGCTAAAGAATGATGATGGATTCAACACAGATCTGTGACTGGGGGTGAGTGTCTGAAAAGTTTCAGCGCTCCGTCCATCATCTCCTTGTGTTTGCTTTGATCGCCCTAAGTTGGCAGGGTATGCCCAGACGTGAGTCCCTTGCTCACTTTGCCACTGGATTCAAGCTAGCCTGGCTGATGAAGGGTGTTACCCAGAAACCGGTCCCAGGATGCTTGTTTCCGGTTCAGGGAAGACCTGGCTTAGCAGTTCGGGCTGGACTGTTCCCATGAGGCACAGGGTCAAGACTGATTTGCATATAGCTGGGTCTGAACTGAGGTGGCGAAGTGAGCTAAAGAATGATGATGGATTTAACCCAGATCTGTGACTGGGGGTGAGTGTCTGAAACGTTTCAGCGCTCCGTCCATCATCTCCTTGTGTTTGCTTTGTTAGCCCTAAGTTGGCAGGGTATGCCCAGACGTGGGTCCCTTGCTCACTTTGCCACTGGATTCAAGCTAGCCTGGCTGATGAAGGGTGTTACCCAGAAACCGGTCCCAGGATGCTTGTTTCCGGTTCAGGGAAGACCTGGCTTGGCAGTTCGGGCTGGACTGTTCAAATGAGGCACAGGGTCAAGACTGATTTGCATATAGCTGGGTCTGAACTAAGGTGGCGAAGTGAGCTAAAGAATGATGATGGATTCAACCTAGATCTGTGACTTGGGGTGAGTGTCTGAAAAGTTTCAGCGCTCCGTCCATCATCTCCTTGTGTTTGCTTACTTTGTATGATACCATTCAAAGATGGTCACCACATTGTTTTTAAATGTGGTGACCATCTTTGAAATGTAAAACAATGTTAAACTATGTATAATATAATTCCAAGAAGGACACGGTAGGAAATTTGCCTTTTATGCGTGGTCACTGTGCATTTTCTGCTTTTTGCTAAACTCTATATTTTTGCTGGTTTTAGAATTCGGTGCAGTTTTTCACTGCTGACCAGTACTAAGGTGTCTGACATTTCTCCTGCAGGACCAAGCTGAACCTTCACTACTAGGTTCTCATGGAGGAAATGCAGGAAGTTCACTAAAGCAACCTCAAACCCTAAGTCCAACAGCATCAGCCACACTTTAGTCGGTTGACACAATCAAACGCTGCTGACAAATCCAAAAAGGCCTGGTACAGAGGGCAGAGCTTGGCAAAAGTATACTTGTCGATAATCAAGTTTAGGTTTAAGCACTGCTCCACTGTACCCAGCCCTTGGCGGAACCCAGACTACAAGATAGTATAATGGTTAGCCCAAGTTTTCAAACGGATAATGATCACCAGACCTATCATATTAACTGAGCTATTCATAAGAAAAATGGGGCAATAGCGTTTCAGCGACATGCAATCCCATTTCTTAAAATTGGGAACTATTATTGAAGAGCCCAGGAGCAAAGGATCCTGCTGCATAAAGAGTTATTAAGGACATTCATTAACAGGGGGCCCCATACCTCAGTGTTACATTTGATAAGGTCCATAAGGATCCCGTCCAAAAACTTGTGCTTTTCCGCTGGTGCTTTGCCTGATAGCAAGAGTGATTTCCTGGAGGGTGACATGCATAGTTACAGAGTAAGACATTTTGAATCTTAACCAGTCCCCCAGGCTCTCTTTATCCACAGAGTTGGGTCTGGCTCTGAAGTGATTAACCCAGTCGGGACCCAGGACATTGCAATTCAGAAGAGGATTTGGTGGGCCTTCCCTTTGCTTAATTTTATTAACAAAGTCCCAAAATGATTTACTGTTCTTAGTAAGAGTCATGCTTTCCAGGAGCTCCCACTCCATACTATTCAGGGCAATCTTCCTTGACCTCAGTGTTTTTATAGATCTTACGTGCTTCCCACACCATGGTGGGATCTCTTAGGGTAGTAGAGAGAGCCTTCCTTAATCTATGATTTGCTAGAGAGCACTGACTATCAAACCAACAAATGTTCTGTTGTCTGCTCCTGACCGGTTGTAACAGAAACTGCCTGATTTTTAGGCTTAAAGTTTCATAGTGGCCTGACATTTCAGCCCCCCTGTTGTACCACAAACAGTGCAAAAATAACATTAATTGCGACTTCAGTAGGGCAGTTAAAATCTCCCTGTCTTTCAGATGCCATGCAAGCCTTAATCTGTCGCTAGTGTGCTGGAAAATGGAGTTTGGCAACTACGAAGGCACAACTTTAAGCATCAGAAATTGTCCTACAGCATGCAGAGCATTGTGGTCCCCCCAATCTGTAGCCAGAATTGCACCAGGCAAGAACCATGCTGACAAGCTTCTGGTTTCAAATATATAATCTATGATCAAACCCCTACCATGTCCTCTAAAAGAGGCTAATGCTGCCCTATCATTTCTGAATAATTCCTCGAGATCAACGAGATCGTATTTGACAATAAACCCACCTAATTCCTCTCCTCTACTATCTGGCTTGGCTCACGGGAGAGAGTAACATCCCAGACCCTGCTCATATGTATTATATTTGAGCACCAGCTTGGCATTAATGTCCCGCAGAGAATATACCTGGGCTGTGATACATAGCTGGAGCAAACAGGCTTCAAATCAGCAAGGAAAGCAAATAAAATGTAAATGGGTAAATGCAAAGTTTGAGAAATTATTATAATATAAATGAAATAAATAAAAATAAAAAGCACTTCATTCGTCCTTAATAGAGCCAAGCCATAAAAGCAGAGCTATTTGTTTCCAAAACTGAGACATCTACTTTCAAATTTAACTTGACCCAAACAGAAAGCCCCCCTCCCCCTTTGCTCTACCTCAAGCAGAAGGTTTGGCAGGGCAAGAGTAACATGCGCAATCAGAACAAGTAGAATATGTGGTGTCCCATGTTTCTTGGAAGGCAATTAGATCATATTTTACAACTAGATTTAGCCAGTTCGGGTTAGTGATCTTGCCCTTTATCCCAGCTATGTTCCAACTCAGCAGGGTAAAGTACCTCCTTGAGCTGACTTTCATGGGATCCTTAATGAGAACTCTATTGTCCCAGATGGTGACAGTGCTGTAAAATACGGGTGAGAGAACTAGATTTTCGACTTGAAATCCATCTGTGAGTCAGTCCACAGTGGAGTGAAGGTCAAAACAATTCGAAAGTGCGATGGAAAACTGCCCCCCTTCCCCGAATTTGAGGAGTTCGCACTAGATTCATTAGGTGGTGGAAGATACTGTCCTCAGGCCGAGTTTCCCACAGACAAATCATGCAATTTGATGCAAAACCCTCAGACGATGGTAGCCTCTCATCTGGATTGCTCTATAAGATGACAATAAATTAAGAATAACAAGAAGAAATCAGGTTAATGTAAAAGTTAAGGCATCGTGACTGACAAGAGGCAAAGCCTAAAGTGAGTCATGATGCCCCCTCTTTCAAGAATGGTAATAAATAGTATATTGTACTCTGTACGTCTGTAGTTTTGGTTTGCGCAATGGCAATTTTCATGTGTAACTGTATCAACAATAAAGTATTGAACCCAAACTAGGATGTAAGTAATTAAATTTGTACAGTGCAGTAAATTCACATTGAAGAGACCACAAGACTACTAGGGGAGTTGCTTTCCTGTGTAAAGTGATTGTTGCATGCAATCACCAGAATTAAGATGTGAGTCTTGAAAAAATTGATCTTCAAGATTACATCCCCTATAAACTCAACATAGCCTTCCAGTAACCTCTGTACACCAATGGCGTCCATGACATAAGGAAGCAACTGCATATTTATGGATTATAAGAGTAGGTGAATGCATCATTCTAATGTTCCCAGGCCCTCCCTAAAGTCTATTTGGCCTGCTAGGATCTTATTTTCTTTGCCCAGGAAAATAATGCCTCCAAAATGACTCAACCAGCTCTACCTGCTACATTCACATTAAAGTCAATCAGGGAAATTGGGAGGTAACAACTCCCCGTCCCCATGCTTCCATATTGGTACAAATATGGAATCTGGCCAAGATTTGGATACAACATTATTACTCATTGGGTTCAGAACATTTGATATGATGGGGTCCGATAGACCTATATGGTTTTCAAAAGATCCACACCATCAGGGCTGGCATTTTACAGTAGGGCTATCATTAATGACCTTGTGAACACCAAATACCTTTCCTTCCCCCACTCACCAGCAATGGTCCTGTCCATTACCACATTAGTCATAGATGCTACTAAAGTGGGCTACCAAGCTATCAGACATTGTGAGATTATCTAAGCACTTGGTATTATCAGAGTTGAAACAAGAGACAATAATGACTTTACAGACGTAGCATTGATCATTCGGTGTACAGGTAGGCCATAGACTGCCACACTTTCTTCTGGATGGCATTTTTCCTGGCATTTAAGGGTCTCATTATAGTGGCTTCTACACTGGGCAACCTCTTTTTTCTTAAGCAGGATTTGTTTCAGAGTGCTGGATAAATTAGAACATCCTTTAGAGCAACCACTATCAAACCATTTGTGGACTTTACCAGAAGGTGTGTGTGGTATCTAATAATGGCACTTCAAGTAGATGATGGGAATAAGCTCTTTATTCTTTAAAAGGACTCCAGCCTCCTGCGAACTCGTCAAATCCTGTTCTAACATTCTCACATCAAATTCTAGAACTACATATTAGGTCACAGATTACAGAGCATGGAATGCGTATGCTGAACCAATGCCACACACCTTCTCCTCTTAGACGACACACAAGACTACACCAGGACACAAAGGGTAAATACAACAAAGGAAAAATAAACAACACCACATTACAACACAACAAACAGAAATTTCCCCAAACAGTATGTAGACATCAGTTAACAATGGCAATACTTTTGCGATTCGAAATACGACCATTTTCTAGCTTCACAGCATTTTTAAACAATTTAATAACCTTGAAAGGCTTGGTGAATTTGGAGAGATCACAGTGACTAACAGTATGTTTTTCCGCCACCACATCACCATTGTTCACTTTGACATAAGAAACTCCTTTACGTAAGTCATAATTCAATTTTCTTTGAGCCTGTTTAGCTTTTTCTCTCACCACACACCACTCAGAGATTTCACAACAACTTCCCAACCATTCAAACTCATCAAAAATCATGTTTCTTTCTATCCACTGAGAACAAACTACTGTATTTGTTTGACTTCTTCGAAACAACTCAAAACGAGTTTGCTCCGTAGTACAATGTGGCGTAAACCTGTATTCCTCAATTTTCTTCCACAACTCTTTCTTCCAATTTTTCCCATTCACTCTGGCCAACTGCAAGCTCTCTTTCACTGTCCGGTTAAATTTCTCTACCATCCTATTAGTTTGGGGATGATAGAGAGCATTTCTTATGCACTATTTCTCTCTTTTGCAAGAAATCCTCCATCATTTGCGAATTAAACTGAACACCATTGTCAGTAAGGATCGTTCCAGGATTGCTTTCTCTGCTGAACAATTTCTCTAAGAATTTAATTACTGATGTCATGGTGATCTCTGACACAATAGCTACTTCAGGCAACCTTGCAAATATGTCCATCAAAACAAGAAAGTATACGGACCTTAATCCCATGTTGAGAGGACCTAAAATATCTAGGGCACCCTTGTTCCATGGACATAATGTTACTTCCCTGCATACCATGAGAGGTATTCTCACCTTCTTGGTTTTGTCACCCAAAGAACACTCAGCACACTCTCTTATGACACGCTCCATCTGCAAGTTCATACCTGGCCACCAATAATCAGCTCTCAATCTCCCTTTAGTTTTACTTATTTCTAGATGTCCTACTGTGAAGAAGTTGGTGACGCAAGTTAATTAAACATATCTTCTTTATTGCAATTTCTTCGTAGTAACAGAAACGTCCTATCCACAATGTCCTCCTACAGCAACTGACATAGGAGTCCCACACAACAGATACCATAACAACCAGAATCCAGAATACCCAACAGTTCTACAGTAGATGAACATTCTAGAGAGATGCTAACAACAGGCTAGCATATGAATGAATATCACACATCTTCCCCCTACACATTTAGAGAACTTTTGAAACATGAGGAATAAAACAGCAAACTAGTGAAGGACAAAATCACGTAGAGTTACTGGAGTTTTGCAAGTGCGAGAGGTCCTACGCAGGTTAAAAGGAATACTAGGACGTACAATAGGGGTATTTGAATTAGAATGAGTATCATGACACATGGGACGTACAATGGGGGTCTTCAATTTAGAGTATCAGAACGCATGGGGGCAATCCTGCCCAAGTTCCATATACGCCCATCATCCAACTTCACAGAATTGCGGAACAGTTTCGTCACTTTAAAAGGTTTAGAGAATTTGGCAACAGCAAATCTCTGAGGAAAGCGCACTCTCACTCTGTCGTCCACACAAACATGAGTGTGAGAAACTGCATGTCTGACATCAAAATTTTCTTTTCTCTTCAAGGATTTCAGGTTTTGAAGTGCTTTCCAAGGAACCACATCATGAGAATCATCGTGAGAATCACCAACCACCTTTTCTCTCATCCAAGTCTGAAACATATAAGTGTTGGGGCTCCGCCCCCTAAACAATTCAAAGGGAATTTTCCCTGTGGTCGAATGAGGAGTTAAACAATAAACCATCACCCGCTCTGAAATACCAACCTTCCAGTCTTTACCTTGGTCTTTAGACAATTGAATAGACTCTTTAAGCACACGGTTGAACCTCTCCACCATACCATTAGTTTCGGGATGGTAGAGGGCACAGCGCTTGTGCCTAATACCTCACTTTTCTAGAAAATTTTCCATTTCTTTTGAGACAAATTGAACGCCATTGTCTGTCAAGAGGGACTCTGAAAGACCCTCTCTACAGAAGATGCCGTTCAAGAAGTTTACGACATCTTTGGTCTCGATACCTTGCGTCACTTTCACTTCTGGCCACCTTGAATACATGTCCATCAATACCAGGACATACGATTGACCAGTCTTGTGAGTCACTGGCCCCAATAAATCTAATGCTACTTCTTGCCAACAGCGTGTTGGAACATCACATATGACCATGGGTTGTACACGAGTTTTGAATATTTTATCAGACGCATTGCATTCCATACACTCCCTTATTACACGCTCCACCATGATGTCAATGCCCGGCCACCAAAAATGCAAACTAATTCTCTCCTTAGTTTTTGTAATACCTTGATGAGCTAATTGAATAATTTTCATTCTCACTGACGAAGGAGGAACAAGCCTGGTGCCCGTCCTAAGTAAACCACTCCTTACAGAAAGTTCGTCTCGAACATTCCAAAATTTACGAACTTCTTCGTTGAGCTCCCTTAAATCTGCCCAACCCTCATTCACCATCCTGCACACTTCACAAATGACTGAGTCAGTTTCCATTGCCTCCCTCCATTCTGCTTCATTGACTACACCTTCCGTGATCTCACATACTTTGTAGTCATCATCTTCCCACGACCCATCAGGATCAATAACAACACATGCATCATGTTTGGAGACTAAGCGCGAAAGACAGTCAGCGACTTTATTCTCTGCGCCAGGGCTATAATTTACTATAAAGTCGTAATCTTGTAAGGCAACAACCCATCTACATATCCTGGAAGAAACTGCATCCAAGCTTTTCTTACAGAACACATCCTTTAAAGGCTTGTGATCGGTCCTGACTACGAAAGAGCTTCCTCATAGAAATTTCTTCAATTTTCTTACAGCCCAGAAAATACGCAAAGCTTCCTTCTCGATCACAGAGTATTGTGTCTCTGGACCAAAGAGTGCTCTGGAAAGGAACATGATCGTCACCTCCTTATTATCTGTTTGAGAACGGCACCAAGACCCCTGGAACTGGCGTCAGTGATTAAAATAGAACTAGAAGACGTATCAAAACTCTGGAGAGAAGGCGCGGAATTCAGAGCCTTCTTGATGTCGTCAAATTCAGTTTGACATTGGGAAGACCAATCGAATTTCACCCCTTTCTTCAGAAGTGATCTCAAGGCAAAAGTACGACAAGCAAACTGAGGAACAAATTTATTATAATATTCTGCCATGCCCAAAAACGTAACGAGATCATCTCTCGACTGTGGAACAGGGGGATTTTCAATAGTTTTTACTAGATGATCTCTAGGTTTAACCCCGTCTTTCGTTAATTTATGACCCAGATAGTCAATCTCCGAAAGGTTGAATTTACATTTGTTTTCTCGCAAAGTTAGACCACGGGCTTTAAACCTCTCAAGAACTGCTTTAAGTCTAACATCATGCTCCTTTTGAGACGATCCATGAACTAAGACATCATCTTGGTATATCTTAACCCCAATGTTTCCGTACCAACCATATCAGAACATGGGCCCCAACCAGCCTTTTTTAGGACAGGGCCCCCGCCGCTCCAGAGGCCGAAGAAGAAACCCACAAACTAATGCACCCTGGAGCCCACCTCCAGCATCGAGGACACGGAGCAATACGAAACACATCCAACAACCAGGAACAAGCAGCGAGCTAGCCTGATAGTAATCTCAGCAATCGCATTCTGACACCTGAAGAAACCACAGTCCTCGAAAGAGGATTGGGTTTCGTACCTACATTTAAAGGCAACAGTTTCCAGATTAGACAAGAGTTGGCATTGTTTTTCCAGAAAATCAGGTTGCGTTCTTTCTTTCAAGAGAAACCCTCGGATGAGGGTAGCGATGATCCAAAGAACACAGGACTTAGGACACGCTCTACCTTCAACCCTCCAGCTCATTTAGTACCCGCTGAGGTCCTAACCTTTGAGAAGGCGGTGCTCAAAGATGTTTCCACCCTTTTCGCAACTACTACAAAACAATTCCAGAATCTCCCGAAAAAGAACTCCTTGCGTTGCAACACCTAGCCGATGACGCTTCGATCGTCATCAAACTAGCAGACAAGGGTGGAGCCACTCTTATTTTGGATATGCCGATGTATCGAGCCGAATGCCAGCGGCAATTACAGAATGATAAGTTCTATCGACTCCTCAAGATGGACCCCACTAAGAGACTGACATTGGAGATTAAGAGAATGGTGGATGAAGCGAAGGAGGAGGGCTGGATCACTGAACATGAGGCGTCATTCTTAGTGACTACTCACCCGGTCACCCCGTATTTTTATGTATTACCAAAGATACATAAAGGACAGTTGCCACCGCCGGGTAGACCCATCATCTCCCGGGATTGGCTCTTTGCTAGAGCCTCTTTCCACCTTTGTTGATTTTTTTCTTAAGACCATTGGTTTCCCTGATGCCAACCTACATACAAGACACGAAAGATCTACTACGTCTTCTGGCTATAACACCTTTTGATGTAGAACAGGATTACTTAGTCTCATTCGACGTAGAGTCTTTGTATACGTGTATACCGCAAGAAGAGACTCTGTCCACAATTGAGAATATACTGGCTGACAATATGAGTGAAAGCATCACCCCAGTGCACTTCATCATGGCCTGCGCTCGCATGGCTATGAAGGAGAACTTTTTCCAATTTGAAGATGACATGTTCCTGCAGATATCAGGAACTTCAATGGGCAGTGTTTTCGCCCCGAGCCTGGCTAATCTGTACGTGCATAACTTCGAGCAGACAGTTGATTCTGCAGCCTCATAATCCATACATACTGCATATCCAAGTTTGGAAACGTTACATCGATGACATCTTTGTGGTATGGAGAGGCCCGCCAGAAACGATTGTGTCTTTCCATCAGTGGATCAATACAAGGAACGAGTTTCTCAAATTTACTTTTGAGTTCTCGAAGACAAGTTTACCATTCTTGGACGTTCGGATTTTCCCAGAAAGTGATGGCTTAGGTACAGAATTATATCGCAAACCCATGGCTCGTAATTCTTTATTGTTCTACCAGAGTTTTCACCCTCAAGCCCTACGGGAGAATCTGCCATTTGGGCAGTTTCTCCGGGTGAGACGGAACTGCTCCACCATTGCCAAATACGAAGAACATGCGAATCAACTGTCTTCACAACTCAAAGAGCGGGGCTATCCTCCTAGAACAATCTGTCGATCCAGAAAGAGGGCTGCAAACAACCACAGGGAGGCCCTCATTGAAGAAACATCGCAGAAGGAAGCCCAAGAGAGGATTACATGTGTCAGCACTTTTGCGGTTACTCTAACCAAATCAAAAAAGTGTTCTCAAACATTGGAAGATTCTCCAATGTGGAAATGAACCTTTGTCGCCACCCTTGTTTGCCTTCAAAAGGAGCCAGAATATTAAGGATCGGATAGTCCACACACGACCGATCCAGAAAAAGACAGGAGATCAGACTACTCTATGGGGTTTACCACCTATCAAAGGACACTACCCATGCGGTTCATGTGCTGCGTGTCCCCAAACGAAACATACCACGGAGATTGACATCGGCACGGGAAGACCTTGGACTTTATCCAAACATACAAATTGCAATAGTGAGAAAGTCATATACTTGATTACATGCCCGTGCGGCCTGCGGTATGTTGGCACGACCACGCGCAAAGTTAAAACGAGGATACTTGAGCACAAAAGCACCATCCGATGCAAGAAGAGATCTACCAAGATGACTAACCATTTCATAGATTCATGTCACTCAGAAAATGATTTACAATGGACAGTCCTTGAGCAACCTTGGATCCCAAATCATATCACAGACTACTCCCATTTTTTGCTCAATCGGGAACAAAGATGGGTGCACAGATTACAGAGTGACATCACTGGTTTAAATGATGATATTCCATGGCTTCTGTTATAGTATACACCTTTTTCAACACTTTTTACTTAAAATAACAACATCATTGATGTGCTCACTAGACACGATGACTTACATATATTATATCATTTTCCATTTTCTCACTACTAGTTACCGATGACACCAATATCAACCATCATATCGTCGTCCCTATAACAGTAGTTGAGCCCGTCTGAAAATCAAACCACCTTAATGATTTATATTGGTGCAGTGACATCAATACCCTACTGTCCCTTTATGGCGATAGGAGCTTCTATGACACGTTCAGCCAGAATGTGCCTCTATTTATGTATTTTGCAGCCCGACTGTTTAAATACAGTATTGCACCTAATTTTGAATAACAGAACACCACCCATGATTTCTGGAATGGGAACACGAAAGGTACTCAATCGCATGCAGCGATCAATGTCAAAAACCCGGGGCCCAAAGCTCAGTACATCTCATTGAGCCGCAATGCCGCTGCGCCGGTTGAGTAGCATCTTACCACTGGGCATGCGCAGGGTGCTCTACAACACATTACTAACGCAGGCACTTCATCGAGTCAGCGAAAGGACCCCACGCGGGTGCACTGGAGGTCCGTTTAGCGCGCTTATTCACTATATAAACATGAGTAAGCTGCCCGGTCGGTACCTCCGGTCGCAACTCGAGTACCACGACGCGGGTACCGACGGATAGGTGAGTCAGCTTGCCCCCGCAACTCCCCTTTCTTTAGAGATTGTTCTCTTACAGCCTGTCCGCTTTTTTGGCTGGTAACTATTTTTAGTTGCTCTGTCTTTTGCGTGCGTCTGACTAGTTTAACTCAGAGATGGCATTGAACTGATAAAGGTTCTTGGTGACTGTTGTTTAATATATTTTTTCTTTCACCTTTTGACTCTGTCAATTTAGCAATGCCCGTCAAACCGCGCTTAAACATTAGTTTCATTGACTGTAAAATCAGGTTCTCAGAATTCCATCTCTTTTCTGCTAGTACCTCTAAGTTTTATACATGGTATTACTGGTTATTGAGACCAGTGCTATAGCGAACATCACTGTCATGTTTCTTTTCATGTTTCTTTTCATGCGACAGCAAGTCGGTACAACAATGCTTGACCTAATTAAGCTAGCCTCACCTTACTCTTTTAGCCTGAACTGTGTTTTTACATTTGTTTGTTCGATTTAGTTCAGTGTCAACATAATTCCTGTCTTGTATGACACATGATTTTCTTTTATAGGGCCCGCTCTATAAAAGAAAATCATGTGTCATACAAGACAGTTGAGTTGTTACCAGGTAGAGGTGAGGGTTGTTTTCCAAAAATTTGGGTGAGTTTTTTCTGCCCTTTTCAGCAACTGGCTGTCTACATGATATACTACTAATCATGTTGTTCGTGCTGTATGTGACGTATCATGGTTTATAACTCTGACACTCTGTATTTCTATTTTTTTTGTAGATCTGTCCAGTAATACTACAGGAAACATGAGATTACTGGTCTAGTATTTTTTCATTCATTTCTTTACACCTTTTCACATTTAGCAGCAGCTTTGTTTTTCTACTCTTGGTCCTGACGAAAGCCTAGATACTGAGATAGGTCATTGAGGCTGAAACATGTTGACCGTGTGTAAATAACTCAGCAGTATAATTTTCACACTGCTGTTTGCACTGTTTTTTAACCCTACCAGTGTCAGCAAGTGAATAAAGACAGTCTATTTTGTTGCCACTAGGTAGTTTTAATTCATACTTTTTTGCAATTGCGCTGCACTTCCTTGCTTACCTGATCCATCATGGGATTTTAGCATCCTTGCGAGTATAGAGTCTTCAACATACTAAAACATCCCTGAGCTCCTTCCTCACAGTGAGGGAGTTGTAGCCCCTGGTGGAACTATGCTTTTCCACCAGGAGGAGAAACCCAAATGATGAAGCATGTCACCGCGAGGTGAGTGAGGGTCTTCATCCTAAAAGGGATCTCTCCCTTTAAAATACAGGTGTCAGAGTCTACACAGTGGTAACTATTCATACTTCATTCTATAGACCCAAGGACTGTTTTCGTGTTATGATATCTTAACCCCAGCCAGACCATTCAACACGTCTTCCATGACACGCTGGAACACTGAGGCCGCGGAATTTAAACCGAAGGGAAGACGTTTGAATTTGTAGGTTCCGAACGGAGTTATGAAGGCTGTTAGATTCATGAAATCGTCGTCAATCCTAACCTGATGATAGGCAGCTTTGAGGTCTAACGTTGAGAACACCACTGCCCCCTTCAGTTGGGTCAACATTTCTGTTATATTGGGGAGGGGATACTTGTCTGAAATGACAGCACGATTGAGAGCACGAAGGTCAACACACAACCTGATCTCTCCAGAAGCCTTACGTGCAAGAACTACCGGGGCCAACCATTCACTTGCTTCAGTCTCTACTATTATTCCATCCTTTTTTAGTTTTTCAAGTTCACTGCGCATGGACTCTCTCAACACCAAAGGTACATTGCGCACTTTACAAGTCACAGGAGTTCATTGAGTTTAAGGATGATTCTATGGGTGTAGCCAGAGAGACATCCCAACTTCTCACAAAAAACATCTTTGAAATCTTTACGCAAATCTCCTCTGTGGTTAACCTCCAAGGACCCGCTGGAGGTGGAATTCATAGAGGAAGCAATTGGAGAAGCGTCCCTGAGAATTATACATGGATCACCCCCGGGAACTAACAAAACGCCCAGATCTGCTTGATGGATCCAACTAATAATGCTATCTCCTCTACTAGAGAGGTAGATTTTTCCAGCAGTAAGTCTTCCTTTGTACTCTATATCACCTAAGAAATAACCAAACAACTTTATTGGTTGACCACCATAGGCTAGAGGCTTAATATCAGGTTTGAAAACCTTTACTTTTCCTTTCATGACTTTATCGAAGGAAATTTTGGGGACAAGTGAGATCTTTGCTCCGGAATCAAAAAGCATTTTGATATTATGATCATTCACCTTTACGTTATCGGTAGGATTTTAACTCTTTTTTTCCCCAACTTGAACTAACACCTCGCCACAGTGTAGTTCATCACAATCAGAACTATTCTCATCCTCCAAGGAAACCTCCTTCACTCGTTTTCCTTTTTTGTATTTCTGAGATCTACAAGCTTTAGCTAAATGTCCTAGTTTCCCACAATTGTGACATTTAGATGTGAGACCAGGACAAGACTTGTCGCTGGGTAAGTGACCAACCATGTCACAACGGAAACATTTTCCTTGATACACCTTTTTTATATTGTGAGAAGAAGAGGAAGAAGGATGAGAAGAATGTTCTGGAAATTTCAGAGAGGCTTTCGTTACAATTTGCACTTTACCGTTAGAAACACTTTTGTCATTTAAAGTACCATTTTCTTTCTTAATCACTTCGACACATGCAAGAGAGTGTTCAATTCTTTTAGCAATTGAAATAACTTCATCTAGCTTAGGGTCATCTTTCTGCCACAATTCATCTTTGATCTTTTCAATGTTGCAACCTAAAATAAACTGGTCACGAATGCGTTCTTCAAGAGCTCCATCAAATTTACACGTTGCACCAAGCTTCCGTAGATCAGTTATATATGACTCCACGGATTCTTTAGACTTTTGTATGCGTCTTCCAAAATGATACCTTTCTAGGATTGTACTAACCTTGGGGAGATAATGGTTATCAAGCTTTTTCAAACATATTTCAAACTCATTAAGACCATCAGATTCTGAATATCATAAATCAGGGAGATGTTCATACACTTCCTGTCCTTCAGAACCTAGACAATGTAAAAGTAGTGCAGATCTCCTTTCAGCGCTAAGAGAGACCCCACAAACTCGAGCGTAATTAAGGAAGACCTTTTTCCATTTTGACCAGCGTATATTTGGATCACCAGGGTTTGAGAGAAAGAACGGTGGAGGAGTAACATTTTGCATATTGAAATCGGTAGATGGCAAGAATAAAAATGTTATGGAAAGTCAACAGTACCAGTACCAGAAAGTCACAGGATTCCACCTCACCTTACAATTTTATTCAATATAAGATGATCCTGTCACCGTAAGATGAAGCAAGTCGTGACAAGCAGGTGTGCCTGTCACCGTAAGTTCACTACAATTCACCATAAGTCGGAGTGAGTTGTGATAAGCAGGTGTGCCTGTCACTGTAAGTAGGGTTGAATTGCGACAAGCAGGTGTGCTTGTCACCGTGAGTTGAAGTGAATTGTGACAAGCAGGTGTGCCTGTCACCGTTGAATGAAGTAAATGTGACAAGTAGATCACCGTAGGAGTAAGTAGATTGTGGTGAATAGGGGTTCTTATCACCGTGAGATAAGCGAGGTAAAGGAAGAGAAGGTGTGCTTGTCACCGAATTGCTTTACTGATAATGTGTGACAAGCGGTGTGCTTGTCACCGTGAAAACATAAAAAGAAAATTGGTGGTTGCGCAGCAACAAGAACGAAGCAAGTCTGTCTGTTGCCAAGTGAACTTAGGAGGCAAAACATGGAGCAAAACAATGTGTGCGTATGACGCGGGTGAAGGGTTGCGCCGGAGTCACCGTGCCGTGAAGTCCGTTGTCAAGGGAGCTCAGCGTAAACAATGCGTGCGAGGTGCACACGAAAGGTTGACGTAGTGCAGAACACAGCGTACGAAAGACAAAGGCCGCAGGGCATGGACAGCGCGAGCAGGTAACGGAGCTTGTCTGGGAATGGCGAGTATTTAAAAGAGGCCAAAGTCTGTCGGATATGTCGCTGAGTTTTCTGTGTGAAGTCGCCGAAACCAAAGTCAAAGTAAAAGCGATATCAGTTGCCACCACCACAAAGTTCAAAAAGGATCGATGAAAAGCAAGTAAAATGAATAGTCTAGAAGTCGCAAGGCAGAGTAAGAACTGCGCAGTAGTAGGAGATGAGGAAAAAAAACTTGTTTGTTCAGTGTGGGACAAACGAGTCAGTAATAAAACTTAGACAGTACCTTAAGGTTGACCAAACCCGGTGTCGTGTTAGGACGTTTCGTCTTGAGAAGAACTTCAGGTCTTGAAGGGTGGAATTCCTTGTGGAGTTCTTGAATCCCATCCTCGTCGCCAATGTGAAGAAGGGCCTGATTCACAGAACTAACTTACGTCAAAAACGTAAAGTTAGTACTTTTCGGTATTCACAGAATACACTTACCACAGCTAACTTTATGTCCGCTCCCGGGCCAGAGATTCCGGCCCTGTGGCGGAGATTCCGTCCCTGTGGCGGAATCTCCGCCTCTGGGCCTGAATACCCTCATTTAGGCCGTTTGAGCATTGAAACGGCCTAAATGAGCGTATTCCGGCCCGGAGGCGGAGATACCGCCACAGGGCCGGAATCTCCACCACAGGGCCGGAATCTCCGGCCCGGGAGCGGACATAAAGTTAGTTGTGGTAAGTGTAAAATCCGAAAAGTACTAACTTTACGTTTTTGACGTAAGTTAGTTCTGTGAATCAGGCCCGAAGTTGGTGACATGCAAGTTAATTAAACATATCTTCTTTATTGCAATTTCTTCGTAGTAACAGAAACGTCCTATCCACAATGTCCTCCTACAGCAACTGACATAGGAGTCCCACACAACAGATACCATAACAACCAGAATCCAGAATACCCAACAGTTCTACAGTAGATGAACATTCTAGAGAGATGCTAACAACAGGCTAGCATATGAATGAATGAATATCACACCTACATGCCCCAAATCTACCAAATGCTTCATCAATGTAACTGGTGAAGCCTTTGGTTTCTCATGACCAGACCATTACTCACAAACAGCTCTTCATGTATTTTATAAAAGCGTTCTCATCTTCACTGGATGCATTTCAATAATTCCCAGCAATTATTTTCTCACGCACCCTACAGAGTAGTATCTCTACTCAATTCATTCAACCATTCAGCTTCACCAACACAACCTTCTGTAACTGCACACACTCTGACATCTTCATCCGCCCACCAATCATCACTGCATTCAACACCAGTCTCTGCTGTTTTGTTGGTAATATCTGGCACACATTTCACATTGATCTGAAAGTCTTGCAAAGGCAAAATCCACATGCAAATGCGACTGGAAACTGAATCAATTCCCTTCTTCTCAAACATCTAATGTAAAGGCTTAAGGTCAGTGTGCACATTAAATCTCTCTCCCCATAAGAATTTATTGAATTTTCTAATGGCCCAGTATACAGCTAATGCTTCTTTCTCAATAGTAGAGTATCTTACCTCTGATCCTCTCAATGCTCTGGAGGCAAAGGCAATGACAACCTCACAATCCCCTTGCTCTTGTTTTAATACTGCCCGACACCTTTATCACTCAAATCTGTTGAAACTGAGCATAACAGTACAGGGACAAAACTACTCAAATATTGCGCTTTCTTAAGACACATCTTTATATCTTCAAAATTCCTTCTCACATTCTCTATCCCACTCAAAGACTACTCCTTTCCTCAACAACCCCACAAAGGCACACATTCTGCTGGCAAAGCTTGGCACAAAACGAGAGTAAAACTCTGTCATTCCCAAAAATGTTTGCACTTCCTCTTTTTTCACTGGACTTGACGATTTCTGTATGGTATTAATCAAATCATCCTTGGGCCTAATTCCTTTGGCCAAAATAACATGTCCCAAATATTCTATTTCTTCCAGAGCAATTTTGCATTTTTTCACCTTGAATGTAACCCCATTCTCACATAACACCTGTAGAACTTCCTTGACTCTGCACAAATGCTGAACTCTGTCTTTGCCAAATATCGAAATATCATCCTGAAAGTACAGACCTTCTTTCTTACCCTCAAACATTCTTGACATTAATCGTAGAAATACTGAGGCAGAAGAACAAAGACCAAAAGGCATACGATTGAATCGGTAGGTGTTAAACGGCGTGATGAAAGAAGTCAAATCTTTTGAACGATCTGTAAGCCTGACCTGATGATAAATCGACGTAAGATCTAGGGTTGTGAACCACCTAGCACCTGATAGAGTCCCCACCATTTGAGGTACATTCGGCAATGGAAATTCGTCTTCCACTACTCTTTTATTGAGCTCCCTCAAATCAACACATAGTCTAATTTTGTTATAAGGCTTGCGCGCTACTTCTATGGGAGACAACCACTCCATGGCTTCCACCTCCTCTATAATTCCCTCTCTGCTCAGCCTATCCAATTCAAGCTTAACTGCTTCTCTGACACTGTTTGGAATGTTCCTCATCTTGCACAAAAAGGAAGTGGCATCTGTCCTCAATTTTATGTTATGTGTGTAGTTTTTCAAGCAACCTACACTTGATGAAAAAACAGATCACTAATGGTTCCAAAGCCCCATCAACACGATTGACCATAACTTGTACTTAGGGTCACCATCTGTGTTTTTTTTTTTTATAAATCTTTTTATTACAACATACATCGGTTCATATATACAATACAGAAATCACTGCCAATTAATAAATAGTACTTTTGTACAGAAGAAAAGGATTACATATCTACATCAGAGGGGAGTGGCCCGGATCAGGAGGGGACATCTGAGTCAGCTATAACAGGTGGCATACATATTCCTCCACGAAAGTCGTTCCATGGATTCCAGATTCGGACCCACTTTTTTGGGGCATCCCCTGGTGGTATACACTGTCTTCTCCCTAAACATACACCAATCTAGGTCCCTCTCCCAGGCTTCCAGAGTCGGTGGTTTAGCAGCGCCCCATAGTTGTGCAATGTTTCTCTTGGCTATCATGAACCCCAGGCTGGCCCATTGTATCTGATGCGTGCTCAGGTCTGTGGGCTCCCATATGTTTAGAAGGCAGCGTCTCGCCTCCAGCGAGAGGCGGACGTGTAACACTTCCCACATTACCTTATGTACCCCGCGCCAGAAGGAACTAACGTGTTCACATTCCCATATGATGTGCAGGAAGGTTCCCGGGTGTCCACACCTTCTCCTGCACTCCCCACTATCTGTTCCCCCCATCCGGATCAAGCGTGGCCCGGTGATGTATACCCGATGGAGTATCTTTAGCTGAACTAGTCTCAGGCGTGCCGGTATGGCGACCACCCTAGGGGAGGCCACCGCCTCCCGCCAGTCCTCATCATCCATCTCGATCCCGTCCCCATCCATCGTTCCCTTAATGTCTGGAGTGGGTCTGTCGTGTTATTTATCAGCTTTTTATATATTAAGGAGATCGTCTTGTCTGGTAGGTGTCCGTCCAGGATTCTGTCCTCTAGGGGCGAGGCTTCCCGGGGGGGTACCCCTTTGGGCAGATGCGATTGGATCGCATGTTGGATTTGAGCATATCTGAAATATTCAGTGTCGGCTAGGTTATATTCAGTCTGCAGTGTGGTGAAGGACTTAACTCTCCCCTCGTCACCATCTGTGTTAAGGATTATGCCCAACAACTTCTGATACAGCCAGCTCAACACAGTATCACCTACCATAGGAACATAAACCTTTCCTTCTGCCACATTTCCTTTAAAACAAAATCTCCCATTGAAATATACAACCAATTCTATTGGTTTACCTCCATAGGCATAGGGCTTAACATCAGGTTCCAATAATTCAACTCTGCCCTTAAAGTATTTTTCGGATAATACATCAGATATCAATGTCAAACATGTTCTCGAGTCCATCATCATCTCCACACCAATATCATTCACCAGCACCACATCAGAGGGATGTTTGACCCCATCACCCACCCCATTGACACCATCACTCACCTGTAACAAATATGATTAATTAGTCACGCCTACTTCACTAACCATTTTTTGTCACTATCCACTGTTTCAGGATTCACACTACTCCTGCAACACTTGGCAAAATGCCTTTTCTTCCCACATACCTTATACTATGAGGTGGACTGGCTGGTGAAATTGGACTTGAAGGGCACGCATTTCATGATACCTATCGATCGGGAAAGAATATTTTTTCTGAAATTCAGTTTTTGCTATTTAGGCTTTTCTTGGCAGAATGGTGCTTCACCAAGGTGTCGAGGCTGGTGGTAGCTTATTTAACAGAGCATGGTGTCAAGACAACATTTGTTTGGACAACATTTTGATAATGTTGCAGATTCAGGAACAGTTGTTGGATCAATTGTGAATGGTAGGAATCTGCTAGAATGTTATAATCAATGTGGAGAAGTTGGTGATGTCTCTTTCAGACTGTTTCTGAGTTTTTAGATAGATCTGATTAGATAAGACGTTTGCTACCAGGAAGAAAGATAAATTGATTAACAAAACAAAAGGAGATTCTGTATGTTCTAGAGAAGGAGTAGCTTTTCTCTGAAGGAATTTGGGGAAGATGATTGAACTGATTTCTCCGTTGATCCAAACAATTTTTACCAGAGCCTTTACATTTCACATTGTAGAGCATAAAAGCTTGTGCTTTGAGAAAGGATTTATGGTATAGAGACAAGATGACAAAGGAACAGTTGGTTTGGTGGCTACAGAATTTGGAAAACAGCAATGATCATTTTATTATTTTTTTTTGTAACAGAGTTTTATATAGCGCGAACTTGACCCGAGGGTATTGGGTATCAGAGCGCTTTACACGACCACCAGTTGCGTTACATGAGGACACATTCATTTTTCTTAGGCACGGGGAGATTAAGTGATTTGCCCAGAATAACAGGATGTTGAGCGTCCTTGATCATGCAATATTTGACTCTGCTCCGGATTCTGTCTTGCAGACGGATGCGAGTCTTCATGGTTAAGATGCTCGGTTGAGGCACTCACGGCAGGAGGTAGATGGTCAAGGTCAGAGAAATGGAGAAAGCCTAGCATATAAATTGCTTGAAGTTGACACTGGAGTTTTATGCTCGTTCTTAACCTGTTGACTTCCGTGGACCCACTTAATCATTACTGGAATCCGGGGACTCCCTCTGAATCATTGTTGGAGTCCAGTGACCCAGGCCTAAGCAATTTATTTGATTTGAACTGCAAAATAATACAAAAAATTACAGAAACAAGAATTCATCAAACACATACATAAATATTTAAATATTTTATTTATTTCACAAACAAATGTATAAAACAAATCAAAAGGTTAATTGTAATAGGAAGGTTGGAGCTTTTCTAAATTCAGTTGAGACCATCCATCATCTATGCTATATTCTATTTGATGCACTTGCACTGCTTCCATGATCTGAAGTATTTCGTGCTTTTGAGTGTGATCAGATGGCATGGATGGGGAGTAATAATTTTGTAGATGTCAACTAAAAGCTTGGCGTTGTGTGGTCTACAAGTTCTAAACACTGTTGTATGTGTTTCTTGTCAAAGGGGATGCTGCACAGGCTGTTTGGGCTAGGCTTCTGCTTGGCCATTAGGGCTAGGGTTTCCTATTGGACTTGGGGATTGGGGCTTTGGTTTTAATTGGATGTTAGGGCTAGGACTGTACTTGGGTAATAGGGCCAGGTCGTGCACTGGCTCTAGGGTTTAGGATTAGAGTTCTGACTAGTTAGGGTTAAGGCTAGGGTTTCATTGGCCAGTAGGGCAATTTTAAGCATAGGGCTCAGGGCGTCTCAGCCAGGCGTCAAGGCTAAGGGTGGAGAGGACCAGGGCAGTTGCCTGTTAGGGCTGGGCGGAGAGCACAGGGGCAATTTCCTGTTTGGGTCGGGCCTAGGGCCAGAGATGCTGCCTAATTTCCACTTACGAGCTACCACCTTAGGCCCTCTACATCCGCCAACATCCAAACACAATATCAGCAAAGCCATTCCACTCAATCACCACAAACAAACCTCATAAAGATTTCAATGTGTATTGAACCACTACAAAACCCCACAAACCACACCTACACACAATTCTATCCCAACTACAACACTATGTCACCTGCATTCTCACACAAACCACAACTCTGTCATATACCACTAACACATCACCAACAAAATACAAAGCCACATTATACATAACTTTAATGCATCCAGACACACACTCCCTGTTCAAACAAAACACCAGCTCTATCCTCTGCTTGCTCTTAGCAGATCCCCTTTTATCATAACAAAACCTATACTCAACCGTCCATCCATCAACACCCGCCTCTTTTTACCAACTACACACAACCATACAATCCTTACATGCCACTCCACCACACACATTACCTATTCCAGTGATCAAATCTAACACAAACACTCGTGACTCTTGTCCATCCCCTCTTACCCACCACATACTCTTCTCCAAAACACATCACAACCCCTGTACTATTCAAATACCACTCGTCAGCAGTACTGTACATACAAATTGTTCACAGAAAACCACATCAATATCTCCTCTCACTACTCCACAAAAATAAAACACACAAATCTCAATATATTATATTCGTTACACATATATTCCCTTACTATGTAATCATCTATCTATATATTTATTATTTTAGTCCTATTGTACAAGAAAAAAATACTCTTGAATGCTTTGCTCTGTCCTACCATCACCCTACACCTCTATCAATTTATCCTCTATATTCACTCACTCTCTCTCATCCCAAACCCTGACTACTATTATGATCTCTAAAATAACCCTTCCTAGACTCCTCCCTCCTCTAAATCTCCTGGCTCACCCCAAACATCTGTTTACTACTATAATCTCCCAAACAGCCCTACTAAATTCTCCCTCATGTTATCTCTCCTTTGATTCATCCCAAACCTCATTTATCTACTGATTTCTCTTTGTCCCTAATTCCTTTCTACAGGCTCTTCCCTCCTCCATATCTCCTTTACTCATCCTAGACCTCAACTTACTACTATGGTCTCCCAATTAACACTTTGGCTTTCTTCCCTCTTCTATCCTTCCACTACTCTATTCAATCCAACTAACAGACTCACATGTCCTCTGCTCAAATTAACTCGTACCTCTCTATACTAATTCTATACTCATATTTCCCTATACTAATCCACCACTAATCATTTTGGGTTCCAGAGTAGCGTGCTACTTGCCCAAAAGCGCTTCGACGCCTCGTCAGGGGTAGTAAGCGCTATATAAATACAATTACAATACAATACAATACTTCAGAGCGGGACACTCTTCACTGTTGGCCCAATGTCCCACATACCACATCTAAAACATGCTCCTTTGCTTTTCTGTGGAAGTTGTTCTTTAAGAGCAGGAAAAAGGTTTAGAACTAACAACATTAGCATCCTGTATTTCAGATTTTTTTTAAAGAATTATGCCGCAATTCAGCAACACATGACTGAGAATGAGCGATTTGTTTTGCTATGAGAGGCACTTCACTGAGTTTGGGATCCCCTTCCAACCACAACACCTCGCTCACTATATAATTTATTGCATTTCAACAAATTGGTTCCTTATCCGCTCAACATTGCTACCAAAATTGCAAGTAGAAGGTAACTGTTGTAAAGCAGAAAAAAAAAATCTCCCACAGGCTCCTCAGATTGTTGCGCTCGCACACCAAAATGATATCGATCTAAAATTATAGACGGTTTGGGTAAATAATGTCTGTCCAACTTCTTTATACATAACTCAAACTCATTCCCCCTGGATACTTCATCAATTCCTTCATCATCAGATAAGTCAGGTAAGTGTTCAAACACCTCCTGCCCTTCAGATCCTAAACAATGTAGAAGAAAGGAGGCTTCTTTTTGCTTAAACATTTGTGCCACAAACTTTAAAATAATTATTAAACACTTTTATCTACTTCAACCATTTAAGCAATGCTTAACCTGGCACGGGCAGAAAAAAACAGAGGAGGAGAAATATTCTGCATGGTGAAATAATACATAACACAATACTTAACATAAAACTCCACAATAGGTGCAAACATTTTTCCCCCGTATCCGATATGATACTCATCCGTGGGAAGGGGAAAAAAAACAAATCCAATGACGTAGAGTGGAATTGAATGGAGTAGAGTGGAGTGGCATAGAGAGTGGTGGGTAGAGTGGTGTGAAGTAGAGTGGCGTGGAGTAGAGGGGTGTGGAGTACAGTTGAGTATAGTTGCATAGAGTGTCATGAAGTGGAGTGGTGTAAAGTGGAGTGGCGTAGAGCAGAGTGGCGCAGAGTGAAGTGGAATGACGTAAAGTGGAGTGGCGTGGACTGAAGTGGTGTAGAGTGGTGCAGCTTGGCACTGTGTGGAGAGGAGTGGCGTAGCTTAGATTGGAATAGAGTGGCATAAAGTGGAGGAGAGTGATGTGCAGTGGAATGGAGTGGCATATAGTAGAGTGGCATAGAGTATAGTGCCGTAGAGTAGAGTGCCGTAGAGTGGAGTAAAGTAGAGTGGTGTAGAGTGGTATAGAGTGGGGTGGAGTAGAGTGGCATGGAGTAGTGGAGTGGAGTAACACAGAGTGGTGTAGAGTAGAATGGCATGGAGTAGCATGGAGTGGTATAGAGTAGAGTGGCGTGGCATAGAGTGGTATAGGGTAGAGTACACAGAAATCCAGGATAAAGGCTGAAACATCGGTACCATAGCCTGAATATCCTGGACTCACCACTCGGGAGGATAGACCCGAAACTTAACTGTGTCCAGAGCAGCTCTGATGAAAGAGAGCATCTGAGGGGGAGTCAGGTGTGACTTTGGCACGTTGATAGTGCACCCCAGCAAGTGTAAGAGGTCCACCCTAGTCTGGAGGTGGGAGATGACTGCCTGGGGCAAGCCCACCATCAACAGCCAATAGTGGAGGTAGGGGAAGACTAGAACCTCTGACCTCCGCTGATGCGCTGCAACCACCGCAATCACCTTGGTGAACACCAGAGGGGCGCTGGTGAGGCCAAAGGGGAGTACGGCATACTGACAGTGCTCTTGGCCCACCATGAACCACAGGTAACGCCTGTGGGCAGGACAGGGATGTGGAAGTATGCGTCCTGCAAGTCCAATGCTACCATCCAGTCTCTAGGGTCCAGGGCAGACAGGGCTTGAGCTAAAGTGAGCATTTTGAACTTCTCCTTTTTCACAAAGAAGTTGAGAAGGCACAGATCTAGGATAAGAGGAGAGATGGTCCTTCATCAGCTGGTCGTAAGTGAGTTGCATGGGCAGAGGAGTGTCCTGAAAGGGGATGGAGTAGCCCTTTAGACTATCTGTATAACCCATTTGTCGGTTGTGATCAACTGCTAGTGGGGCAGGAGATGGTGTATCCTGCCCCCCACGGGATACCTGTGTTGGCAGGAGGGCAATCTTAAGGGGTTTTGAGGCTGCAGCTGCCGGGAGAGTGGTCAACTGGTCCGACCTCTGGGTAGTGGCCACATGTGGTCTGTGGTAATTGTGTCCTCGGACATAAAAAAAAGGCTGTAGCTCTGCTGTGCTTAAAGTGCTTCAACGCTGAGTCCGCCTTCTCACCAAAAAGGCAAGAGACATCAAAGAGCATGTCCATGAGTTGAAAAGCCATTGGTTCTCAACCTGGTGTGGCGCCTAAGGGCCACCGACAAAGAAACCATTCCTGCCCACAAGTTTGTCTGTCCAGTCCATATCTGAACTTTGCTGCATCTCTCCCATCGCAAAAAGAACAATTGATGGACAGAACGTTGACCAATGTCAAACATTCACCCCAGTACAGAGATCTGGGCCTAAATCCATCATTTTTTGCTCCCCATGCCAGTTTAAACCTAGCCATATGCAAATCAGTCTTGACCCTATTCCCCATGGGAAAAGTCCAGCCCGAACTGCCAGGCCAGGTCCTCCCTGGACTGGAAACAGCATCCTGGGACCAGTTCAGGGGTATTACCCCTCATCAGCCAGGCTAGCTTGACTCCTGTGGCATGGAGAGCACGGGACCCACGTCTGGGCATACCCGTCCCACTCGGGGTGACAAATGAAAAAAGAACAATTGATGGACAGAATGTTGAACAATGTCAAACATTCACCCAGTACAGAGATCTGGACCTAACTCCATCATTTTTTTGCTCCCCATACCATTCCAGTTTAAACCCAGCCATTTGCAAATCAGTCGTGACCCTGTTCTCCGTGGGAACAGTCTAGCCCGAACTGCCAGGCCAGATCCTCCCTGGACTGGAAACAAGCATCCTGGGACGGGTTTAGCGGTAGTACCCCACATCAGCCAGGCTAGTGTGACTCCAGTGGCATGGAGCGCTAGGGCTCCACGTCCAGGCATTGCCCCGTCTCACTCGGGAAGACAAATGCAAAAAGAACAATTGATGGACAGAATGTTGAACAATGTCAAACATTCACCTCAGTACAAAGATCTAGAGCTAAAGCCATTGTGTATTTGCTCCCCATGCATTTCCAGTTTAAACCCAACCATATACAAATTAGTCTTGACCCTGTTCCCCATGGAAACAGTCCAGCCCGAACTGCCAGTCCAGGTCCTCCCTGGACCGGAAAAAAAAATTAGGGATTTAGGCCCAGATCCCTGTACTGAGGTGACTGTCTGACATTGTAAGCATTCTGTCCATCAATTGTTCTTTTTGCATTTGTCACCCCAAGTGGGACGGTTATGCCCAGACGTGGGTCCCTTGTTCTCCATGACACTGGCTGATGAGGGGTGTTACCCCAAAACCAGTCCCAGGATGCTTGTTTCCAGTCCAGGGAGGACCTGGCCTGGCAGTTTGGGCTGGACTGTTCCCACATTTGTTTACTTTTGTGGTTTGCTTTAGAAGTCTGTTTCTCCTTACTCTTGGTTGGAAAGAAATACCAAAACCATTCTTACAGCATATAATTAACTAGTGATAATACCAGTCACTGGCCAACATGATATTTTTTATTTTTTATTAAATGCCAAATGAATGACTTTTGAGGAGGTTGTTCAGTAAATGATTTAAACCTTGGGGCTATAATCTGCTGCTCTGGCTTCATGCAACTAAGCAGCAATTAGTTTCTGACACACTACCCTCCACCATGAGACAGGTGTGAAAAGGTGTGAATAGGCCACAGATCTGAAGCTCTCCGTCTAGGACAACAGAATTGCCAATCGTCAGACCCCTCCTTTTTAATACCCATGTGTCAAAAGCAAAATATTACTGACCAAAGACCATAAATGGTATTGTCTGGCCATAATATCATGGTCAAAATATTGTGGCTACAAAAATATTGTGAAAGAAAATATCAAAGGTAAGTATATTTTTTTTAACTCTTACTCTAATATTGAAGTTTGAAGTATTGTTTACTCTAAATTCGTTTTTTATTATGCTGTTTTATTGTACCATAGTATGCTTTTATTTAATTATATATATCATTCCAAAACTTTTTTTTTTTTAAATGGTACTGTAATGCATATTTGTTTTGAGTTGATGGGTTTATTGTGGGATTAGGTGAGTAGTATTATTTTAATTATATATTAATGTTAATTATTTTATGCATTTATTTTTGTAACTGTTTAATAATTTCTAATGTATCCAATTTTTATTTCAGGTTTTGGGATTTACTGAGAGTTGGGTGAGTAGTGTTTTTAGTTCTATATATTTTTTTATAACATGTTTTCACTAAGGAAAAATACAGCACAAAACATAGCATCACATCACCTTCTGATTGTGTTACATATATCAATGGAAGGCAGTAACCACCCTGTAAATTGAGGGGCCAGGGAGCATCCTATATCACCATAATCCATATCTTAACAGCATCCGCCCATTATGGAAAGACCACTGCAAACCACCATTAGGTGTATCTTGTGTCCCAGGACGCACTTGTCTGTACAATAAATAAACCATAAAGTCTGAAACAAAAGAGGAACTAAGCAGCAGCAGCAGGTTCTTGTACGACAAGCTAAGGACGGATCAAAGAGCGACGTGATGTGGGAAGGGCGAGGAGGGGGGAGACCGGAGACGTCGGAGGCAAACTAAGCGACAATCACCAATCTCAATCTCCGCATGAGCGCGACTGTGGAAAAAAAAATATATCCATGTGTATGTATCACACAGATAGGGGAATCAATTCTAATTCTCCCCTGCACATCTCAGACCCATTGAAATATCTGTCTCTGACCAAACTGCTTGCTCTGTCCTCCACACTGCTCCCCCCTCCTTTACAAATCTATTCCAACCTGACCCAAGGCCTTTTTACTGCCCTGTCTGACACCTCTTTGGTTAAGAGCTGTGAACATAAACCACACTCTGAGGCCTCCTTCTCTTACAAGTTTAGCTTAACTTATTTTCTGTTCCCTTGTTTTCTTAAACTGCAATAAGTATATTTTGCACTGTGTCTTGTGCTTGCATGGCAATTCTATTTTCTATATTGCCTGTATATGGACTGTGTCCCATTCTGGGGTTTTTGCTGGTTACAGCACTTTCTAACATATATAAACACCCGGCAAAGAAAGACTCAGGGAAGAAGAAGCTTGTTCCAAGACGTAACACTGGGATGTGTGCCTGCCTTGGCATGCAATAAGCATTGGTAGCTGCAAATACATTTCATCTATTTCAAAGCCCTGCCTGGTGTCTGTGTTTTCCTAGCCGTCACTCTAAGGAGGGTTGGAAGATATGTTTCCCTAACAAATGGCGTCAAAATTGAGATGAATTTAAGGGTAAGTGAGCTGAATACCTTGCCTTTCAATGCTTAGAACAAAGTTATTAGTAAAACAGGGGATTGAGGTGTGAAAAACATATAGCTGGCATTTAAACTAAAACAGGGGACGGAAGAGACAACTGTGACTTTTCTCTGTATTAATACATTGCTTGATAAGTGGCTGATGCCTTCGGGGCCTCATAAATCCACTGCAGGAGAGCCTGGGCCAGAGAATAATTTATTACTCCAGAGGCATGGGGAAGAGGAAAAAAAACCTCCCAGAGTGTAACATGGGAAGCATTGACTATCAGCTGGTGCGGAACACAGGGAAATGATTTTGAAATGTGCACAGTTCTGTCATTGAACAATGAATGTATTTAAATTATGTGTTGATCTTTAAGAGTAATGCACCGGTATGTTTCCTTGAAGTGCTTCTTTGAATTTTATGAAAATTAGTGCATTGCTTCATTAGAAAAGAAAATGTGTTTTATGTGGTGTCTCTGAGTGGTCCACAGCTGTTGATTTTTCTTTTTTCACACTCTCTCTATCCACTACCTAACAACTTTTTCCTTGTAGGAGACAATTCTGTTTATCTTTCAGGGTGTAAAATTGTGAGTGAAGGGCACAATGGGCAACGGCAAGTCTAAATTAAACATGGAGGTGGTAAGGCCTTGCATGATCAAAAAGTCTAAACAATTGTCATTAGAGAAGGATTTTAAATTACCAGCAGATAGCATTGTAGCTCAGGTTGTAAAAGATACAAATTGTTTACAATATGTTACACCTTTGTGCATGCTAGTCTGGCCTTGGAAAGGGAATGAAGGGCGGTGGCCTAGATTTGGTTCTCTATCGAAAGATGATATTGAATACTTGATAGAGACTATAGACTTACGGGGTGACGATCATTGGATTCACACTATATAAAAGATTGCTTACAACAGTGGCTTTCAATTGCTAAACATAAAGCTCTCCTTTCAAAAAAGAAAGGCCAGGGGAATGCCTCCACAGAGTCCAGACACTGTTCTGCAATAGCAGTGGTGAACAGTGAGTGCAAAAAACCTAATAAAAAGGAGCTATAACTAGCAAAGGATTGGCCCACAACTTATAGCCAATGTTTATTAGAATTAAGTAACTATGTGCAAACAGAACAGCATTTTTTGTCACTATGTCAACACTGTGGTTTTTCAATAGCTGAAGCAGACAGGGTTAAAGCAACCCTGTCTAGATGGGCTGCTGCTCTGCTGTGTATTTGGACGCACCACCAACGGAATATTGGCATAAATAAATTAAAGAAACTGTTTATCACCTCTAAGCCCAAAGGCCGTTATGTCAATCTGGGGAAAGGAGCAGACAGTGAGCAAAAAACTGGAAGCGCATTGACTGAGGATATTTTGTTGTTTACTGAGGAAGAAAGAAAAAGATAGAGAGTGGATAACAATAGTGAATTTAATTTCTGGATCATAGGTAGAGACAACAATGAAAGAAGTCACCCGACATTGGGAGAAAGCATCCATTTTGCAGGGCCTGTTCTACCTGCATCTTATCTCTCGGCCCTTCTCAAGCAACTCCAATTTAACCATCACTTTCAGGCCCCTACATTTACTGTGAAAGAAATAACACACACGAGCAGGCACTGGCTCCAAAACCAGGCTTATCACATGTTCGTAATTTCCATATATCCCTGGAAGGTGATTTAACTAGGGTACTTAACATGCCAACTAGCCTTGGGGGAGGCGGTTGCAGAACACCGGTCCTGAATGGGCACCTATCAGTTGGTGGAGACATGCCACATGCTTTTGAAACACCAGCCTAAACTTCCACTTTTTGTCTGAGGGAGGATTTAGGGCTGAGTGCAGAAGAGAGAAACAACGAGGAGGAAAGCAAGCAGTTAGCACACCTGAGGAAGGAGGCAGATGAGTTCCAAGAAGAGGTGAACACTGAAAGGGAGGAAATACAACGCTCCATTAATAAACTCCAGGATAAGATAGATAAGAGGGGACGGCTGATACATACACGGTCATGCACATGGGCATTAAAGTGAGAGGGTGATAAGTCATATACTGATGAAATACTATTGAACACTAAATAACCTGCACCAAAAATAGTGTTGGGGGGACAACCATGTTAAAGCCATGGACCCCCTTGATGGTGACTCAGATGACTGGGGAACGTGCGCCTGACCAGCTCACCGCCAGTGTGAAATATTATGAATGGCTTCATAAAATATGCATTGCCTCTACCCCTCACCCTTGAGATGTAGAAATGTTACTAAAAATAGGGCATGGTAGCAGATGGTCTATGGTAAAAAGTGGTTTCCAAATTCCAGAGGAAAGAGATTGGACAATACTGGCTAATAATATGGATGTCACAGAAAATAGATTGATAAATTGGTTAGAGTCTGCCAGGGACACAATTAATGGCCTAGCAGTCAAACATGGTGATTTTTCTCAAGTCACGGCCACATTGCAGAAGTCCGGCGAGTCAGTGGCTGATTACATCTTAAGATACTATGGGATAACGGTGCAGGGGTACAGTGCACCAGAGAGGCATTTAAGGTATTAGCTACTGAGACACTTATAAATGGATTGTTTGCTTTTGTAGCCAATAGTTGTAAACTGCGCCACCCTGATTGGTCTACTAGAGGATATCAAGAGTTGTGCAAGCTTCTCATTACCATGGAAAGAGATGGTATTTTCAGAGTTAAGGAAGGACACCGCTAAAAAAGAAAAAGGAATGATGTTGTAGCCAGTACAAAGAGAGGAGGAGCCAGGGGGACTGTACTATCAGGGGGCACAGCATAAACAGGATGATGGACAAGGATACCAGAGAAGAGACAAGAGTAGGGAGCAGTGTTATGTTTGCCAGAGATACAGGCACTGGGGACGAAATTGTAAAAGTTGTAGAGGCAGAAGAGGCAGGAATGAGAGAAATGAGAGGGTATGATAGAAATGATAGAAACAACAGAAATGACAGGTTTGACAGGGATGAGATCCAGCCTTCACCACCACCCATGCCCAGAGACCTCAAGCAGACCCAGCACTCCCTGAGGAATCCTTTCCAGGAGCAACATAGGACCATGTGGAAAGAGAGATGGGGCAAACTGCAGAAACCAGAGCCAGTAGTTTATGATGAAGGTATCAGAAACACCTGAGGAGAATCCCATTAAGGTAGGGGGTAAAGAGATCGGTTTCCTAATAGACAGTGGCGCAACCCTATCAGCAGTAAGAAACAAGTTGGTTCCTAGTAGTGGTGAAACAGTCACTACTTTGGCAGTAAATGGAATGGTGATGCATGAAGAGTTGTCAGAACCCCTACCAGTTTTTGTTGATGACTTCACTGACCTACGATACAGAATTTAAAGTTACATACCTGTAGGTATAGTTCTGCATCATAGGTATCTTCATTGAAGTCATAAACCTTGAATAATTCTGTGCTGCCTGCGCAGTCCAGGGTCTGCGCAGGCAGCACAGACTTTTTCAAGGTTTATGACTATCAATGAAGATCCTACGATTCAGAACTGTATGTATCGAGAAAGAACATCAGCTGTGATTGTAACATTGATTGTTTTGCTCAGAGAAAACCAATTAAAATAGTTTACAAAATATTTAATATTTTTTATTATGTATTACATTTTAGTTTCAGGTTGTAGGGTTTATTTGAGGATTGGGTGGCTAGTTTTTTTAATTATACAGATTGATATTAAGTGATTTGAGTATTAACAATGCACATTTTTAACTAGAAGTTAATTAATTGCAGTTTCAATAATATTAAATTTTATTTAAATATTCTATATTTTTTAGGGCATTTTAGTAATGTTTTAATGGGTTGTGGTGTATGTTGGGGGAATTGGTGGGTAGTTTTGTTCAAAAATAAAAATGTATTAGCAATACAAAATTGTAAATAAAAGCATCACAGAAATAGCTAACACTCTTAGGGAATGCAAGATTAAATAAAATGTGAAATATAAACAGAATCTAAATCGCAGACATGGATTACCTTAACGTTTTTTTACATTGGTTGTACAGAAATCGATGAGTATTTTTGACAACAAAGTTAAGGATATGGCTATATGGCCCGACAGGGACCTTTTTCAATGTCCACTTATAATTACATGTGGGTCTGGGACCCAGCCCGCTGGAAGCCCTGATCTAAACCTCAAACATAGGCACTTTCCCCAATGTCTGATTGACTGGAGTAATAGTAAATTGAACCCCTCCAATGTATGTCCTTTCCCCATGCTTTGTTGGGCTGGAATTAGAACAGTAAATTCAACCCTCCATCCCCAATGTATGCACTTTCCCCAATATTTCTTCGACTGGAGTTAGAAGAGAAAATCTACACCCCCCCCTTGTAAACACTTTCCCAGTGCTTGTTAGACTGGAGTTAGATTAGTAAATCTGCACCCCTCCTGCCAAATTTATGTACTTTCCCAGTGATTGTTAAGAAGGGAGTTAGATTAGCAGATCTGACCCACACTAACCCAATGCATGGACTTTCCCCAATGTTTGTTAGAATGAAGTAAGAATAGTAAATCGGACACCTGCTTTCCAGCCCCTCACCCTCTACCCCGATGTATGCGCGTTCCCCACTGTTTGTTAAACCTGAGTTAGAATAGTAAATCTGCAACCCTCCCACTAATATGTGCACTTTCCCCATTGTGTATTGGATTGCAGTTAGCATAGTTAATAAACCCTCCTCTATTGTATGCTCAACATTCCCAAATGTTTATTAATCTGGACCCAGAATAGTAGATCTGACTACCCAATGTATGCAGTTTCCCCGTTTGTTACACTGGAGCTAAAATAGTAAATCTGACCTCCCCTACCACATTGTCTGCATTTTCCCAAATGCATGTAGGATTGTAAGTAAAATTTCTATTGGTTTAATATAAAATATGGTTTAAAAGTTTCAGAAATTATTAATTATGAATGAGTACATTGTGTTTTACAATTTAATATGAATACCATAGTTTTATTTATCAATTATATTTGAATAATAAACTGAATTTTAATTTAATATTCAATTTTTTTTATATTGTTACATTTCTTTCAACGTTTCATATATTTTTAAGAATTATCTTTCAATAAAGTATTGTTATTTTTATGTTATGTATTTTTTACCTATATTATATTTTGTAAAAACTGAATTGTACTTTTTTTTATGTTGTAGTTGATATTGTACTTTACACTACATGTATGTAACGTCAATATTTCGGTTATTGGTATTTTGAAGACAATATTTTTGTACTATGATGATTTTGTGGTGGATATTTCATCATACAATCCTCACACAAAGGACTGACAGGTTATCTTTGCCTTCAGTTCTGGCAACATATGGACCATAAAAGTTGGCACTTCTCGAAGGCCATCTCTCACAAAGGGGAAACAGTCGGAACAACGCGGGCAGAGCCACGCGTGTTCCAACTTCGCAAGTGCTACCACGCTTGCCTTAACCACACATATGCCTTAACCAGGCATATGCGCGGTCTAGCTGCTAGCAGGTGGAAGCAGAAAGGTTCAGGAGAGGACACCGTGAGGTACGTGGGGCTGGGGCCGGGTTTTGGAAGGGGGTTCATTTGTATGGTTTTAGGGGTGGGGGGGTCGAGGTAGTTTTTAGGGCTGGGGGGTTGGGTAGTTTTCAGGGCTGGGGCGGTTGTGTTTTTTAGGAGGGAGGGGGTAGCTTTAGGTATCAGGGCAGGGGCTTGGGGGCTGTTTTAGTGCTCAGGGCGGGGGCAGGGATCGTAATACTTTTTAGGGCTTAGGGGGCAGGGTAGTTTTTAGGGCCCGGAGGGGGGGTCAGGGTCGTTTTTAGGGCTTAGGGGAGGGCAGGGTCGTTTTTAGGACTCGGGGGGTCAGGGTAGTTTTTAGGTCTTAGGGGAGGGCGTGGAAGTTTTTAGGACTGAGGGCAGGGAAGTTTTTAGGGCTCGGAGGGGGTGGTTTTCAGGAGGTAGGGGATAGTTTTAGGACTCAGGGCAGGTGCAGGAGTCGGGGGTTAAGACTTACCTGTCAAGTCTTAAACACAGATATGTCTTTACCAATCATGCCTTAACAACACATAATTCGTTGTAAAGGCATGCATGGTTAAGGCATATTCGTGGTTAAGACTTACGTTGTTGACACTGCGTGGAACCGACATGCATGGTAAACGCATACGTGGTTCCATCACACAACCCTCACAAAGAGCAATCTGCATCCTGTTTAACAACTGAACGCCAAAGGGGAACAACCCCAGTGGATACTTTGGAAGCTGTGGGGTCTCATAGACAACCAAGAACTTCATTTCATGGGAGGAGTGCTTAGTCTTTCCAGCTTCCAGAAGATGCTGGGATTGGTGGTCTTGGGGTGGAGTTAGGAAGCAAGGAGTGAGAATTCTAGACAAGACTCTCTTAAACCATTTTGCCACTTTGAGGAATAAAGCCTTTTAGGATACATTTGTATCACGAGTCACAGAAACTGGATCACACTGTTAAGAAAGGAAGGTGGGGATCACGCAGGAAATGTACTAGGAGTCGTTTAGAGCATTCCACTTTGTGGGCTAACCTTGTGAAACAATGCTACCATCAATCACAACTCGGAGTGTTGTTTGTACCTGAGAAGATATAAAAGACTGCCCTGGAAACGTTTCTGTCTGAAAGCAGAAGAACTGGTAAATGAAACTGCTGCTTCTAATTGACTGGCTGTGAATATCTAACTTCAGGGCTAGGAAACTAAACTCTTCTTGTTGGCACAAGGAGAAACGGGTCCAGGTCTATCCAGTAGGAGAAGGCTTGTTCTGCACATTACCATGTGCCAGGGTGAAGTATGAAAGGTCCAAGAAACAGAGGGAGCTGCATCCTTTTGAGGGAGAATCAGCAATCCCTGTAGAGACTGAACTATCAGCTGTTGTCCATACTGGAAGTTAAGAAACCCCTTTTCCATTTAGAGCTCCAGCATAGGGGCCGATTCCGATTCCGGCCGGAAAACGTACCGACCGACTCGGAGCCGGAATTAATTCCGACTGACACGTACCGGTGCAGCCCGACCCGCCAAGTACGATGAGAAGCGAGCAAAACCCGACCGACTCGTACGGAACACAAGCCGAAGGACCGAGTCGCGCGGAAAACAGCAATCCGGCCGGAAAAACACGCGATTCGAACCGACCGACTCGCACCCGGAACAATACCGAACGAGACGTACCCGCGGACTCCCACCCGCCAAGTACGATGCAAGGCGTGGAAAACACGACCGAGTCGCACGGAGGACAAGCCGTACGACCGACACGCATACAAAACTGCGAGCCGAAGCAACCCAAAACACCGTGACCGACGCGTACGCAGCATAGAAAACAGCACAAACACAGCGTGAACGAAACGGACGAGCCCGTACGAGACAACTGCAGGGTCCGACTCGGTCACAAGAACGTCTCCTACATGCACGAAAAGTACAAAGGGAAAATACACAAAAAAGGCCAAACAAGCAATTACAAAGCCAATAAATACTGGGGGGAGGGGCAGGGAACAAAGACACACCCACAACTCCACCCATATAAAGGACACAAATCCCTACCATGATCCTTTGCAAATTCAAATTACCTGCCAGCACTCAACAGACAGCAACCACACACCCACAGCTCATCCATCACACAAGCCACACACCATCAGCACCACAACAAATAGAAACCTCACATACACCTAGCAAAACACACACTCACACACCTTCACCTTCACCTGCACACCAACACACACATCACTCACCATCACCACCCATCACCATGCCCCCAAAGAAGAATCACAAGTTCCTAGATAGTGAATTGGAAGTCCTGGTAGATGAGATCCTCAGGGTAGAGCCACAGCTCTTTGGTACACTGGTCCAACAGACACCCATGTCACAGAAAACAAAGATGTGGGAGAGGATCGTCGACAGGGTGAACGCACAATCACCATGTTTGCGCACAAAGACAGACATCCAGAACAGGTGGTATGACGTGCGCAGGAGGGTCAAGGAGCTGCTAAAGAAGGACTACATCTTGAGCCAATACACCGGCAGTGGCCCTCCTGCCAAGCCAGTATACCTCAGGCCCTGGGAGGAGAAGGTGCGGGCCATCCTACCACCAGTGAGCGTCTATGGACTAGAAAACATCCCAGAGCCTGGTGAGTACACAACAAATGTACACAATATTCTGCGACTACACACACACATCACTGTCAAGGGGAGAGTCAAACCATGCACTCTTAGCAAATACACAGCAACCAGAACAGAATCATCCCAAAATGTGTATGTCACTCAGAGAAACACAACACATGCCATCACAAAGTGACATTTAACTGTGTCATCACATGTACAAACACAACTACAACTACAGCTAGGCAGTGGCACAAATATAACTGACAAACACATCCAGACAAGTAGCCACCACTACAACACCAGCACACAGTGAAGCCCACTGAAAGAAAGGAAATATGTGTATGCTGGGCAAGTCAGTGTAGCCAATAGCATGATGGGAGTTGTAGGCACAGATATTGCTCACCCCCACAACTGTCCCATCAACACCACCCTGAACTATGCGCACATCACAGGGAGTGGAAAACAACTTACAAGATGGCTGACACTGGCTACTGCTGTGGGGAGCACAAGGCCCTGCTGGCAACTGTGCACCAACCAACAGCAGGACACCACTGACTGACATCCTGAAAGACAACTTGCACTCCCTGCAATGGAAGCACGTTCCATGGTGGGATATCTGGCTGGGTGGGAAGGAGGACTCACAGCCCTGACCATAGTTACCAGCAGCGTTTCTCACACACACCCCTAACACAAACTCCACAAAACTCACCTGGGAGAATGCATTGCCTCACACTCCAATCAAATATCCCACAAAGAACCACAACCCTGGGTCATGCTGAGTGAAGCACAGGGACACACATGGGACTTGTAGCAAAACTAACCCCAGGATAACACTGTCAGCCATCTTGTCAGCACAGGCACACAACCCCACAGGGAAGCAGAGTCAAAGGGAAGGAAGCATGGGCATGCTGGGAAGGGGGTGGAGGCAATAGCATGATGGGAGTGGTAGTCACAGCTCAACATCCCCCACCCACATGGCCCAGCAAGCTCACCCTCAAGCAAGCACACCCCACAGAGAGTGGAAAGCCTCATCAAAGATGTCTGACACTGGTGCTCTGTTGTGGGGATCACAAGGCCATGCTGGGAACTGGCCACCAACCAACAGCAGGACACCACTGTCAGCCATCTTGCCATTGCTCTCACACTCACACACAGTGAAGTCCACCCAAAAGCAAGTAAGTATGGGCATGCTGGGAAGTGGGGTGGAGGCAATAGCATGATGGGAGTGGTAGTCACAGCTCAACATCCCCCACCCACATGGCCCAGCAAGCTCACACTCAAGCATGCACACCCCACAGAGAGTGGAAAGCCCCATCAAAGATGTCTGACACTAGTGCTCTGTTGTGGGGAGCACAAGGCCCTGCTGGCAACTGTGCAACAACCAACAGCAGGACACCACTGCCAGCCATCTTGCCATTGCTCTCACACTCACACACACTGAAGTCCACCCAAAAGCAAGTAAGTATGGGCATGCTGGGAAGTGGGGTGGAGGCAATAGCATGATGGGAGTGGTAGTCACAGCTCAACATCCCCCACCCACATGGCCCAGCAAGCTCACACTCAAGCATGCACACCCCACAGAGAGTGGAAAGCCCCATCAAAGATGTCTGACACTAGTGCTCTGTTGTGGGGAGCACAAGGCCCTGCTGGCAACTGTGCAACAACCAACAGCAGGACACCACTGCCAGCCATCTTGCCATTGCTCTCACACTCACACACACTGAAGTCCACCCAAAAGCAAGTAAGTATGGGCATGCTGGGAAGTGGGGTGGAGGCAATAGCATGATGGGAGTGGTAGTCACAGCTCAACATCCCCCACCCACATGGCCCAGCAAGCTCACACTCAAGCATGCACACCCCACAGAGAGTGGAAAGCCCCATCAAAGATGTCTGACACTAGTGCTCTGTTGTGGGGAGCACAAGGCCCTGCTGGCAACTGTGCAACAACCAACAGCAGGACACCACTGCCAGCCATCTTGCCATTGCTCTCACACTCACACACACTGAAGTCCACCCAAAAGCAAGTAAGTATGGGCATGCTGGGAAGTGGGGTGGAGGCAATAGCATGATGGGAGTGGTAGGCACAGATATTGGTCACCCCCACAACTGTCCCATCAACATCACCCTGAACCATGCGCACATCACAGGGAGTGGAAAACAACTGACAAGATGGCTGACACTGGCTACTGCTGTGGGGAGCACAAGGCCCTGCTGGCAACTGTGCAACAACCAACAGCAGGACACCACTGACTGACATCCTGAAAGACAACCTGCACTCCCTGCAATGGAAGCACGGTCCATGGTGGGATATCTGGCTGGGTGGGAAGGAGGACTCACAGCACTGACCATAGTCACAAGCACCTCCCCTCACACCCCCTCAACACATACTCCACAGAAGCCACCTGGCGGAATGCAATGCCTCACATCCTAACTCAAGGTCCCACAAAGAACCACCACCCTGGGTCATGCTGTGTGAAGCACAGGGACACTCCTGGGACATTTAGCCAAACAACTGCCCGGACAACACTCCCAGCCATCCTGTCAGCACAGGCAGCCCACCCCACAGGGAAGCAGAGTCAAAAGGAACGGAAGTATGGGCATGCTGGGAAGTGGGGTGGAGGCAATAGCATGATGGGAGTGGTAGGCACAGATATTGGTCACCCCCACAACTGTCCCATCAACACCACCCTGAACCATGCTCACATCACAGGGAGTGGAAAATGACTGACAAGATGGCTGACACTGGCTACTGCTGTGGGGAGCACAAGGCCCTGCTGGCAACTGTGCAACAACCAACAGCAGGACACCACTGATTGACATCCTGAAAGACAACTTGCACTCCCTGCAATGGAAGAATGGTCCATGGTGGGATATCTGGCTGGTTGGGAAGGAGGAGCGGATGACAACCAAATACAACCAATGCAGACCATGTACACACCCCAACATTCACATAGAAATGCCCAAATAATGCAGGACAATGTGCTACACCAATATCAACCCCTGACTGTGACAACTTAGGACAATGCATTGTACAGGCCCGCATCCAGAGGCACAGTCACAACTGTCAGGTGTGTCAACCATTGATGCCTGCAGAAACATAACATACATTGTGTGTGTCTCCCAAAAACAGGTGATGATGGGGACACAGCAGCAGATGCTGAGGAGTCCTCGTCCCAGGCTCAAGAGGATACGGAGCTCACTGGTGTGGAACAGCCTCTGCCCTCCTCGGATGACGAAGACTTACCTGGCACCTCCGGAGCAAGTCATCATGCAGCACCAGCAGGACCACCAGCTGCACCCCATGCACCCACCCCTCCAATGACTGTCAACACACATACCACCCCTGCCGACACGGACAGACCAAGGAGCAGCACCACCACCAGCACAGGGACCCTGGACCAACGTGGGGCCATGGACACCAACACCACCAACAACCCACAAGGTGGCCCAGGGTCACCTGTGCCTGCCACCTCAGGTACTGCACGTGTCGCCAGGGGTGGTGGGAGGGGTGGGAGACATAGGTCGCTGCTCACAGAGGGGTCTGGACTGCATGATGACCCACAACTGGCACGCATAGCCGATGCGTACCAGTCCAGCACCGGAGAGTTCAGCCAGGTAGTGGACATCAAACAGCAGCAGGCTGCCCATCATGCCCGCTTGGACTCACACATGTCCCGCGTGGAGTCCAAGTGGGACACACTGCAAGAGATGACGGCGGTGCATAGGGACATATTACAATGCCTCCGCCAGATGAGCAGCAACCAGTCAACACCTCCCTGTGTGCCCACAACATCTGCTGCTGAAACAACTGCAACTGCCACAGGGAGGCAGGATGACTCTGGCGGAGAGTCCCCTGCACCGCAGCAGCCTGCACTTGAGGATCCCCCCCAAAGAAGAGGGGCCGTCCGAGGAGGGGCAAGTGAGAGGCCGATGGCCATGTGCAACCCCAGGAAGCCAAAACCTGTTCTGGAGAATAACCTTTGTGCGCAAACTGTTCACCCTGTTGACTGCAACACAACTCTCCCACATGACATGGGGAGCTCAAGTTGGACCAATGTCTCTGATTACTGTGGACTTTACTCTGGACATTTCTGCTACCAGGACTTCCAAATTATCTAGGAACTTTGGATCACAATCACAATGTACAGCACCCAACAACCTGTGCACTATACTCACACATGTATGTCAATAAACTCACTTATACACCATACTTGCCTCTGTTGTGATTCCAATGTTGTCTCAGAAGTTGCGATGATGATCGGGGAAATGACACTGTGCATGCTAACTGCTACAGCAAGTACAACACCGGCATGTGAGTCATGGCGACTTCACACATATGGGGAGGCACACCACCAGGGCTACACAACACATACACACCATGGACATCTGACTCATCGCCTACACTGGTGTTGCCAGGAAATACGTTGCATTGCACAGACCCAACACCTATTCACAGTCTGTGTTAACTAGCCCACTGGTGCAGTAAGCAAATGTCAGTCAGATGTGTGACCACAGACAACGCACATCACAGAGTGAAGCACAGGTTTATTACACATTTGCAACATGTTGAAACCACCACAGATGCAAGGTAATCCCACCTGGCAGCGGGCACATAGTCAACAAGTGTAGAAGGAAGGAAGTCCATGGGTGTGGTGCATATCACCTGTAGGGACACAACAGCTACCACCCGGGAAGTCGAATCACGGTGTTGGGGATCACAGTTGACCAAACGACTCTGAAAGTACCCTGTGAAGGACAGAAATGACACACAGTCAAAAGTACTGAAGAACAGGACAGAACTGCAATACTCATGCACAATACATGTTACAAGATACCCACCCAGAACCAAGTTAGCATGTCAACACTGTTGGGGAGTACAGACTACCTGCAAGGACACATCGCTACACGCATACAGACATGTAGCCCATGGACACACTCAAACAGCACCAGAGCACCTCCAACACATATCATGCAAACTCACATCATTGACATGCCATCTCTGGATACTCACATTCAGCTGAAGAAGTTGGTGATGAGCTGTGTGCGGACATCACCCTCAACATCATCATCATCATCACTGGCATCGTGGTCCAGGCCAGGATCCTCCACAGGTGGCGGACGTTGGTCATCGTCATCCAGGATGAGAGGCAACTCCTTCCGCACTGCCAGGTTGTGGAGCATGCAGCAGACGATGATGATCTTGCACACCTTTGCTGGGGCATATGGGAGGGACCCTCCTGTCTTGTCGAGGCAGCGGAAGCGGCTCTTCAGGAGACCAAATGTCCGCTCAATCACTCTCCTGGTCCGACCATGTGCCTCATTGTAGCGCATCTGGGCTGGTGTCACAGGGTTCCTGAGGGGCGTCAGCAACCACGGCATGTTGGGGTATCCGGAGTCACCTACATACAGATAATTGCACATTAGCAGAGTTGGAAAAGAGGGTGGAACACTACATAGCAGAACACACACAATGGTACAAAGTCAGTACACACCTACAAGCCAGGCACGCTGGTTCCGCATCTGTGCCATCATCCTCGGGATGCGACTACTCCTCATCACGTACGCATCGTGTGCAGAACCAGGGAAACGGGCACACACGTGTGTGATGCTCATATCTGCAAGACAGACCACCAGTGCAATGACCGAGTGGTAGTGTTTGCGGGTACGGTAGGCCTGCTCTTGGGCCTGTGGTGGTACCAACGCCACATGTGTCCCATCAATGGAGCCAATGACATGCGGCATCCTCCCCAGGGCATAGAAGTCACTCTTCACGCCAGTGAGTCGTTGGAGTCTAGGGAAATAGATGTACTGGTTCAGGTATATCAACATAGCCTCCAAAACATCCCGGAGCACACGGCTGAACATGGTCTGTGACATCCCACCAGCAGTCGCCAGAGTGTGTTGAAAGGTACCAGTGGCAAAGAAGTGTAGGGCTGCCATCACCTTCACCTTGGGGGTCAGCGCTGTAGGGTACGGACGGCCAGGTTGCAAATGTGGTGCCAAGCGCACTGCCAAATCCTCAATCAGCTGCCTGGTGAAGCGGTACCGTCGGATGCTGTCCCGTTCCACCATCGTTGCCAGGTCAGGGAATGGTCTATGGACAGCTGGTGCCCTGCAGTGCATAGGTGAAGAAAGCAAGATTGTCAGTTACCCCACATATGTGGCATTGAACACACTCAACATCACATGATACATCATAATGAGGCACAAGTACATGATGTGTGCAGTTCCGTACGGATATGTATGGCACATACATGGCCAATATCTAACATCACAGTCCAACAAGTGGCATCAAGAAGTCCCCGGTCATGCCATCGGATACCATGAGGCCGTGTCCCAGTACCCATCTCCTGCTGCCAAATAACAAACACACGCCACAGTGACATGTGAGGAATGATGTGCCCCAGGCATCACAGCTCAACGACAGGTAGATTCCCAGGAACCCTGTATTGCCACATGGACACTGGCATGACATGGTGTATCATGTATACACCACAGCAAAACAACCATGACCCCCACAGGTAGTGGTCCGTGTTGCCTCGGCAGGACAGACATGGACGTCTGTGACACACACACGCACAACATCAAAGTCCATGCACAAACAACGTGGATGTGGAGACTGCCTCCCATTGTGCACATGAAATCAGAGACATTGTAATCACAACATGCACACAGACTGTGGAGGACCATCAACATTGTGCCAATGGGTCACCCTGGGTTGAACATAACGTCCCACATGGGACTCAGGGGGTATGTGACATGACATACACATACACCACCGTGAACTGTGACCATGTCACATGCTCAGATATGAACAGTTGCACATCACAGTGGTCATGTACACGAAACACCAAGGATTCTGTCCCCATAAACACGTGCACAGCCTGGGGGTGGCTGCCCCCAAGTGACAGCCACAGAACAACATGTTCACCCCCATACACGGAATAGGTAATGCAGCCTTACATGCCCTAGGATACAGTTTGGACAGGCTGTGGTGTTGTAGGTGTGCCCCTCACTGCCTGGGAAGTATATGTGGCTGGCATATGTTCACCTGTGACAGGCATGGTGACATATGCCAGTGACTTGTACAGGGATGCGTTGGACAGCAATGGACCGATCAGTGCGCACACATTGGCCATTGCATTCAATGTGCGCTGGTACGCGTTGTATTGGCAATACGCCTTGGACAGCAATGGACCGATCAGTGCGCACACATTGGCCATTGCATTCAATGTGCGCTGGTACGCGTTGTATTGGCAATACGCCTTGGACAGCAATGGACCGATCAGTGCGCACACATTGGCCATTGCATTCAATGTGCGCTGGTACGCGTTCTATTGGCAATACGCCTTGGACAGCAATGGACCGATCAGTGCGCACACATTGGCCATTGCATTCAATGTGCGCTGGTACGCGTTGTATCCTATGTACGCGTTGAACAGCAATGGTCCGATCAGTGTGCCCGGCCGGCCCATTGCATTCAATGTGTGCGGGTACGCGTTGTATCCTATGTACGCGTTGAACAGCAATGGTCCGATCGGTGTGCCCGGCCGGCCCATTGCATTCAATGTGTGCGGGTACGCGTTGTATCCTATGTACGCGTTGAACAGCAATGGTCCGATCGGTGTGCCCGGCCGGCCCATTGCATTCAATGTGTGCGGGTACGCGTTGTATCCTATGTACGCGTTGAACAGCAATGGTCCGATCGGTGTGCCCGGCCGGCCCATTGCATTCAATGTGTGCGGGTACGCGTTGTATCCTATGTACGCGTTGAACAGCAATGGTCCGATCGGTGTGCCCGGCCGGCCCATTGCATTCAATGTGTGCGGGTACGCGTTGTATCCTATGTACGCGTTGAACAGCAATGGTCCGATCGGTGTGCCCGGCCGGCCCATTGCATTCAATGTGTGCGGGTACGCGTTGTATCCTATGTACGCGTTGAACAGCAATGGTCCGATCGGTGTGCCCGGCCGGCCCATTGCATTCAATGTGTGCGGGTACGCGTTGTATCCTATGTACGCGTTGAACAGCAATGGTCCGATCGGTGTGCCCGGCCGGCCCATTGCATTCAATGTGTGCTGGTACGCGTTGTTTCCCATGTACGCGTTGAACAGCAATGGTCCGATCGGTGCGCACCCATTGGCTATGGCCTGGCCTGGCAACGGACGCGTTTTCAAAATTTGAACGAGTCTGATGCTGTAAATTCAGTTGGTCACCCTCAACAATGTTGCAATTTCATGGGTGTCACGAAGTTGAACATTTGAAGGATGCTGGGGGCGTGTGTAAGTGGTGCAATTCCATGGATTGGCCAGATTCAGATGATGCAAACGACTTGGACCTATCACTTTGGACACATGGGACAGTATCTGCCTCTGCAGCACACATATAATGCTGGCTGTTCCCCTGAGAGCTCACTTGCCTGCACTACATGCTCCAGGACGACATCTGCCACTACACTGCTGCTGTATCTGCACCCTCTGGACCCTGCAATGGCACGTACTGTGGAGAGAGCCCCAGCCTTCAGCACTGAGGAGAACTAGGCCCTGCTGGATGGCCTCCTTCCACAGTACAGCAAGCTGTATGGGAAAGCAGGGGAGCAGGTGAGTGTTCTGTCCACTGCCTTTCTAAATGTGCATGTTGTCTGACTAGCAAGGCTAACAGTCTGCACGCCACTGGCTAGCAGGCTCACTGAGTAGTTGTCACCCCCATAGTGTGTAGTTACATGCACTGGACAGGTATAGTGCAGTGACAGTGCATTTAAACTAGGTTTTACTTCCCAGGCAATGATACCATGTAGTAACTGCTGGCATACTGTCCATATCCATCGTTGCACTGCCTGTGTACATCATGTGCCCCTGTGATTGAGACATGTATATCCAACTGTGTCATGCACGGATATGTTGCATGTGTAGTAATGGCATTCTCACTTTGTTATCCTCACAGGTTGATGCCCACCAGAAGCAGAAGATATGGCTGACCATCGTCCGGGCAGTGAGATCCGTGGGGGTCTACAAGCGCCGGATCCGCAACTGCCAGAAGAGGTGGCAGGACCTTCGGGGCTGGACCCGGAGGATCGCACGGGTCCAGCTGAAGCTGTCGCCTCCTCGCAGGAGGGGCGGATACCGGACCCTGACCCCCCACATGCTGAGGATCCTGGCGGTGGTCTTCCCTGATCTGGATGGGCAGCTGAAGGCCAGAGAGCAGCAAGGAGGGGGTGAGTCCATGTCTGCATTGTGAACTATGTCTGCCATGCTATGTGCCCTCCTCTGGCCTGGTTAAACTTCCACAGTACATCAGTCTTGTGGTCCAGGACCCATGTCCCTCTATTGTGCACTGCCCACTCCTCATCTGATACCCAGGTGTGGCCCTTACAGTCAGGGTATTGTGTCACTTGGGTACTGTGTCCTTGCAGTTTGCTTGACTCAAGGTGGGGGACAGCATCTGTTTCCCTGACTCTGTGGTGGGCATCATGGGTGGGTCCATTGCTTACACATTGCCTGTGTTCTGACATGTGTTCTGCGTGTCATTTTGATATGTGGCCCAATTGCTGAGCTGATCCACCACATGTGCCTGGGGTATCTGGCACACACCCATGCTGCGGGTGGGAACAATGTTTGTGCCCCAGGAGTGTGTATATAACGTGTGTCACACATACTTAGCCAGCTGCCTACTGTCCAGGGCTCATCCCTCATTCATGTGGGACAGGACAGTCATGCCTACTCCAGGCCATACAATACACTCTGTACTCCCACTGCCGTGTATCAGCTGACACGTTTTGCTCAGTGATTCGTCCCCTTAGGTGTCTGCCTCTGCGTCAGTGTGCTGTGGCTTCGTTGTCAGGTCTGCTGGGGTGTTCCTCGGTTGGGGCTCCGCATGCCACCGGAGATGTGACCATAAGAGATGATACATGTGTGACACATAGGTGTTTGATCACCTGACCGTGCAGACTGGGGTATGCGAATATGAGGTTCAGGCAGCTGTTTCCCATACACAGCAGATTGTGATGTGCTCAGGTGCAGAGGGTAGTGTTACAGGTCTCCCATATGTACAATGGGTATAACCTGGACAGATGAGGGTACAGATGATGTGGTGTGTGGGGGATGTACATGTGCACTTGTTCAGCTCCAGGACTTGCATTCCCCATGATCTACTATTGTGACACAGTGCAGAGTGTTGTTGTCTGGCTGCCCTGCCCATGTGACTGGAGACAGTTATGTATGACTTAGCAGGCATGGCTGTGCCATGGCATGTGACTTCCTATTAGTGATCCTGCAGGGGAGTGACATTTGCTACATGCACACCATTGTGGCAATGGCTATCAGGACATGGGTGCATCATGGTGTCTGTCGCTGGTATGCATCACATGCATTTCCTATTTGACTCTGGGCATCCCTTTCATCCGGACACCTGCACTGACTCAGTGGCAAGAGTTGTGATGTGTGCAGGTCCACATGCTTCACCGGGTTCTCTGCACTGTCCAAATACTGTGTAGGTGGTGCATGTGTCCACACCGGGGTAATGCCATCCCACAGACACCATACAGATGGGTGCAAGGCCAGGTGGGATGTGAGTGCCATGGTTGACCATCAGACTGACAATTGACTTCTCCTGTTCTGTTTGTGCAGTTTTAGCAATGTTCAACTAAGGATGCCAGGGCTTGCTCTGTAATGTGCTGTACTTACTGTGGTGTGTGCGTTCGGTGCAGGTGACTGATGTCTGTCTGTTTCCCTATTGACTGCAGATACATCCACGGCCACAGGAGGGGACAGCTCCACGGACCAGGAGGAGCCGCAGAGCCAGACTGGGTCAGCAGCCGAGGAGTGGTCGGAGGGACCCAGTGGCACGGAGGGCGAGGGGAGCCACACCGAGGAGTCCTCAGCACCATCCACCTCAGCTGAGGACCAGAGCAACTCGGACAATGACTCCCTTATGGAGTCGGGTGTCAGCAGCCACCACACCCCAGCTAGTGTTGCTGTCCCCACCACCACCACCACCACCACCGCCCTCCCGTTGGCTCCCATTCCCGAGGTCCGTGGAGGCTCCCATGTTCGGGAGCGTGTCTCCTTCGGGCCAGGCACCGCACCCCCTGCACCTGTGTCCCCTGCTGCCCTGAGTGAGGAGTCTGTGTACCTCCTCCGCCAGCTCCATGTAGGACAGACAGCGATGCTGAGTGTCCTCCATGCACACACCAGTCTGTTGACTCAGCTGGTGTCATTCATGGAGGGCATCTCATCGGGCATGTCTGACCTACAGAGGGGCAATAGGTCCATGGACTCCTCCCTGACGGCAGCAGTGTCCCTCCTCCGACAGTCCCTCACCCCTCCTGCCTCTGCCCCATCCACACTCCCCAGCACCTTACCCGTCCAGAGCACACACACACTGGCACAGGCACACACCAGCACAGACACATGCAGCACATGGACACACACGCCAGAAACAAGACGCACACGCACGCACCATCAGGGGACTGCAACCACACTCACAGGGGATGGGGCACAGGCACAAACACACGCATCCACAAGCACTGCGCAGTCCTCAGTTGCCTCTCCCCCCAAAGACCCCTCCCTTGCCTCACCTGCAACCCCATACAAACAGCGGCTCTTCCTCTGTGACCTTGGCCTCTCCCCCTCCGACCCAGCTGATCCAGCATTCAGGGGGAAGAGGAAGCCCACCCACACAGAGCGGAGTGCCCCTGGCCCCCGGACACCATCCCCCAGGCGCGGACCGACTGAGGCCCCCACCCGCAAGTCCCCCGGTCCCGGAAGAGCAAGACCCCGCCGCCGCCCTGCAGCTCAGGCACCAAGTCTCCTTCCTCCATCCCTCAGGCCCCCACTCCCCAGGTGCCCCCATCACACCCTGCCCCAGGTTCCCCCACCCACAGATACACCATCCCCAGAAGGGTCAGGCCTTCTCCCCTGCCACTTGCTCTTCCGGCCCCACACCCCCGCTGCGCTTGTCTGTACCACTGATGTGGTGAGGGTGTCCTCCCCCTCTGTCCTGCCCACCTTTCCTGATCCCCATTCTCCTCCCCTGGAGGTGGGCACTGCAGTGGAGTCCACTATCACCCTGTCTGACTTGGGCGCTGCAGTGGCGGACCTGTCCACTCCATCTGCAGGGTCCACTGCAGTTGTGCCGGCACCCACAACATCTGAGTCATGCCCCCCAGTTGTGCCGGCACACACCATGTCAGACACCTCCACTGCAGTTGTCAGTGGCTCTCCAGCACCCACCACCCCTTCCCTGCCTCCTCCTGGTGAGCCCTGATCCTGTGCCTGCGGTGCCTGGCCTGCCCCCGTATGCCCCTCCTAGGGGATTGTCCCCGGTTGTGATCAGTGCAGGCATGCATAGGGTGACATCTGCCACTGTCACCCTGTATAGACTTCCTTGATGGACTGGCCATTGGCCTTTGTTGATACCTTGCAGTTCTTCCAAGTTTTGAACCCACATGCTGAATAAAGCAACTTTCTGTTCTCTAGTGGTTTCGCTTCTGATGTACATGATGTTGATGATGCTAACCGTGCCCTTGCTGCAGTGATGGTGATTTTTGGACTCATGAAAATGAAGTGTTACTGTGCATGTACCCATGTGTTCTAGGGGGACAGTGTCCTATCCTGTGGTGAATCCATGTCGTCCTTAGCAGCATCTGAGGGTGTCATGTATTCAATATTTGGCAATGGGATTTCCTACTTACATTAGCAATGTCACATCTGTGGGTTCCACCCATGCACATCTGTTGTGTTTGCCATTGTTCAATTAGTCTAGTTCCCTGACCGTGTGGCAATCTCCACTGGACATGCAGGTTTGGGCATCAATGGGGAAGGACTCTTCTGTGTTGTCAGTGCAACTTGCTATACATGTGTGTTGGATCTGTGCTGTTGATTTCGTTGACATTCCCATGACCAGGCTGATGTGACGGGAGCCTTCATTTGGTGCTAATTGTTGACTGTGTGACCAAGTGTTCTGCTGACATGATGGAGCCCTACTGATGCGTACATATGGCACAGCTTTCCTCACACAGGAGTGGAGTCCCCTCATGGCAGTGTGTACTCCTGTGACATCTCGTGCGCCCAAGGTGTGTGTTGTATGAGCATGTGTGTGTGTTCACTTCCATGTTGCTGTGCATGCTGGGATCCCTAGTGATGTTCCTGTTTGTGATGCTTGCTGAGTTGAGCTATGTTCCCCCAAAGTCTTCTCCCTGGGTTCTCTGTGATGTGGGTGCATGGCACATTACTGGTCATCAGGGTGTCACCCATAGGTGTGTTTGCTGTCAGGGCTGAGTTTGTGGGCAGACGCTGATGTGTCACAGTCCGGATCCCCTTTGCACTTGTTGTTGACACCTGTCATGTGATTTCTGGTTTGTGTTAGCTTTCATTGGTTGTGACACGTTGTGTGTGTGACTGCTGGCACTCCTCAGTGCTGCAATGTTGGTAGTTGTCTATGTGTGTCCTTTGTGGGTGACCTTGGCTTCTTCATAGGTGTGTGACTGTGGCTGGGATCCCATTGGTTGGTGTGGTATTGCCGTCATGTCCATGTACAGCGTAGTGTGCAGTGTGTCAGACATTCAGGAGTCTGGTAGAGTGGCCATGTGTGATGTGTTCCTGCACCTTGGTTCCCACCACCCCCTGGGATTGTCATGGGTGCATGTGCAATGTCACCAGTGCATGTGAGCTTCACTGCTGCACATTGTTGGAGGTCGAGGTGTGTGGTGTTGAGTGTGTGCAGATGAGAGTTGTTGCCCGGCTAGACCCCTGCCTCCATGTTGGCCTTGGCTGACAGGCCGTGCTGGTTGATTTGTGCTTGTGTAGGTGTGATGGTAGTTTGTTGCTCAGGACACATGACTGTGGTTCACAGTGTGAACGACATCTAGCTTTGTCATCACAGTGGGATTGTAATGCAGCCCAGGGTCACCACATTGTGGGGGCCCTGGGTATGGTGCTGTGGTGTCTGTGTGTCTTGCTGTGTCAGTTGCTGTTCCTACATGCTTGTGTGACATGTGTGATTTGTGCTCCCACTCATCTGACAATGCCTGATTGCCCACATAGGGGATTTGGATCCATGAGTTACCTTTGTGTGGCACTGTATGCACGTCTGTGTAATTGGTATTCAGGCCTCCTCATGTGTTGTGTGTTTGCCTGGGGACACTGGTACCCCCCTCACCTGTTGTGTTTGATGTGCAGTGTGGGTCTGCCTGTTTGTGTTTGTGCATCTGCACCACTGCATTGGCATATCTTTAGTGTGCCATTGGCTGTATGTTGTTTGGTGTGTTTGCCCTGCTGTCCCTGGGACTCCTAGGTCATCAGTCAGCACAATGATCATTGTGTGTGTCCCCCATTGCTGCCATGGTATGGTATCTGTTCACCTCCCTTCAACAGTCTCCACTGGGTATCTGGATTTGTGTGCCCATTGGTGCAAATATGTGGGTCTGCATTCTGATGGTCACTTCTGTCATTGAGTCATTGATGAGTGTTGACAGTGTCAGCCCCCATGGGTGATGTTTGTCTGCACATGGCCAAAGGTATGTCTTGTTTGCACTGCACTGTTTGCCTCCCCCATTCTATGTTGCTATGGGACACAAGCACTACTTTGCCACTGATGTGTTTGTTGTTCTGTGACCAGGAATAATCCATGCAGTTTGGCAGTTGCAGCTTATTCTTTGTCAACACATACATTTTGGTCACTGTGATGATGGGGGTCTGGACCCCACTGCCACAATGTTCAATATGTGCTTCAGCTATGGACCCCACACTCACATTTTGGTCACTGTGATGATGGGGGTTTGGACCCCATTGCCACAATGGTCAATATGTGCTTCAGCTATGGACCCCACACTCACATTTTGGTCACTGTGATGATGGGGGTTTGGACCCCATTGCCACAATGGTCAATATGTGCTTCAGCTATGGACCCCACACTCACATTTTGGTCACTGTGATGATGGGGCTTTGGACCCCATTGCCACAATGGTCATGGCCTGCTTGTATTGTGGGTGCCACACACATTTATGTGTGGCACTTGTGATAGGGGGTCACATTGTATGTCCACAGTCCTGTTCAGTGTTGTAGGCATTTGACACAGTCTACACACGCTTGTCATGGTGTTGGGGGGATGTCTTTGTGTTGCATTCTTTCTGCTGGTGTGTGCTTCTTGTGGCATGTATTTGCCATCCTGTGAGTGGGGGTGGTAGTAGTAGGCATACAGCCCCCCCTGGGTAGAGGTGGTAGTAGTGGTAGGCACCTGGCCCCCCCTGGGTAGAGGTGGCAGTAGTGACAGGCATCCAGCCCCCCATGGGTAGAGGTGGTAGTAGTGGGAGTCACATGGCACCCCCTGGGTAAAGGTGGCAGTAGTGGGAGGCACCTGGCACCCCCTGGGTAGAGGTGGCAGTAGTGGGAGGCACCTGGCACCCCCTGGGTAGAGGTGGCAGTAGTGGTAGGCACCTGGCACCCCTGGGTAGAGGTGGCAGTAGTGGTAGGCACCTGGCACCCCTGGGTAGAGGTGGTAGTAGTGGTAGGCACCTGGCACCCCCTGGGTAGAGGTGGTAGTAGTGGTAGGCACCTGGCACCCCCTGGGTAGAGGTGGTAGTAGTGGTAGGCACCTGGCACCCCCTGGGTAGAGGTGGTAGTAGTGGTAGGCACCTGGCACCCCCTGGGTAGAGGTGGTAGTAGTGGTAGGCACCTGACACCCCCATGGGTAGAGGTGGTAGTAGTGGTAGGCACCTGGCACCCCCCTGGGTAGAGGTGGTATTAGTGGTAGGCACCTGGCACCCCCATGGGTAGAGGTGGTAGTAGTGGTAGGCACCTGGCACCCCCTGGGTAGAGGTGGTAGTAGTGGTAGGCACCTGGCACCCCCTGGGTAGAGGTGGTAGTAGTGGTAGGCACCTGGCACCCCCATGGGTAGAGGTGGCAGTAGTGGTAGGCACCTGGCACCCCCTGGGTAGAGGTGGCAGTAGTGGGAGGCACCTGGCACCCCTGGGTAGAGGTGGCAGTAGTGGGAGGCACCTGGCACCCCCTGGGTAGAGGTGGTAGTAGTGGTAGGCACCTGGCACCCCATGGGTAGAGGTGGTAGTAGTGGTAGGCACCTGGCACCCCTGGGTAGAGGTGGTAGTAGTGGTAGGCACCTGGCACCCCCTGGGTAGAGGTGGTAGTAGTGGTAGGCACCTGGCACCCCCTGGGTAGAGGTGGTATTAGTGGTAGGCACCTGGCACCCCCATGGGTAGAGGTGGTAGTAGTGGTAGGCACCTGGCACCCCCTGGGTAGAGGTGGTAGTAGTGGTAGGCACCTGCACCCCCCTGGGTATTGGTGGCAGTGGTGACAGGCATCCGGGCCCCTATGTGTATATGTGGCATTGGTGATGGGCATCCCGCCCCTATGGTGCTGCTGTTTCTGGAGTAAGTAATTTCTGCATCCCTGTGTGTGTGTGTGATATGTCTGGTACGTGTAGTTTGTGTTTGTGGTTGGTGTCTGACTTACCTTCTGCGCCGTACGCGTCCGTGCCTGTTCCGGTAGTAGATGTAGAATATTGGTAGGATCGGAACGATGGGATTCATTGTTGGTTCGTCTCGCTCGTCTTCGTTGTTGCTTCGCCTCGTCCTCGTCGCTGGCGTGTTCGTCTCGTAGCCGTGGATCGTGTTGTGGCGCGAATCGGAGCTTATGTGCGCCTCTCCCGGATGCTTTGACGTGCCGTGCGTAGCAACGGGTTCGGCGCGTACGGGAAGCGCATCGTACTTGTCCGGCCGGACGGGGCTGCTTTTTGGCTTCCGGGCGACTCGTATCTGCGTTTACGGATCCAGCTCGGTCGGGGATCAGGACCTGGATTGGGTGAGTACGACTCAGTCGGAATCTGCGCTGTTGTGCGCATCATACTTGTTCGTTCGGATTCATGTGCGGATCGGTCGGGAAACAGGCATTCGCATGGCTTTTTTCCCGACCGAATGGCGTTGAGTGCGTCTCCGACCGAGATCGGAATCGACCCCTTAGTGTCCAAGCCAGTGCCTCTGGGGATTTAGGGGCAGTTGGAGCATAACAGCAGAAGATATAGATCTTCTGCTAAAACGTACTGCACGGCTGGACATTTGTTTTCATTGCTGCTTTCTAAGCTTCGAAATTTGCTGGACTTGAGTGAAGCGGTTTTAAAAGAAAACATTTTCCAATAAATATTGTTTAATTAAATTGGTAGTATGCTTTCTTTCAGTGCCAAAAAATGGCACTGCTTCAGTGAGTATTTTTTTCTTGGACGCACAAGCACATCATTTGTGTTTTTAATTGTTTTCTTCTATGGAAAGCTTTAAATAAAAAAACAGCCCACTTTACTTTTTACTGTCACCTAATCCCTACTTCTGATTTGAATGATTTGTGTGTCAGTCAGTCATAATTTGCTTATTTTGACACATTGAAAGTCTTAAAATACACCAAATGGATTATCTAAACATTTTACATTTCCATTAAAAACAATCATAGTACAAATTGCCCAGTAGAGAAAAAACATTTGTACTAACTTTACAATATCATTTTGAATTAAAAAAGTACTTTAACGAAGTCACTCCCCTTTCTTCACTTGTAAATTCAAAGCATCCTTCAAAAACATACCTATACCCGAGCACACAAAATGAATCTGTAGTATAATTAAATAAAGATATTTTGAACAGCAAATATACACCTACAAAATAGTTCTTCGTAAAATGTACAGAAAAGGACAAAATAGACTTCTGAATGCAGTACCCTAATGTCTCAAGGACGGAAATTAGGAAAGTCAGTTGGCCTCCCCCAGAGGAAAACACAGTCAATATATAATAAAACCAAATCTGAGTCTTGTCAGTACAGATCTCTCTGTTTCTAAGCTCTGATAAGTATAATTCTAGGCCAGAATATGTCCATAGCAATTACAACCTTATTTTGTGGGTGTTAATCTGGATTACTGTTGTTTGGGGTTATGCCCATATGGTAATCCACAAAATAAGTAGGGCCATTTTGACTGTGCCTTCTGAAACTTTTAGGACACATTCCTGACTTGTGGCATGCATTGGAGCAGCCGGTGGCAATGCGAGAAGTTGTCTTAAAATCAGTTTACTTCTGTCTGGAGTGGTTTTGAATTGTATAGGCCCAAGCACTGGCACCATAAATTTAATCTGACACACACTGCTCTATAAATATTTAATAGTTGCAAAATGGCTTCGATGCTAAGGCTACTAGAAAATAAATAAATGGCAGCTTAGGCCTCTGAGTGACATACAAATTTCTGAATAGGTAGCAAGCCTAAATTCATGTTGGCATTAGATATCTACCCTTGCCAGTAACCACCCATTTGCCCTCATGAACTTTGATTTTGAATTTTGTGGCCCCAATGCCATCGCATGAGATTTCTTAGTAATTAGTTGTCCAGGTCAATGAGGTCTTATAAGCAACATATGAACTGATTAAATTCTGAAGGCCATTAGCCGTTCTGGATATGAGCACCGAATGGTCAGCACAGAGGACAGGAACTGCCCTGGTTCCTTCCCTTGGCAAATATCAGCACCGACTATGAAGATGTTTCTCATACATGTTTTATGTATAAAGAAATCAAGAGATGAGCCAGGACACGCTCCTGTCTCACTCCTCTAGTTGAGATTAAAGGATCAATGCGTTCCCCTTTGGCTCTGCAACTTATTGTGGATGTAAAATTGATATGCATGTTGTTCAGCGTGTACAAAAAGACCATCTATATTCCCATATCTTCAAGGATGCACCAAAGGTTGACGCTGTTTCATCAACTGAAAGTGATTGATAGGTCTATGAACCCCAACTGAATGCTACATTTATGTATTCCTCAATCAATAAAACTTCTAATTTGAACCCAATTGTGTATCTATTAAGATAATATTGTCATCATCCCAATTCTGGATTCTTCTCATAAGAAATGGTCAAATCTAGCAACAGTACATTTCTGAACTCCTATATTTTCCTTTTTGCTAAACGTATTTTATGGGGTTTTCGTTGCACAACAGCCAGTGGATCAATGGCAAGCTCTGTCAGTTGGACATCCTTTTAATACAGACAGTGGTCCCTAGGCAAAAGTCAATGAGAACAAGGATTGAATATAGACCCGGTCAGTGCTATATTTTGAAAGCTGTCCAGCCGGACAGTTATTTAATGTTCAATAAGTTACTCATACAAGAATTACACAAAGAAAAATATAAGTGGGACACAAGCCTGCATCCAACTTTAACAAGGAAGACGTACAATAAGAAACAGAGAAAGGCTCAGGCAAAACAAATTGTTTGTAAGAGACACGTTATTGATATAGCAAACAAATCATAAAAGAGACACCTTTACACAAAAATAGTGAATTACGAGAGTGTATAAGGTGTGCAACAAGTCGACGGCGTTTCGATCTATAAAGAACATACTAGGATCATCATCAGGACATTAGAGATGACATGCCTGTAAACATATGCCTGTGATAAAAGGTATTGTGTCCTGCGCGGATAAGGCAGGGGTATTCAGAGGAGCATCCGTGTGTGCAGTCTCCTCTGTGCACAGTGGCAGGGTGAGCGACCGAGATGGGAGCGGGGAGGGAACCGGGCAGGTAACCGGACGGCTTATGATGCGTGCGGGGAAGTGGTAGAATAGAAGATGACTTGAATCATGGTGGTGGACCCGGGAATTAAAGGGGTACAGCAGGGCAGAATCGCGATGGATTATGGCACCGCAAGGGCGGTGGGAAGCTTGCAAGGAGCTGTGTTGGCGATCTCCGTGGTCCAGGTTATATGTCTCCAATGTGTGAATCTTCGTCCGGGTCCTCTGGGGGCATAAACGTCCTCTCGGTATCGGAGCGGGACCGCTCCGATACCGAGAGGACGTTTATGCCCCCAGAGGAACCGGACGAAGATTCACACACACGTTATTGATATAGCAAACAAATCATATAAGAGACACCTTTACACAAAAATAGTGAATTACGAGAGTGTATAAGGTGTGCAACAAGTCTGTATAGAGGACGTTTATGCCCCCAGAGGAACCGGACAAAGATTCACACATTGGAGACATATAACCTGGACCACGGAGATCGCCAACGCGGCTCCTTGCAAGCTTCCCACCGCCCTTGCGGTGCCATAATCCATCGCGATTCTGCCCTGCTGTACCCCTTTAATTCCCGGGTCCACCACCATGATTCAAGTCATCTTCTATTCTACCACTTCCCCGCACGCATCATAAGGCGTCCGGTTACCTGCCAGGTTCCCTCCCCGATCCCATCTCGGTCGCTCACCCTGCCACTGTACACAGAGGAGACTGCACACACGGATGCTCCTCTGAATACCCCTGCCTTATCCGCGCAGGACACGATACCTTTTATTACAGGCATATGTTTACAGGCATGTCATCTCTAATGTCCTGATGATGAATCCTAGTATGTTCTTTATGGATCGAAACGCCGTCGGCTTGTTGCACACCTTATACACTCTCGTAATTCACTATTTTTGTGTAAAGGTGTCTCTTTTATGATTTGTTTGCTATATCAATAACGTGTCGCTTACAAACAATTCGTTTTGCCTAGCCTTTTTCTGTTTCTTATTGTACGTCTTCCTTGTTAAAGTTGGATGCAGGCTTGTGTCCCACTTATATTTTTCTTTGTGTAATTCTTGTATGAGTAACTTATTGAACATTAAATAACTGTCCGGCTGGACAGCTTTCAAAATATAGCACTGACCGGGTCTATATTCAATCCTTGTTCTCATTGACTTTTGCCTAGGGACCACTGTCTTTAGAAATAGCCAATCACCCAAGGTCCCTGGCTGACTTTACTTGGACTCCCTTGTTTTGTATAACATCCTTTTAATGCAAGCAGTACATTTATTACCATCAATGTCCATCGCAGAATGAAAAATTTCCTAACATAACATGTGTATTTGTAAAGCGCGCGTTCACCCAGAGGTCTCTTGGCGCTGAATAACAGATGTTCATTGTTACCCAACTCAATGGTACTCATTTTATCGACCGCAGATGGATGAAAGGCTGAGTGGACCCGCCGGGATTTGAACCTGTGACCATGAGGTCAAACACAGGCCCCTGCAATGGACGCATTAGTCCACTGAGCCACCAGACCCGGCAATCCTAGCTATCGTAACGGAAAGTTTCAATTCTATTAAGGACTCGGAGGCGAGGATTATGCTATTCTTTCTTCACTTTATTGAATAGCAGCCATTCAAAGCAATTAGTAAAAAACTACCATTCCCATGAACATAGGGAATGAGACAAAGTTTTAACAATAGAGTCCAAGTACAGAGTGTCCATGAACCACCAATCACAGGGCTCCAGTCACATCATAGTCCTCTGTCCACTTCAGTTCCCCCTCTTTTGTCGCTCGTAGCCAGCCAGCTTGGACGCTTCAGGAATCCTGTTTGTTGGAGTCCCCTGAAGGAAGCAAATGAAACAATTAGGCTATAGCCATGGCTAAGGATTAGCCCTGTAGGGGGAAGAACCAAGGAGAAACTGCAATCGACAGCATAAACAACCAAAGGTAAGCTGAGTAGGCTAAACAGTTTACTTACCCTGATACGAGGGCGGGAAGTTACAAGAAGTTGCACCCTGGGTGGGATAATCCTCGCCTCCGAGTCCTTAATAGAATTGAAACTTTCCGTTACGATAGCTAGGAAATTTTTCATTCTATGTCAGGACCGGAGGCGAGGATTATGCTCGTTTAAAGCTTACTCACCACCAAGCGAGCAATGTCAATCACCGGTTTAAAATAAAACTGTTTGAAAGTAGTCTGAAGACCAATCTGCTGCATTCAGAATGTCTTCCAGACGAGCTCCCAGGGTAAACGCTTTAGAGGCCATTGCACCTCTAGTAGAATGGGCACCGAAGGCCCGGAGGTCTATGCCAGCCTCCTGCATCACCCAACGGACCCAACGGGCTATCGTTGGAGAAGAGACCGCCTTATGAGGCTTTTTAATGGCAATGAGCAGTTGACACTCACCCGGAGGACGAAATTCTTCCGACATTTCCTCGTCGGCCTTGAGGCAGGCACCACACACAACTTCGGAGACTCCGGGAATGAGGGATACGAAATAATCTTTGTATTCGTCTTAGTCTGCCTACGGATAGTAAACGTAACCCCGGTAGGAGAGAAAGTTCGTCCGAGACGTCCAGGGCTCGGACATCCGACACACACCTGCAGGAGACGAGGCAGAGTAGCATGGCTAGCTTTGCTGAAAGCTCCTTACGCGAGAGGAATCTGTTTGGTTGCCATGACAAAAACAGGTTCAAGACCTGATTAACGTCCCAAAGCACGGAATACCTCGGTTCCGGGGGCAGAGAGAGGCGAATACCACGCAGAAGACGACAAACAAGGGGATGTTCCCCGACGGAGAGCCATCCACCATGATGTGACCTGCTGAAATAGCAGAGCGGAAGGTGTTAATCGTGCGGTAGGCCAAACCGTCCTCCGCCAGACTAGCCAAGAAGTTCAGGACAGGAGTCACATCCGCTGCCACGGGATCAAAACCCCGTTGCAGACACCAACGGGACCACCTTCTCCAGGTAGATCGATACCGCTTAACGGTACTGTCGGCCCAGGCCTTGGAGATGAATTTCTCAGCTGCTCTCGAAAGGCCTGGGACCGCCCATCGTCCCCGGTAATCCGCCACACCATCAGGGCTAGGGAGCCCTGCACAATGAGCTGGTGAGGAGCTTTGTCCGGACTGAGCAGAAGGGCTGGAAAGCGGGGGAGTGGGATTGGAGAATCCCAGGAAAGTTCCAGCAGAACTGGAAACCAAACTTGAGACCTCCAAATCGGGGTTACTATCACCACACTCGCCCCTTGACGCCGAACCTGGGCCGAGACCCTCGTTATCATTGCAAACGGGGGGAAAGCGTACCCCGCTTCTTCCCGCCAGTCCTGAAGGAACGCATCCGTCTTCTCCGCCAGGGGGTCCGGCCTCCAGCTGAAGAAGCGGGGAAGCTGGTGGTCCAGCCAGGAAGCGAAGAGATCGACCGAGAACGGGCCCCAAATACTTTGGAGGTCGGCGAACACCCCCAGATGCAGCTTCCACAGACTCACGTCGTGGAAGTGGCGTGAGTGGAAATCCGCCACCTGGTTGCCCTGTCCGGGAAGATACTCAGCCGTAACAGAGACCTGATGGTCCAGACAATATCGCCAAAAATTCGCCGCTAGGTCCGAGAGGGCCTTTGACCTTGTGCCGCCGAGGTGATTGATGTATCGGACTGCCGAGATGTTGTCCATCTTGAGTAGAACACAGGACCGGATCGAGTCCTTGGTCCAGCACTGGATCGCGAACGAACCTGCCAAGAGCTCTAGACAATTGATATGAAATTGTTGTTCTTGTGGAGACCACACACCACCCGTGGTGAACTCCCCACACCTCGCGCCCCAACCGGACCTGCTGGCGTTGGGTTCGATAACGATGTCGGGATTGGTCCCAAAAATCGCCCTCCCGTTCCAAGCCTCCATATTGGAGAGCCACCACTGAAGCTCTTCCCTGGTCTCCACGGATAATGGCACTTTTTGTGAGTAGGAGAGGCCTCGCCGAAGGTGCATCGCCTTGAGGCGCTGAAGGGCTCGGTAATGTAAGGGGCCCGGAAAAATGGCCTGGATAGAGGCAGAGAGAAGGCCCACGATGCGGGCTAACTGCCTGAGGGAGGTTCGAGACTGTGCCAGCGTCCGGCGGATTTCGTGACGAATCTTCGTCAGTTTGCGCGATGGAAGGCTGAGCGAAGCCTCGACAGAGTCTATCAAGAAACCGAGAAAAACGACCTTCTGGGCAGGGATCAGGGTGGACTTGGTCTCGTTGACCACAAACCCCAGGCTCTGCAGAAGATTCACCGCCATCTGGAGCTGGGAAGCAAGCGTCTTGGGACACTGTGCCATCAGCAGGATATCGTCGAGGTACACAATGAGACGGATTCCCAATGCCCTGAGATACTCTATGACTGGCCGGAGGACCTTGGTGAAACACCACGGGGCCGAGGAGAGGCCGAACGGAAGTGTGGTGAACTCGTAAGTTCTGCCCTTCCAGAAAAACTGTAGGAACCTCCGGTGCGGAGAGAAAACAGGGATCGTAAGGTAGGCGTCCTTGAGGTCGAGGCGCGCTAACCAGTCGTGCGGGCGAAGAATGTCGCGGAGGAGGTGAATCCCCTCCATCTTGAAGTGGCGATAAACAAGCCACTCGTTGAACTCCTGAAGGTTGATCACCGGCCGTTGGCCGCCATCGGGCTTGTCCACCAGGAACAGGTTGCTGATGAAACCTCTGGGATGCGGGGAAGACTCCTCGATTGCCCCTTTTGCTAAGAGGAACCGCACCTCTTGGTCTACCAACACGGCATCTGCCTGTGAAAAACAAAGAGGACGCGGTCAGACGGGTTGCAATGGGTCTCCTTGGAACTCGATGTGAAACCCCCGAACCGTCTGTAACACCCAGGCGTCCCCCATGAGCGAAGTCCAAGCCTGGAAAAAATGCGCCAGACGGCCCCCCACTCTTAGAAGGGAAGAAGGGAGAACACTCACCGGAAGAGTTGGAGGCGCCACCCTCTCTGCCGCCTCTATTCTTGCCACAGCGACCTCTGGTTGGGTAGAAGTTCCTGAACTGTGCAGAATCTTGATACTGGCCTTGGTTGGAGCCTTGTCCCCTGTTGTTGTAGGGACGGCCGGATGAGCGGCCCCTTCCTCGTCCAGCCCCACGGAAAACCCGAGGGTGAAAAACCTTTCTAATTGATGTCTGGGCTCTGTCCAGGGACGTAAAGGTATTAACAAAACGCCCAAGTTCCCTAATAAACGGTTCTCCAAAAAGGCCGCCCTGGGCGACCGGGCCCGCCTCAGAATCTGCGAGGTCCCCTAACTTTGGGTCTACCTTAATAAGTAGGGACCGTCGCCGTTCAGTGGACAGGGCGCAGTTGGCGTTTCCTAGAAAAACCACCGCCCGCTGTGCCCAGGAGGAAAGGTGTTCGGGGGAGATGAGTGACCCGGAGGACTTGGCTTCCTCTGCCATATCTAGTATTTTTGTAAGGGGGCCCAAGGTATCTAAGAGCTTGTCCTGGCAAGCCCGCCACGATCTGTCAATTCCCTTTTTAGGGTCCTTGACAAACTTCTGTAAGAAGGTGGCCATGCGAGGATCTATGTCAGGAGTGGCGGCCACTTTACCCGCTAAGGAGGGGCGGGGCACTCCGCCCAGAGACAGTTACGCGTGCCCGGCTCTAGGGGCTGGCAAATGCGACTCGCCACATACTGGGCAACCTTGTCTGAGGGAGCCCAGTCCGAGGAGCAGAGGTGTAGGATGTCATTTGGGTTCAGCATATCAGCACAAAGATCTTGTTCACTGGAACCCTGAGGGGGGCGTGAAGGGAGCCAAGGGCGAGAGGGGCCGGCCTCATCGTCAGGCGTACCCTAGTCATCATCAGCCGTAGCCTGGTCATCAGTCCCCGGGTTAGCGGGTGGTGCCGGCGGGTTGGTACTGGCTAGGAACGACTGCTTAAGGCGGGCAAACGCGTCAGCGTCAACTCCCGTGTCTCGGGGGCGTTTAGGAGGTGGGGGCTGGTTATCAGCCAGAGAGTCCCTGGGTGGGGTAGAAGACTGCGCAGCTTTCGCAGCCTTGGCCAGCCGGTCACAGGCCTGCTCTATTTTGCGGGACAGGTGGTCTTCCAAAGGCGCCATGGCTTGCGCGACCGCAGTATGGATAGAACTGTCCACCGCATCATAGAAGGTGTTATCCCACGGCAGGGCGGACAGGGGATCCTCCTCCCACTGATCATCCTGATAGGTTTCCTGATAGGCATCCATAGCACCAGCAGTAGAGAAAACCTGCACAGGTAAGTGGAAATATGGGTGACAGTGGCATCACAATAAGGGGGGCTGGGTGTCAGCCTACGATTAGGGCGAGCAGTGCTCGTGTTTTGACGGGCCGTGAAACCCTGGACCCAACAGCCCTGGTGCAAACAAGTATAAAAGGGCAAACCTGCCTGGAAGGGGCCCAGCAGGAAGGAGATCCCACAACACTGACTCCGCAAGGAGCGTAAAATAGAAAGGCCTAATACCGACCCCCAGTGCCAAGAAGAGACAGCTGCCTAACCGCAGTCTAATGACCGGGTACAAACGCGGGCGTAAGGCACAAACAACTGACTGCCTAATGGCAGGAAAGCAACCGACCCAACGGGTGTCTCAGGCAGGACAAGGCTCTCCCGCGGCGCTGCTGCTCGGCTGAGGAATGCGCGAAATGCGTGGAATGCCGAGAACGCGCGCCGCGGGCTGAGGAGCACACAGGCGCCCTCTAGCGGCCGGAGGAGCGGACCGCGAGCCTGGCACCACAGTTACCGGCCGTTAGGGAGTTGAGATACTCCCACGGCCGGAATCAGGTCCACCCGAGTAGCGGGCGACTCGAAATAAAACACCTAAAAGGAAACAAATCAAAGCGATGCCGCTGAAACAAAGGCAGCTTGAGGAAAATAAACGTGCAGCGGTAAAACGCCCGCGAGGCGCGATCAAAGGAAAATAAACGCAGAGCAGCAAAGGCTCAATACATCACAGCACAATGAAGGCAACAGCAATTAAACGTGAAACATGACTAAACATGAGAAAACAATAGTCATAAATGCTAAGAACACTCCAGAATGTCAGAGAGAAACAAGGAAGCACTTATCTGGCTGCAAGCAGCGAAGAAAGAGGGGGAACTGAAGTGGACAGAGGACTATGATGTGACTGGAGCCCTGTGATTGGTGGTTCACATGGACACTCTGTACTTGGACTCTATTGTTAAAACTTTGTCTCATTCCCTATGTTCATGGGAATGGTAGTTTTTTACTAATTGCTTTGAATGGCTGCTATTCAATAAAGTGAAGAAAGAATAGCATAATCCTCGCCTCCGGTCCTGACATAGAATTGGTTTTCATCCACGGTAATGGACTGAACACGTCTGGCTTGAACTAGCAGTTCTAATTGTAACCCTAAATTGGGCCTACAGTACCCCATGGGCCCGATTCACAGAACTAACTTAAGACAAAATCCTAAACTTACTACCATTTTGGTATTCACAGAAGGCACTTACTACCATTTTGGTATTCACAGAAGGCACTTACTCATTTCGGTATTCACAGAAGTTAGTAGTCCTAACTTTAGGACTCCTAAATGCCTTCTGTGAATACCGAAAGTCTTAAAGTTAGGATTTTTCTCAGTTTAGAGTAGTAAAGTTAGGACCCCTAACTTTAGGACTCCTAAATGCCTTCTGTGAATACCGAAAGTCTTAAAGTTAGGATTTTCTCAGTTTAGGAGTAGTAAAGTTAGGAGTCCTAACTTTACTACTCCTAAACTGAGAAAAATCCTAACTTTAAGACTTTCGGTATTCACAGAAGGCATTTAGGAGTCCTAAAGTTAGGACTCCTAACTTCTGTGAATACCGAAATGAGTAAGTGCCTTCTGTGAATACCAAAATGAGTAAGTGCCTTCTGTGAATACCAAAATGGTAGTAAGTTTAGGATTTTGTCTTAAGTTAGTTCTGTGAATCGGGCCCCATATGTATTGTAGGAGAGTAGGATCTGCTTCACATGGGTACCCCCACTTTTTGCTGATGCTTCACTGTTTTTCAACTTTAGTCTGGCTGGGGCCCTGCTAATCAGAACCCCAGCCTAGCTACTTCCTCTCTAAAATGGTTTCCATGTACCTTAGGTACATCTCTGATTGGATTCTGGAGTGCCCTTATAAGTCCCTAGTATATGGTATACTATGTACCCAGGGCATAGGTACCCCAGAGGCCTACCAGGGGCTGAAGCATGTATTATGCCACCCCTGGGAAGCCCTCCAAAATGACACCACAGGCCTGCTACTGCAGCCTGGGTAAGGTGGTGCATGCACCCCTTACTGTGGTATAGGCTACCTATATCACTACCATTGCACACACATATAAACCTATAAGTCACTCCTATGGCAGGCCTTACCAATCCTAAAGGCAGAGTGCTTGGTTTTTATGTGATAGGGTACCCCTGCATGAGCAGAGCCCCTCTGCAGCGTTCGGAGTCAATCCTCTGGTGCTGTTTGTGGTACAGCCTGACCATATACTCTTAAGTGCATTATATCCTCGCGGTAGAATGCTAACTTTGGACTGGCTGCACCAAAACATGTCGTGTTTGGTGTCAAACACCTTGGAATACTACCCCCCCCCCGCCAGTCCTGGCGGGGGGGGTAGCATTCCACCCTTCTAGAGGGAGAGACATGTACACACCGGCCTGCCCGGTATTAACTTTTCAGAGCCCTGGCATCACAAAATGGATGCTGCTGCCACAGACACGGGTCTGGCCTCCTGCCTCTGACCGAAACTCTGGCAGGGGAGGCCTGGACAATAGGTTTCCTGTCACAGGGAGGTGTAACCACCTCCCCAGACAGGATAGTGTGTATTGGGGCTGGGCGGGAGCACCCTCTGGTGCTTTGAAGTCCTGCACTGGGGGCACATTTGGTGTCCCTGTGCATAGTCCAGTTCAAACCGGTTGCAGGGGCTACCTGCCCCTGCTCTGGCGCGAAACTGGACAAAGGGAATGGGTGTAACCACCCCTCTTCCCTGACCCTCCCATAGGTGGGTCCCCAGAGTATGTCCAACCCCCTATCTTGGTATAAGTATGGGACCCCAGTCCTTAGGACTTTAGATATCCCTGGACGAAACTCTGAAGCTGAATCCTGGACCTTCGACGCTCTACATCAAGATTAGAGGACTGAAGAATCTCCCTTGGGGTCAAGGAGTGACTCCCCTGCTTGGCAGGCACCTAAGAAGCAATTGTCTGGTCTGCATCGCTGAAGCTCCCGCCGGATGCCGAAGTCTTTGCAACACCAGAGGTGGATTTCCAGACTTCCCCGAGGCTGCCCTGAGACCCTAGCAAAGCTGAGGCACGTAGCTGTCATGGATAACGTGGAACCGTTACCCCTGGATACCGAGAACTTTTGCAAGTGCATCCTCTTCCTGGTCTCCCACGAAGTTGTGCTTTGGGCTCCGAGTAGCCCCCAGCTCCAGCACCGACTGCACCGAAGATCACTGGCCTCCACTCCACGAGTGTCCTGTGAGCCAGCTCCAAGTGCGTCCACTTGAGGCACCTTCGCGGTCGCTAGTCCGTTGGCTAGTGGGCCCTCCCGAAGGCAACTCTTTCTGCTTGGGCTTTCCTGGTTTCTCCAGACGTGCCCTGACTTACCCTTGCTGGGTGAGTCCCTCAGACCTTGCTGGTCTGCATCAACGTCCTTTCTTTGTTTCCACGTGACTTGCCGTTGCCAAGGCTTGTTGGGTCCAATCCGGTCGCCGACACTGCAGCAATCGACAGACGTCGTGGGACAGCTCGAATCCAGCTCCTGGTTGTCGTCGACGCCTCCTGGACCTCGTGGCTGAAGAGTCAAGATGACCGTCAACCTACCTGAAGCACCCGACATCGGTGGGCATCTGCTCATCGCCTTCCTGGTCACTGGCTAGTGACCCAGACTCTGTCCCCTCTGCTTTCATGTCCTTCAGATCTTCGATCCACTCTTGGATCCACCCGGACACTTTCGACTTGGTCGCCAACAGCCTGCTGCAGCAGATCGCCATTGAAAATGACGACGAAACCCGACGCCAAAAGACACCTATGCACCCGGCTTCCCTGGGTGAGGTAACTCGAGTACTCCGGTGCTCCCGTGGGTATTGACACTAGAACTGCCTAGTTCTAAAGGGGTTTGCTCCAAGTCCTCCTCTAAGTGTCCTTTCCTTTTAAAAATCCAACCGCGACTTTCCCCATAGAAGTCAACGGTGGCTCGCGGCTGTGTTCTCACACTGCACGCGTCCCCCGTGGGTCCCCTGTGTCACTACCTTGGGTGGTTCCTTGGGGTCCAAGCACTTCTACAGGCTCTAGGCCTTGTGTCTAGCTCAGTCGTGGTTCTTATACCACTTTTTTGGTATATAGTTTGGTACGCCCCTAGGGCTCAAACGTGTATTTGTGCTATTACTCTTGATATTTGACTTGTAAACTATGTATTTCGAACTCTAGCCTCATAAAGAGACTAGAGGGGTGTGTTTAAGACTAAATACATATATTTTATATATATACCTGGTGTGGTCCTCTTTCATTTGGTCACTCAAGAGATTATAGACTGGTAAAACAAGCTGCTTTACATTCCTTCAAGACTTAGCCTGAAGGTTGCTCTCCATAGCTACCACTAGGATAGCTTTCAATAAAGGTTGTCTTTAACCTATCTCCAATAAGGGGTTGTTTGGACTGGTGCAAGGTGCCCACTATAATTAGTGGACAGCATATACCAGGCCAACTTCTCACATTGGTGGGCAGCGTGTGGGATTCCAGCTTGCTATTGTTTTACCAGATAATCTCACTTGAATTGATCAACTGAAAACCACTAAGGGTACCTTAGGTACATATAAAACAAGCTTAGTATACAGTAAGTTCTACTGAACTTAGAGTTGTGTGTTAAGGGCTAGCACACCCTTTCTACAACTCAAGAGAGTTTAGTAGGCCACACTAGAGTAGGTAGTGCATACACCACACCTCACTAGTAATGTCTTCACTACCAGGAACCAGTGTGCTCCTGCCATCCAAATATGACAACCTCCCATTCTTCGGAATTGAGAGAGTTGTGCAAGATTAGGAAGTTGAAGACAGGCAAAAGTGCCAACACCCAACGTCTCCTGGAGATGCTTCTGCTAGATGATCTTAGAAGACCCATAGGGTCTGCAAGGGTAGGCAGAGAGGGTGGGGCAGAAGATGAGGGAGGGGCCAGGGGTGAAAATACCCAGGACCTGACCTCTGAAACTGGCCAGGAGGATGACAATGATCCTGACCTGGACAATGCAGCTCCTCCTGAGGATGAGGAGGAGGATCAGAATGACCTCCCCTTTGTCCCCCCAGGAAGAGTTGTGAGTGTGCCTAGAAGGTCTAGATCTCCTTCTCAGGAGTCTAACCACTCTGACACCTCAGTAGGGACCTCTGTTTCCTCTCATAGGAGGGAATCCTCTCATGAGAGGAAAGAGAGACTGCTCAAGTATGAGGAAGCTCAGTTGAGAATCAGAAGAGAGCAGTTGGCTATAGACAGGGAGTCCCTAGAGCTTCAAAGACAAAGAAGAAAGTTGGGACTAGAGTCCCATGGTGGCAGCAACTTCCCTAGTGGTAGGGAAAGGTCTTATGACCATAGAAACCTGAGCAAGATTGTCCCTCCCTACCAGAGTGGGGATGGCATCCACAAATGGATTACTGCACTGGAGAGGGCCTGTAAAGTACAGAGGGTTCCTCAGGAGCAGTGGGCAGCAATCTTGTGGCTCTCCTTTGCAGACAAAGGTAGAGATAAGCTCCTCTCTGTTAGAGAAGAGGATGCTGATAATTATCCAGTCTTAAAATGTGCATTGATTGATGGGTTTGGCCTAACAACTGAACAATACAGGTTAAAGTTCAGAGATACCCAAAAGGCACAAAATCAAGACTGGGTGGACTTTGTTGATTGTTCTGCTAAGGCTCTGGAAGGTTGGTTAGTGGGCAGTAAGGTATGTGACTTCAAAGGATTGTACAATCTTATCATGAGGGAGCAGATTCTTAATAACTGTCAAAATCAGCTGTTGCATCAGTATCTGGTGGACTCTGATCTGACCTCTCCCCAAGAATTGGGAAAGAAGGCAGACAAATGGGTCAGAACCAGGGTGAGGCAGAAGGTACAGAACCAAGGTGGAGATTCTAAGAACTCTGACAAGGGTGGGGAGAAGGGTAAAGACCAGAAGTCTTCACAAGGCCCCCAAAAATCTTCTTCAGGTGGGGATTCACAGTCTAACAAAGGGAAAGGCCAAAAGAAACCATGGTGCAAAGTCTGTAAGCAAAAGACACACTGGACCAGTGATTGCACCAAGTCCAAAGACTCTATTCCAGCCCCCACCAATGCCCCTAAGGCACCTGTTCCCCCTAGTGCAGTTACAAGCCAAGGGTTTAGTAGGGTTGACCCTGGGTAATGAGATGGGCTCTGACCTGGTCAGAGAACTCACTCAGGCTGTCCTAGTCTGTGATGGAGGCATGGATGTGACCTCCTCTGTGAGTCCCAGTAATCTGGGCAAGTACAGGCAACAGCCATTAATAAATGGAAAAGAGGCTTTGGCATTCAGGGACACAGGAGCAAGTGTCACCATGGTGACACAAGATCTTGTGGATCCTGGGCAGATTATACTTGGTGAAATGTACCAAGTGACCAATGCTAGCAATGTCAGAACAGACCATACTCTGGCAGTTGTTAACTTCTCCTGGGGAGGGGTAACTGGCCTTTAAGAAGGTTGTGGTGAGTGCAAACCTACCAGTTGAATGCTTGCTTGGCAATGATCTAGAAACTTCAGCTTGGGCAGAAGTGGAGCTCAGGACCCATGCAGAAATGCTGGGCATCCCTGCAGATGTGTTTGCTGTGACCAGGTCACAGAGCAAAATGTCTAACACTGAACAGGCCTTGGATCCTGGAACAATGGACCAAGTGCCATCCAAGAGGAGGAGTAGTAGGGTAAAGGCAGTGCCTTCCCCCTTGGCTCAGAAGGAAGATCAGTCTCTTGAAGGAGATGATCTCAGTCCTGAGGAAGGAACTGTCCCAGAGGAGCTTGAGCCTGATCAGGTTGAGTCCTTAGGGACAGGGGGCCCTTCCATGGCAGATCTGAGCCAGGAGCAGCAGAGCTGCCCCTCTCTTGAACCCCTCAGACAGCAAGCTGCTGCTGAGGCTGCTGGGAATGCTAGTGGTCCCCATAAAGTATATTGGGATGATGGACTCTTGTACTCAGAGTGTAGAGACCCCAAGCCTGGTGCCACCAGGAGGTTGGTTATACCTCTGAAGTTCAGGGGCTTCCTATTGACCCTAGCCCATGACATTCCTCTAGCAGGTCACCTGGGCCAGAACAAGACTTGGGACAGAATTATCCCTCACTTTCACTGGCCCCACATGTCTGAAGACACCAAGGAGTTTTGTCGCTCCTGTGTAACCTGCCAGGCCAGTGGCAAGGCAGGTGGCACTACAAAGGCCCCCTGATACCACTACCTGTGGTGGGGGTTCCCTTTGAAAGGGTGGGGATTGACATTGTTGGTCCCATGGATCCCCAAACAGCATCTGGGCACAAGTTTATCCTGGTGGTGGTGGACCATGCCACAAGGTACCCAGAGGCTATTCCCCTTAGGACCACTACAGCACCTGTGGTGGCAAGAGCCCTCCTGGGAATTTTCTCAAGAGTGGGCTTCCCTAAGGAGGTTGTATCAGACAGGGATGCAAACTTTATGTCTGGATACTTGAAGGCAATGTGGAAGGAGTGTGGAGTGACTTACAAATTCACCACACCCTATCACCCACAATGCAATGGTTTAGTTGAGAGATTCAACAAAACCTTAAAGGGCATGATCAAAGGGCTCCCAGAGAAGCTTAGGCGAAGATGGGACATACTCTTGCCCTGCCTTTTATTTGCATACAGGGAGGTGCCTCAAAAGGGGGTTGGCTACAGCCCTTTTGAACTTTTGTTTGGTCACCCTGTCAGGGGTCGATTGTGCCTGGTGAAGGAAGGATGGGAGTTACCTCTCAAGCCCCCAAAGCAGGACATAGTGGACTATGTACTTGGTCTCCGCTCCAGGACGGCTGAGTACATGAAAAAGGCAACTAAAAACCTTGAGGCTAGCCAGGAACTCCAAAAAGCTTGGCATGACCAAAAGGCTGTACTGACTGTTTACCAGCCAGGGCAGAAGGTGTGGGTGTTGGAGCCAGTGGCCCCAGCAGCTCTCCAAGACAAATGGAGTGGACCCCATACCATTGTTGAGCAGAAGGGTGAGGTTACCTATTTGGTAGACCTAGGAACACCCAGGAGTCCCCACAGGGTTCTCCATGTCAACAGATTGAAACCATATGTGGACAGGGCAGACATGGGCTTGCTCATGGCTACTGATGAGGGACAGGAGGAAGAGAGTGACCCACTCCCTGACCTGCTCTCACAGAACCCTGATGATGGGTCAGTGGATGGTGTAGCCTTGGCAGGCAGCCTCACTGCCCAGCAGCAAACTGATTGCAGACAGGTGCTCAATCAGTTCAGGCATATGTTCTCTCTGACTCCAAGTCAGACCACCTGGTGCACTCATGAAGTGGACACTGGGGACAGTCTGCCTATTAAAAATAAGATTTATAGGCAACCTGACCATGTCAGGGACTGTATCAGGACAGAAGTCCAGAAAATGTTGGATTTGGGAGTTATTGAACCCTCAGATAGCCCTTGGGCTAGTCCAGTGGTCCTTGTGCCAAAACCTCACACCAGTGGTGGGAAAAGAGAGATGAGGTTTTGTGTGGACTACAGGGGTCTCAATGCAGTCACTAGGACTGATGCCCATCCAATACCCAGGGCAGATGAGCTAATAGACACTTTGGCCTCAGCCAAGTATCTAAGCACATTTGACCTAACAGCTGGCTACTGGCAGATCAGGCTAGCTGATGATGCAAAGTCAAAAACAGCATTCTCAACCCCTAGTGGGCATTATCAATTTGTGGTAATGCCCTTTGGTTTGAAGAATGCACCTGCCACTTTCCAAAGGTTGGTGAATACAGTTCTCACAGGTCTGGAAGCCTATAGTGCAGCATATCTAGATGATATTGCTGTCTTTAGCTCCACCTGGGAGGATCACCTGGTCCACCTAAGGAATGTTTTGGAGGCCCTGCAAAAGGCAGGCCTCACTATCAAGGCCACCAAGTGCCAGATAGGGCAGAGTCAGGTTGTGTACCTGGGCCACCTTGTAGGTGGAGGCCAGGTTCAACCACTGCAGAGCAAAATCCAGACCATCATGGACTGGGTTGCTCCAACTACCCAGACTCAGGTGAGAGCCTTCTTAGGCCTGACTGGGTACTATAGGAGATTTGTCAAGGGGTATGGATCAATAGTGACACCCCTGAATGACTTAACTTCCAAGAAAATGCCCAAAAAGGTTCAGTGGACAGCTAGCTGTCAAAAGGCATTTGATGACCTGAAGCAGGCCATGTGCACTGCTCCCATTCTACAGAGTCCTGATTACTCCAAGAAGTTCATTGTCCAAACAGATGCATCTGAATTGGGGGTAGGGGCTGTACTGTCACAATTGAATGATGAAGGTCAGGATCAGCCAGTAGCTTTCATTAGCAGAAGGCTGACCCCTAGAGAGAAACGTTGGTCAGCCATTGAGAGGGAGGCCTTTGCTGTGGTCTGGGCTCTGAAGAAGTTGAGGCCATACCTGTTTGGTACTCACTTCCTTGTTCAAACAGACCATAAGCCCCTCTTATGGCTAAAACAAATGAAGGGTGAAAACCCCAAACTGCTTAGGTGGTCCATTTCCCTACAGGGATGGACTTTACAGTGGAACATAGACCTGGGAGTAACCATGCCAATGCAGATGGACTCTCTAGGTACTTCCACTTAGAACATGAAGACTCAACTGGTCAAGGTTAGTTTAATGTCCCTGTGTTTGGGGGGGTTGTGTAGGAGAGTAGGATCTGCTTCACATGGGTACCCCCACTTTTTGCTGATGCTTCACTGTTTTTCGACTTTAGTCTGGCTGGGGCCCTGCTAATCAGAACCCCAGCCTAGCTGCTTCCTCTCTAAAATGGTTTCCATGTACCTTAGGTACATCTCTGATTGGATTCTGAGTGCCCTTATAAGTCCCTAGTATATGGTATACTATGTACCCAGGGCATAGGTACCCCAGAGGCCTACCAGGGGCTGAAGCATGTATTATGCCACCCCTGGGAAGCCCTCCAAAATGACACCACAGGCCTGCTACTGCAGCCTGGGTAAGGTGGTGCATGCACCCCTTACTGTGGTATAGGCTACCTATATCACTACCATTGCACACACATATAAACCTATAAGTCACTCCTATGGCAGGCCTTACCAATCCTAAAGGCAGAGTGCTTGGTTTTTATGTGAGAGGGTGCCCCTGCATGAGCAGAGCCCCTCTGCAGCGTTCGGAGTCAATCCTCTGGTGCTGTTTGTGGTACAGCCTGACCATATACTCTTAAGTGCATTATATCCTCGCGGTAGAATGCTAACTTTGGACTGGCTGCACCAAAACATGTCGTGTTTGGTGTCAAACACCTTGGAATACTACCCCCCCTCCCGCCAGTCCTGGCGGCGGGGGTAGCATTCCACCCTTCTAGAGGGAGAGACATGTACACACCGGCCTGCCCGGTATTAACTTTTCAGAGCCCTGGCATCACAAAATGGATGCCGCTGCCACAGACACGGGTCTGGCCTCCTGCTGCTGACCGAAACTCCGGCAGGGGAGGCCTGGACAATAGGTTTCCTGTCACAGGGAGGTGTAACCACCTCCCCAGACAGGATAGTGTGTATTGGGGCTGGGCGGGAGCACTCTCTGGTGCTTTGAAGTCCTGCACTGGGGGCACATTTGGTGTCCCTGTGCATAGTCCAGTTCAAACCGGTTGCAGGGGCTACCTGCCCCTGCTCTGGCGCGAAACTGGACAAAGGGAATGGGTGTAACCACCCCTCTTCCCTGACCCTCCCATAGGTGGGTCCCCAGAGTATGTCCAACCCCCTAACTTAGTATAAGTATGGGACCCCAGTCCTTAGGACTTTAGATTACCCTGGACGAAACTCTGAAGCCGAATCCTGGACCTTCGATGCTCTACTTCAAGATTAGAGGACTGAAGAATCTCCCTTGGGGTCAAGGAGTGACTCCCCTGCTTGGCAGGCACCTAAGAAGCAATTGTCTGGTCTGCATTGCTGAAGCTCCTGCTGGACACCGAAGTCTTTGCAACACCAGAGGTGGATTTCCAGACTTCCCCGAGGCTGCCCTGAGACCCCAGCGAAGCTGAGGCACGTAGCTGTTGTGGGTAACGTGGAACCGTGACCCCTGGACACCAAGAACTTTTGCAAGTGCATCCTCTTCCTGGTCTCCCACGAAGTTGTGCTTTGGGCTCCGAGTAGCCCCCGCCTCCAGCACCGACTGCACCGAAGATCACTGGCCTCCACTCCACGAGTGTCCTGTGAGCCAGCTCCAAGTGCGTCCACTCGAGGCTCCTTTGCGGTCGCTAGTCCGTTGGCTAGTGGGCCCTCCCGAAGGCAACTCTTCTTCTGCTTGGGCTTTCCTGGTTGCTCCAGACGTGCCCTGACTTACCCTCGCTGGGTGAGTCCCCCAGACCTTGCTGGTCTGCATCAACGTCCTTTCTTTGTTTCCACGTGACTTGCCGTTGCCAAGGCTTGTTGGGTCCAATCCGGTCGCCGACACCGCAGCAATCGACAGACGTTGTGGGACAGCTCGAATCCAGCTCCTGGTTGTCGTTGACGCCTCCTGGACCTCGTGGCTGAAGAGTCAAGACGACCGTCAACCTACCTGAAGCACCCGACATCGGTGGGCATCTGCTCATCGCCTTCCTGGTCACTGGCTAGTGACCCAGACTCTGTCCCCTCTGCTTTCAGGTCCTTCAGATCTTCGATCCACTCTTGGATCCACCCGGACACTTTCGACTTGGTCGCCAGCAGCCTGCTGCAGCAGATCGCCATTGAAAACGACGACGAAACCCGACGCCAAAAGACACCTATGCACCCGGCTTCCCTGGGTGAGGTAACTCGAGTACTCCGGTGCTCCCATGGGTATTGACTCTAGAACTGCCTAGTTCTAAAGGGGTTTGCTCCAAGTCCTCCTCTAAGTGTCCTTTCCTTTTAAAAATCCAACCGCGACTTTCCCCATAGAAGTCAACGGTGGCTCGCGGCTGTGTTCTCACACTGCACGCGTCCCCCGTGGGTCCCCTGTGTCACTACCTTGGGTGGTTCCTTGGGGTCCAAGCACTTCTACAGGCTCTAGGCCTTGTGTCTAGCTCAGTCGTGGTTCTTATACCACTTTTTTGGTATATGGTTTGGTACGCCCCTAGGGCTCAAACGTGTATTTGTGCTATTACTGTTGATATTTGACTTGTAAACTATGTACTTCGAACTCTAGCCTCATAAAGAGACTAGAGGGGTGTGTTTAAGACTAAATACATATATTTTATATCTATATATACCTGGTGTGGTCCTCTTTCATTTGGTCACTCAAGAGATTATAGACTGGTAAAACAAGCTGCTTTACATTCCTTCAAGACTTAGCCTGAAGGTTGCTCTCCATAGCTACCACTAGGATAGCTTTCAATAAAGGTTGTCTTTAACCTATCTCCAATAAGGGGTTGTTTGGACTGGTGCAAGGTGCCCACTATAATTAGTGGACAGCATATACCAGGCCAACTTCTCACATTGGTGTGCAGCGTGTGGGATTCCAGCTTGCTATTGTTTTACCAGATAATCTCACTTGAATTGATCAACTGAAAACCACTAAGGGTACCTTAGGTACATATAAAACAAGCTTAGTATACAGTAAGTTCTACTGAACTTCGAGTTGTGTGTTAAGGGCTAGCACACCCTTTCTACAACTCAAGAGAGTTTAGTAGGCCACACTAGAGTAGGTAGTGCATACACCACACCTCACTAGTAATGTCTTCACTACCAGGAACCAGTGTGCTCCTGCCATCCAAATATGACAACGTCCCATTTTCGGAATTGAGAGAGTTGTGCAAGATTAGGAAGTTGAAGACAGGCAAAGGTGCCAACACCCAACGTCTCCTGGAGATGCTTCTGCTAGATGATCTTAGAAGACCCATAGGGTCTGCAAGGGTAGGCAGAGAGGGTGGGGCAGAAGATGAGGGAGGGGCCAGGGGTGAAAATACCCAGGACCTGACCTCTGAAACTGGCCAGGAGGATGACAATGATCCTGACCTGGACAATGCAGCTCCTCCTGCGGATGAGGAGGAGGATCAGAATGACCTCCCCTTTGTCCCCCCAGGAAGAGTTGTGAGTGTGCCTAGAAGGTCTAGATCTCCTTCTCAGGAGTCTAACCACTCTGACACCTCAGTAGGGACCTCTGTTTCCTCTCATAGTAGGGAATCCTCTCATGAGAGGAAAGAGAGACTGCTCAAGTATGAGGAAGCTCAGTTGAGAATCAGAAGAGAGCAGTTGGCTATAGACAGGGAGTCCCTAGAGCTTCAAAGACAAAGAAGAAAGTTGGGACTACAGTCCCATGGTGGCAGCAACTTCCCTAGTGGTAGGGAAAGGTCTTATGACCATAGAAACCTGAGCAAGATTGTCCCTCCCTACCAGAGTGGGGATGGCATCCACAAATGGATTACTGCACTGGAGAGGGCCTGTAAAGTACAGAGGGTCCCTCAGGAGTAGTGGGCAGCAATCTTGTGGCTCTCCTTTGCAGACAAAGGTAGAGATAAGCTCCTCTCTGTTAGAGAAGAGGATGCTGATAATTATCCAGTCTTAAAATGTGCATTGATTGATGGGTTTGGCCTAACAACTGAACAATACAGGTTAAAGTTCAGAGATACCCAAAAGGCACAAAATCAAGACTGGGTGGACTTTGTTGATTGTTCTGCTAAGGCTCTGGAAGGTTGGTTAGTGGGCAGTAAGGTATGTGACTGCAAAGGATTGTACAATCTTATCATGAGGGAGCAGATTCTTAATAACTGTCAAAATCAGCTGTTGCATCAGTATCTGGTGGACTCTGATCTGACCTCTCCCCAAGAATTGGGAAAGAAGGCAGACAAATGGGTCAGAACCAGGGTGAGGCAGAAGGTACAGAACCAAGGTGGTGACCCAAGAAGCAAATTCTAAGAACTCTGACAAGGGTGGGGAGAAGGGTAAAGACCAGAAGTCTTCACAAGGCCCCCAAAAATCTTCTTCAGGTGGGGATTCACAGTCTAACAAAGGGAAAGGCCAAAAGAAACCATGGTGCAAAGTCTGTAAGCAAAAGACACACTGGACCAGTGATTGCACCAAGTCCAAAGACTCTATTCCAGCCCCCACCAATGCCCCTAAGGCACCTGTTCCCCCTAGTGCAAAGGTGGTGGGAGTACACAAGCCAAGGGTTTAGTAGGGTTGACCCTGGGTAATGAGATGGGCTCTGACCTGGTCAGAGAACTCACTCAGGCTGTCCTAGTCTGTGATGGAGGCATGGATGTGACCTCCTCTGTGAGTCCCAGTAATCTGGGCAAGTACAGGCAACAGCCATTAATAAATGGAAAAGAGGCTTTGGCATTCAGGGACACAGGAGCAAGTGTCACCATGGTGACACAAGATCTTGTGGATCCTGGGCAGATTATACTTGGTGAAATGTACCAAGTGACCAATGCTAGCAATGTCAGAACAGACCATACTCTGGCAGTTGTTAACTTCTCCTGGGGAGGGGTAACTGGCCTTTAGAAGGTTGTGGTGAGTGCAAACCTACCAGTTGAATGCTTGCTTGGCAATGATCTAGAAACTTCAGCTTGGTCAGAAGTGAAGCTCAGGACCCATGCAAAAATGCCGGGCATCCCTGCAGATGTGTTTGCTGTGACCAGGTCACAGAGCAAAATGTCTAACACTGAACAGGCCTTGGATCCTGGAACAATGGACCAAGTGCCATCCAAGAGGAGGAGTAGTAGGGTAAAGGCAGTGCCTTCCCCCTTGGCTCAGAAGGAAGATCAGTCTCTTTAAGGAGATGATCTCAGTCCTGAGGAAGGAACTGTCCCAGAGGAGCTTGAGCCTGATCAGGTTGAGTGCTTAGGGAGAGGGGGCCCTTCCATGGCAGATCTGAGCCAGGAGCAGCAGAGCTGCCCCTCTCTTGAACCCCTCAGACAGCAAGCTGCTGCTGAGGCTGCTGGGAATGCTAGTGGTCCCCATAAAGTATATTGGGATGATGGACTCTTGTACTCAGAGTGTAGAGACCCCAAGCCTGGTGCCACCAGGAGGTTGGTTATACCTCTGAAGTTCAGGGGCTTCCTATTGACCCTAGCCCATGACATTCCTCTAGCAGGTCACCTGGGCCAGAACAAGACTTGGGACAGAATTATCCCTCACTTTCACTGGCCCCACATGTCTGAAGACACCAAGGAGTTGTGTCGCTCCTGTGTAACCTGCCAGGTCAGTGGCAAGGCAGGTGGCACTACAAAGGCCCCCCTGATACCACTACCTGTGGTGGGGGTTCCCTTTGAAAGGGTGGGGATTGACATTGTTGGTCCCATGGATCCCCAAACAGCATCTGGGCACAAGTTTATCCTGGTGGTGGTGGACCATGCCACAAGGTACCCAGAGGCTATTCCCCTTAGGACCACTACAGCACCTGTGGTGGCAAGAGCCCTCCTGGGAATTTTCTCAAGAGTGGGCTTCCCTAAGGAGGTTGTATCAGACAGGGATGCAAACTTTATGTCTGGATACTTGAAGGCAATGTGGAAGGAGTGTGGAGTGACTTACAAATTCACCACACCCTATCACCCACTAATGCAATGGTTTAGTTGAGAGATTCAACAAAACCTTAAAGGGCATGATCAAAGGGCTCCCAGAGAAGCTTAGGCGAAGATGGGACATACTCTTGCCCTGCCTTTTATTTGCATACAGGGAGGTGCCTCAAAAGGGGGTTGGCTACAGCCCTTTTGAACTTTTATTTGGTCACCCTGTCAGGGGTCGATTGTGCCTGGTGAAGGAAGGATGGGAGTTACCTCTCAAGCCCCCAAAGCAGGACATAGTGGACTATGTACTTGGTCTCCGCTCCAGGATGGCTGAGTACATGAAAAAGGCAACTAAAAACCTTGAGGCTAGCCAGGAACTCCAAAAAGCTTGGCATGACCAAAAGGCTGTACTGACTGTTTACCAGCCAGGGCAGAAGGTGTGGGTGTTGGAGCCAGTGGCCCCAGCAGCTCTCCAAGACAAATGGAGTGGACCCCATACCATTGTTGAGCAGAAGGGTGAGGTTACCTATTTGGTAGACCTAGGAACACCCAGGAGTCCCCACAGGGTTCTCCATGTCAACAGATTGAAACCATATGTGGACAGGGCAGACATGGGCTTGCTCATGGCTACTGATGAGGGACAGGAGGAAGAGAGTGACCCACTCCCTGACCTGCTCTCACAGAACCCTGATGATGGGGCAGTGGATGGTGTAGCCTTGGCAGGCAGCCTCACTGCCCAGCAGCAAACTGATTGCAGACAGGTGCTCAATCAGTTCAGGCATATGTTCTCTCTGACTCCAAGTCAGACCACCTGGTGCACTCATGAAGTGGACACTGGGGACAGTCTGCCTATTAAAAATAAGATTTATAGGCAACCTGACCATGTCAGGGACTGTATCAGGACAGAAGTCCAGAAAATGTTGGATTTGGGAGTTATTGAACCCTCAGATAGCCCTTGGGCTAGTCCAGTGGTCCTTGTGCCAAAACCTCACACCAGTGGTGGGAAAAGAGAGATGAGGTTTTGTGTGGACTACAGGGGTCTCAATGCAGTCACTAGGACTGATGCCCATCCAATACCCAGGGCAGATGAGCTAATAGACACTTTGGCCTCAGCCAAGTATCTAAGCACATTTGACCTAACAGCTGGCTACTGGCAGATCAGGCTAGCTGATGATGCAAAGTCAAAAACAGCATTCTCAACCCCTAGTGGGCATTATCAATTTGTGGTAATGCCCTTTGGTTTGAAGAATGCACCTGCCACTTTCCAAAGGTTGGTGAATACAGTTCTCACAGGTCTGGAAGCCTATAGTGCAGCATATCTAGATGATATTGCTGTCTTTAGCTCCACCTGGGAGGATCACCTGGTCCACCTAAGGAATGTTTTGGAGGCCCTGCAAAAGGCAGGCCTCACTATCAAGGCCACCAAGTGCCAGATAGGGCAGAGTCAGGTTGTGTACCTGGGCCACCTTGTAGGTGGAGGCCAGGTTCAACCACTGCAGAGCAAAATCCAGACCATCATGGTCTGGGTAGCTCCAACTACCCAGACTCAGGTGAGAGCCTTCTTAGGCCTGACTGGGTACTATAGGAGATTTGTCAAGGGGTATGGATCAATAGTGACACCCCTGAATGACTTAACTTCCAAGAAAATGCCCAAAAAGGTTCAGTGGACAGCTAGCTGTCAAAAGGCATTTGATGACCTGAAGCAGGCCATGTGCACTGCTCCCATTCTACAGAGTCCTGATTACTCCAAGAAGTCCATTGTCCAAACAGATGCATCTGAATTGGGGGTAGGGGCTGTACTGTCACAATTGAATGATGAAGGTCAGGATCAGCCAGTAGCTTTCATTAGCAGAAGGCTGACCCCTAGAGAGAAACGTTGGTCAGCCATTGAGAGGGAGGCCTTTGCTGTGGTCTGGGCTCTGAAGAAGTTGAGGCCATACCTGTTTGGTACTCACTTCCTTGTTCAAACAGACCATAAGCCCCTCTTATGGCTAAAACAAATGAAGGGTGAAAACCCCAAACTGCTTAGGTGGTCCATTTCCCTACATGGACTTTACAGTGGAACATAGACCTGGGAGTAACCATGCCAATGCAGATGGACTCTCTAGGTACTTCCACTTAGAACATGAAGACTCAACTGGTCAAGGTTAGTTTAAAGTCCCTGTGTTTGGGGGGGTTGTGTAGGAGAGTAAGATCTGCTTCACATGGGTACCCCCACTTTTTGCTGATGCTTCACTGTTTTTCGACTTTAGTCTGGCTGGGGCCCTGCTAATCAGAACCCCAGCCTAGTTGCTTCCTCTCTAAAATGGTTTCCATGTACCTTAGGTACATCTCTGATTGGATTCTGGAGTGCCCTTATAAGTCCCTAGTATATGGTATACTATGTACCCAGGGCATAGGTACCCCAGAGGCCTACCAGGGGCTGAAGCATGTATTATGCCACCCCTGGGAAGCCCTCCAAAATGACACCACAGGCCTGCTACTGCAGCCTGGGTAAGGTGGTGCATGCACCCCTTACTGTGGTATAGGCTACCTATATCACTACCATTGCACACACATATAAACCTATAAGTCACTCCTATGGCAGGCCTTACCAATCCTAAAGGCAGAGTGCTTGGTTTTTATGTGAGAGGGTGCCTCTGCATGAGCAGAGCCCCTCTGCAGCGTTCGGAGTCAATCCTCTGGTGCTGTTTGTGGTACAGCCTGACCATATACTCTTAAGTGCATTATATCCTCGCGGTAGAATGCTAACTTTGGACTGGCTGCACCAAAACATGTCGTGTTTGGTGTCAAACACCTTGGAATACTACCCCCCCTCCCGCCAGTCCTGGCGGCGGGGGTAGCATTCCACCCTTCTAGAGGGAGAGACATGTACACACCAGCCTGCCCGGTATTAACTTTTCAGAGCCCTGGCATCACAAAATGGATGCCGCTGCCACAGACACGGGTCTGGCCTCCGGCTGCTGACCGAAACTCCGGCAGGGGAGGCCTGGACAATAGGTTTCCTGTCACAGGGAGGTGTAACCACCTCCCCAGACAGGATAGTGTGTATTGGGGCTGGGCGGGAGCACCCTCTGGTGCTTTGAAGTCCTGCACTGGGGGCACATTTGGTGTCCCTGTGCATAGTCCAGTTCAAACCGGTTGCAGGGGCTACCTGCCCCTGCTCTGGCGCGAAACTGGACAAAGGGAATGGGTGTAACCACCCCTCTTCCTTGACCCGCCCATAGGTGGGTCCCCAGAGTATGTCCAACCCCCTAACTTGGTATAAGTATGGGACCCCAGTCCTTAGGACTTTAGATATCCCTGGATGAAACTCTGAAGCTGAATCCTGGACCTTCGATGCTCTACATCAAGATTAGAGGACTGAAGATTCTCCCTTGGGGTCAAGGAGTGACTCCCCTGCTTGGCAGGCACCTAAGAAGCAATTGTCTGGTCTGCATCGCTGAAGCTCCCGCCGGACGCCGAAGTCTTTGCAACACCAGAGGTGGATTTCCAGACTTCCCCGAGTCTGCCCTGAGACCCCAGCGAAGCTGAGGCACGTAGCTGTTGTGGGTAACGTGGAACCGTGACCCCTGGACACCGAGAACTTTTGCAAGTGCATCCTCTTCCTGGTCTCCCACGAAGTTGTGCTTTGGGCTCCGAGTAGCCCCCGCCTCCAGCACCGACTGCACCGAAGATCACTGGCCTCCACTCCACGAGTGTCCTGTGAGCCAGCTCCAAGTGCGTCCACTCGAGGCTCCTTTGCGGTCGCTAGTCCGTTGGCTAGTGGGCCCTCCCGAAGGCAACTCTTCTTCTGCTTGGGCTTTCCTGGTTGCTCCAGACGTGCCCTGACTTACCCTCACTGGGTGAGTCCCCCAGACCTTGCTGGTCTGCATCAACGTCCTTTCTTTGTTTCCACGTGACTTGCCGTTGCCAAGGCTTGTTGGGTCCAATCCGGTCGCCGACACCGCAGCAATCGACAAACGTCGTGGGACAGCTCGAATCCAGCTCCTGGTTGTCGTTGACGCCTCCTGGACCTCGTGGCTGAAGAGTCAAGTCGACCGTCAACCTACCTGAAGCACCCGACATCGGTGGGCATCTGCTCATCGCCTTCCTGGTCACTGGCTAGTGACCCAGACTCTGTCCCCTCTGCTTTCAGGTCCTTCAGATCTTCGATCCACTCTTGGATCCACCCGGACACTTTCGACTTGGTCGCCAGCAGCCTGCTGCAGCAGATCGCCATTGAAAACGACGACGAAACCCGACGCCAAAAGACACCTATGCACCCGTCTTCCCTGGGTGAGGTAACTCGAGTACTCCGGTGCTCCCATGGGTATTGACTCTAGAACTGCCTAGTTCTAAAGGGGTTTGCTCCAAGTTCTCCTCTAAGTGTCCTTTCCTTTTAAAAATCCAACCGCGACTTTCCCCATAGAAGTCAACGGTGGCTCGCGGCTGTGTTCTCACACTGCACGCGTCCCCCGTGGGTCCCCAGTGTCACTACCTTGGGTGGTTCCTTGGGGTCCAAGCACTTCTACAAGCTCTAGGCCTTGTGTCTAGCTCAGTCGTGGTTCTTATACCACTTTTTTGGTATATGGTTTGGTACGCCCCTAGGGCTCAAACGTGTATTTGTGCTATTACTGTTGATATTTGACTAGTAAACTATGTACTTCGAACTCTAGCCTCATAAAGAGACTAGAGGGGTGTGTTTAAGACTAAATACATATATTTTATATCTATATATACCTGGTGTGGTCCTCTTTCATTTGGTCACTCAAGAGATTATAGACTGGTAAAACAAGCTGCTTTACATTCCTTCAAGACTTAGCCTGAAGGCTGCTCTCCATAGCTACCACTAGGATAGCTTTCAATAAAGGTTGTCTTTAACCTATCTCCAATAAGGGGTTGTTTGGACTGGTGCAAGGTGCCCACTATAATTAGTGGACAGCATATACCAGGCCAACTTCTCACATGTATCACCTAACTTAAGTGTCAATACCAGGGAAGTTATTTCTCTAGAGCTATGCCATTGGATTGAGCTCCTCCCCATGAGCCAGGCCTAAGCTAGTCCAACAGTGTACACGATTTGGAGTTCTAGATCCCACAGTATGCTCACCTCTTGTGTGTGTGATATCACGGGAATCCTCCATCTGACTCCAGTAAAATTGGAAAGTATCATGTATGATGCCCAAACAAAATGGTGGACTCTCAAACCCCTCTTTACCTCCATATGTAGTGGGGTACATTTGCATTCAACCCACTTCGTGTTTTTATTCAACTGCTCCATCTTCCTTAATAATCTGCATATTAAAGTGGATTAAGATTTCGAATCTGGTCTGATTTAATCATTATGTTCAATACTGCAGTCAACAGGGACTTACATAATGCTATATAAAAGGAACATCATTTGGACCAGGGCTTTTGTGGGGCTTGGATTAATAGAAAGAAGCCATCACTTTTTCAAGAGAAAACATTACCTAGGCTCCCTGATGACTTTAAGATCAGATGGCAGTGAAGTGGTTATCTTTTTTAAGCCTGGGCAGAATTTCAAACACGCCGAAGTAATTTTGGTAATTTTGTGTTACTCTTTGATGCAGACTTACCAAGAATAACGTGATTACGCCTGCTCAAGTAATTAATAGTAATTTGGAGACAAAAAATCCTACCGCAAGAGCACATTTAGCGCGAGTGGCTGCTCATGCTACTGTTTATGTTCTGTTACATTCTGTGCTACGAAACTAGCGCGACATGCTGGAAATTGGGGGGAAATCCTACCCCAAGTGCACATTTAGCAAGCGCTTGCTACTCCTGTTCTGTTCATTTAGCGCTATTTCTTAGCGCAAAATACATCTTCACCTCCATGCGAGGGGGCATTTTTGTGCTAAAAAATAGAGCTAAGTGCAGGATTACTCATTTCGCGCAATTCTGCGTAATCTTGAGGAATTTTCTGGTAATTCCACATGATTAGACTACACAGAACTACACAAGTCAAGCCCACCCCAAATATTTTTTGGGGGGGATTGTATACATTTTTATGTTATTTTTGATTACCTCACACCATACTGTTGCTTCTTAAACGTAATGTCGTTTTGGTGATCCTCTTCATGTTTCACGTGCACTTTTTTTCCGAGGTAGGTTTTGTGGCTTATGCCACACTATCAAGGATACGTTTGGGATTCCTCGAAGCAACCTGTTTTTACTTTTTGACGCTAGAAAGTTTTGTTTGTACAGGAGCTCGGCCACGCTCACCTAAGGGCTGGGGCCTCTCTTTCCAAAGCCTAACAATCTGCTTTCCTTCAATTATACATGCTTTCTCTAACTGGGCAGTTCTGAGAAGCTTCAAGATTTATGTATTTCCCTTAACTGTGGAAAAGGGCTGGAAGTGTAATATTGATTTTTTAGCTAAAAAGAACGATGCTAATGAAACTAAATAATGCGTGTGCCTGCACTGTTGCGAGTGATGCTATTAAGTAAGGATAAGTTGGCAGAAGGTCCCTAGAATAAGACTGTGTAAAGGATAATTGTTTTACTAGTAGTGTTGCAATCCTTGATTTCAGTATGCCAATTTCATGATTTTATTGCGATTGTCTGGCCATATTTTTATACTTTTCATATCCAGAAATGTTGTACCTGTGCTGCAAATGTTTCGTTGGTTTGTGTGAATTGGTAGAAAACAATTACAAAGGAAGTGGGAGAGTGTGGAAAAGAGAGCGGTATTAACAGAGAGAAAGAAATGAGCAGAGATGAAGAGTGTGAAGGGAAGAAAAAAATGAATAGTAGGCCAGAGTGAAGGGGAAAGGGACAGATGAGAGAGAGAGATAAGAGGTAAAGGGTGAACTGAGAGCGAACGAAGATTAAGGTGAAAGGATGAGAGAACAGACAGGAAAGAAAAAAGAAAGGCGGGGCGGTAGAACGGACAGCCGTGAGATATTGGTGTGGGGCAGAGAGGGAAAATGTGGATGGAAGAGAGCGAGAGTAAAAGAGACGTGCTCCTACTCTGCATGCTGGTGCATATGCTTTCCGTGCGGCACTGTCAGGGGTGAAGGGCAGCCGCGGACAGATTTAGTGCAATACCTTGCGACGGGGACAGCTTCGCTGTCATCCGAGGATTCCGAGCAGCGTGGGCACGTCCCACGGGCGCGGTTGCACGCAGAACAGGCCGTCAGGTGCCGCGGCGGGAAGACGTGCACGGCCGCCTCTGCGGCCCGCGAACAATGCAGCTTTTGTGGGGGACCGAAGGCAGCCGCCGTGTTGCATCACCTGCTGTGCTGTGCTCGATTCTAGGTACAGTGGTGCGTTTGTATCGGAGCCCTGCCACTCTAAGCTTCGCCTTCAAGGGAAGAAACACCATGAAGTCGTTGCTTTAGAGCTACGAAAGTTTTTTTGTGTCGATGGCAAAATAAAAGTGTCACTACATATATCTTAAGGAGTGACTTGCATCAGTTAGAAGTCTGACTCGCGCATTATGAGTAAAGTGAACGCAATTCTTCATTTCACAATGAAAACTGAACACAGTCACACAAGTGTTGCTCAAGCCTATTAGCCTAAAAATGAATAGATGCCGCGATAGATTAAAAAAACAGCCGACAGGTATTATTTAGGAAAATATAGCAAGGTCTTCCTTCAACTGTGAAGAGTCAGGCGTGTGCAGGGGACGATTTCAAATCCGAATATTTGTCGAATCCACAGAAATTCCAGCCTTCATTTGAAGGTGAGTTAGGACCACAGTACGAAGGCGGCTGTGGAGGGAGGGGGCACAGTGCCTATCGAGGCGCACCGAGCAGCGGCCGATGCCACCCCACCAGTGATCTCCGACAGCACGGGCAAAGCCCCTTCGTGCTCCTCTGCCAGGCTGGCCGGGCCCCGAGAGGTGCTGCCGGCAGTGACAGAGGGAGCTTACTGTCGGGGAATGTAGGCCAGAGGGGCTGAGCGCAGAAAAAGAAGTTCAATTCAAGGTCTCTGCACCCGAAGAGGGCGGCTCGACTGTGCACCTCTCGCCCACTCATATGGAGGGGTTCATTGTGCAATGTTCTCCCTTGAATAATCTTTATGTATATCAGGAAGCTAAATAGATGGGGTACATATACAACCGTACACAAATCCTTCCATCAGTTTGTGTGCTTCCTTTTTTAGCTGCAGCACCTTGGTATGTACACAGTTGTCAATCAATGTATCATTGAATCTATTTACTCATTTACAACTCCCGCGAATCTGCTACTGTGACTATCTGCTAACACACCCTCCTCCGATCTAGCTATCTTTTTGACTATCCGTGCTGCCCATCTAACCACCAATGAAACTATTATTACTCGATGTGTTTACTTACCAGGTTAGCTTCTGCATCTTGCTATGATAAAACTCCTCTCATCATTTAACTGAAGATGAATGGACCTACCTGGCGGACACGCCTAGCAGTAAACTGATGGAGCCATTTCCGCCTAGCAGTAAACTGATGGAGCCATTTAACATAAGCAAACGTGCTTGTTTCGTTGGGCAGGGGGCTCAGTGTTACCGGCACCCATGCTTCATCTCCAGGGTACTCCACGCAAGATGTGAGTCTATGAAACATGAGGGACATATCGGGAAGAGTATGCACCCTAGAAACCAAATGAATGAGACGGGCGACCCTCTGGTCAGGTCCCCCGATCCTCAGTTCCAGGAGAACACACAGACAGCTTGTACTGGAGCCGGGAGCGCGGTGCCGGAGTAAAGAAAACATGCATTCTCGCAGGACTGAGGCGACATGTAACAAAGGCTGCTTTTAACGCCGTCCCACGAGAGAAGCGGGCAGGCAGTAAACACAGTACGTCAGGGTATGCAATACTTATAAATACATCAAAGCAGGGTAGATACAGCCAAAGTTTTGCACTACGATTTTTGTAGTCTGTATGCAATGTAGAGACGATCATTAACTATAATATAAATATGATAATATTATTTACTTTTTATAAATTGCCGAGTTATCAATGTTGCACTGTTGAGCGATATTAGCACTCACCAAGTCATGAATCACATTAGAAGATTATCGATTTTATTTCCTACTGTTAAAAGAACATAGAATAGCACCACACAAAAATAAAATGGAATTAAACACGTTTGTTTCGTTCGGATTTTTGTTTTCAAACCCAGTTTTTTTTTTTACGCGTCCTTTTTCTTCGGGGCAGCAGTTTGTACAATGATGACATGTGTCAGAGTGAAACAGCCACAATATAAGATATAAAAATTTGAAAAATCAACATTAGCACATTTGCATCACAAAATATTAACAAAATGTGCCCGGTTGTTATATTAAGAAGAACAAAATCGTTCAAACGTTGGACCGACCAGTTTAACTATTTCCATATCTCCTCAAAAGAAAAACGGAATTATGGGGCAGATATTGAATTAACGGTTTAAATGTGCATATCAGCTCTGTGAAGAAAAAAAAACACAATTCGCCTGTTTCCCACGGTGGGTTGTAGGAGCGCGCCTTTCAACCAGGGATGTGTGTTTGTTTTTGCAAGATGATGTGTTTAAATAAAAGCCAGGCTTGTCTGTTCGCCCAGCTTCACCTCTTCTCCCCAGGGCTCGCACCTTCTTTCCAAAAGCCATCGCTCTGCGTGAATGGTGAGCAGGGGGGAGGCTGGGAGGTAATACAGCCAAAATGCTCTCCTGACACATTTTAAAGAGAAGATGCGCTGCGAAAAGAAACACCTTTTCCAAGGTTGGCACTTCAGCCAAATGACCCCTAATTAACCTTAACGAGATGTCTGATTTCAAGCCTTCTGCTACCACCACCGAACAGGGGTGTTTGATGTGAAGTGTGGAGCCTGTCCCTTTAACTCATGCACCCCCGCCCCCTCACTCCGACTTTTCAACGGGCAGGAAACATTCCCCAGGAACAATAAGGCGCAACAAAAATAGACCCTTCCGTCCTCAAAAGGAATCGCAGTTTGGTGTGCTGCAGGGACCTAACAGTTTGCTTCTGGGGTCGTCCAACTATTTAGACGCAGAGACAGGGCATGTGGGGTTCACGAGGTGTCACAGCGACCCCTGTACCCTGCAAGGTAAAGAATAGAAAGATCTAGTTCGTGCGGCATTACACTTTTAACCAACATCCCCTCGCAAACACAACTCTCTTTACTTAGGGCAGAGACTCGGGAGTCGTTTCGTCTGAAATTTGTGATATTTCACAATTTTGTATAGTTTCTGCGTCGTAAAATACCCGTCAAACGATGCAAGTAAATGAACAAATAATTGATTACACAATTTCTGCAGTGAAACTAGCCGCTCGTGAGCTCCCGGACATTGGCATTCACCCTTCCTGGCACTGTGAGGTATGTCTTAGCTTCTGTGTCAGGACAACACCTATATACACTTTGTGGGCTCATTCATGGAGAGGTGCAGACAAAGAGCATTGGTAAATGTTGGCAGAGTGTCTCTCAAAGGCGCCAGTTATGTTGCAAGAACAACCCCTGAAATGTTTGGTGAATAAAAGTATAAAATCCAATGACGCCTTTCTTGTATTATCTCTTGGATTAATCTCTTCAGTGTCCCTGGCCTGGTAACTTGGTCGCATGTAAAGCGCTCTGTTGCCCTGGGTGTCTAGTCGGCGCTATAGAAAACTGCTAATAAATACAGCTAATCTCTAGCACAGAGGCGGCAGTCCCATGCAAGACAACGTGAGAGAAAATGCGGGTGCTTTCTGCCGTGCTGTGTGTGTAGCAGAGATGACCAGCCAGAGGAGAGCATTCTAGGCAGGGCAGAGGGGAGAAACAGCTGCCCCTTCCGCACACCCGTTTGGCCCGCCAGCTGCTCAGCACCAAAAGGTGGAAGCGGCGGCGGGCGCGGGGTGTTGTTTTTACACTCTCGCACTAGTGTGGAGAGGTGGGCTGGAGACCGGGTCAGCTCCTCCCTTGCCGCGGGGAGAGGGCTCTGCGATGCCATTCAGGCTTGTCTGTTTGTTTTTGTTTATTTTTTCCCATGTGCTCTTGTCCGCGTGTTTCTCTTTCTTCATGAGGTGAGGGAGAGACAGAGAAAGACAATGGAAGGGGCCACTGTGAGTTGAAGCTGCCTATGACTACCCCTGCCCCTGCCCTGGTTCTGGAAGGCCTGTAGGCAATAAAAAAACATAGCTTTCTAGGGAGTGGTACATAGTGCTTGTTTAGGTGACCAGAATACCAAAGGAAAGAAGCACTACGCTTTATAGACCCCACTGCAGGCCAGAAAAGCAACACTCCTGACAGAAAGAAAAAAAAACTAGAACTGCAAGAAAATCACATTACAGTAACGTATGGAGGCAGCCAATAAATAGTGTATACCCCATGCTGTCCAGGGGCCGCCTCTTACATTTACCTGGGGAAGTGCAGGGCAATCGTAAGTTAACTTGAATGGTGAGATATCGTGGAGTCTTGACAACATTTCACCGAGTGCACTACAACGCGATTAGGGTGTCAGCCAATGGAATAAAGGAGATGGGTGAGAAGGGTCTGCTGGTTAAAACAAAGGGTATTCCAGGGAATTGAGCATCTTAGCTCAAACCCCAAACAGGCAGTATCAAAAAGGGCGTTTTTACTAAACCGTCTTGTTGGTAAGTTTTGATGGGGGAGGAGGGGTACCTGCGTTTTCCTTACCACTGGCTCGTCCTCTGAACAGCCTTCATCGTAAAGTCTCAAGTAAAAATGTACCTAGCCACTGCCCCCGGACGCCTCCTGCATAAAATTGCACACAGAAACCACTCGAGGGAAGCTAGGCGGTGTGTTGAATACAGTGCAGTGCATCTGCACACTGTGTGTATGTTTTGAAACCTTGCATGTGGCTGCATGTGTATTTAATGGTTATTCAGGAAGAAAGTGGTTGAATGAACGAATGGATGTGACCACAATGAAAAGACCTATCCTTCATTCTGCTTTGCGAGTCCCGGCCAATACCCAGTCTAATATAGACCTCCTGAACATGAGAGTATAATAGTGCAAGTACACTTGCTTCAAGTCCACACAAACAAATTCACCTACGATTGTCACTGAGGCTGTCCACTTCGAAAAGGCAAACGTTACCTCTATTTTTATTCATTCAAATGATCACGTGCTGCGGTGATCCTACAGAGGGAGACTTCCATGGAGATGCACTTTCAATATCACCATTGCTTGTTTTTAGCCGATAGATAGATAGATCATCTCTTTGTGGATATACAGATGTGCGTCACTATTTAGAAATGCAGTCAATAATATTCAAAAGGTAATGCACTGCGATCGACGTATCTTCTGAAATGTAATAAAACTGGTATATTTGGAACGGGTGAAGTAGGACTTCAAACCGCACCTGTGCATAGCAGGTGTTGCCACTACCAATGTTAATGGGAATTGAGGTATCGACCTCTGAAGGATGGCAGGCTGAGTCGACCTGGCTGGGTTTTATAATCTGACCGGCCTGTAGATCGCCGCACGTTTCAGCGCCAAGCGTTCAAGTCACTGAAAAGTGATGCGTTCTGCTATGAAAGTTTGTAAATAACGAGTTTCCGCCTGATTGAGACACGTTCTATGGCAGTGCCCTTGTTCACCATGAGTAAGTACTAAGTGTGATCCTTCATGCAGGTGACTCCCACCCAGCGCAGAGGGAGGGCTCATGTACTGCTGCCCTGGAGGGCTGACACACACAGACACGCATGTTGGCTCGGTGTGCGGCGGGGGAGGGTTGGAGCGTGTGTGGCCAGCTGCCCCGGTTCACTGTCTCACCCACTGCTTCTCGCGGACTCACAGTTCAGCTCAGCTTCCTATTGGCTCTCGGGAGGGGCGGTGGGCGGGGCCGCCTGGCCCGGGGAGCTGCGTAATAAAGTCCTAAGCTTGGTGACGGATGCTCAAAAGTTCAGCCGTTTTTTTTTGCCCTCATCTCTCTCTTCCCGATGCATCCCGGAGCAGGCAGCGCCTGTGGAAGGCTGGCACACAGACACTGACACATGCCACAGGGAGCTGAGCGCAGCCTGCCGACCCTGCGCTCTTCCTCGGGCCTCCCTTCAGCTCCAGTCCCTTGTTTGCACACTTGGACTAACTCTTCTGGGTGGAGAAGACGCGCGGGAGAGGGAAGAAAAACTTGCTCAAGAGAAGTTTTGGGAAAGTTTCTGTGCGGTTTCTGGGGCTGGGCGCTGCGCCTGGCCGGCGTGGCCGGGCACCCTGGACTGTCACCCCGCTGCCCTTGAAGAGGGCTCGGCAGAGGCTCGGGGGGGCCGAAGGAGGATCCCCCCACCATAAGACAAGCTGCTCTGGAGAGGAGAGGCTGAGCTGCCCCCCGCGGCCATGCAGGCGCGCTACTCCGTGTCCAGCCCCAGCCCCCTGGGGGTGGTGCCCTACCTGAGCGGCGAGCAGAGCTACTACCGGGCGGCGGCGGCGGTGGGCTACACGGGCATGGCAGCGCCCATGGGCATGTACTCGCAGCACGAGCAGTACGCGGGGGGCCGCGGCTACGGGCCCTACGGCGGGGCGCCGCCGCCGCCCATGCAGCCCAAGGACATGGTGAAGCCGCCCTACTCGTACATCGCGCTCATCACCATGGCCATCCAGAACGCGCCCGACAAGAAGATCACCCTGAACGGCATCTACCAGTTCATCATGGAGCGCTTCCCCTTCTACCGCGACAACAAGCAGGGTTGGCAGAACTCCATCCGCCACAACCTCTCGCTCAACGAGTGCTTCGTCAAGGTGCCCCGCGACGACAAGAAGCCGGGCAAGGGCAGCTACTGGACGCTCGACCCCGACTCGTACAACATGTTCGAGAACGGCAGCTTCCTGCGCCGGCGGCGCCGCTTCAAGAAGAAGGACGCCGCGGCCAAGGAGCCGGCGCCGGCCGGCAAGGAGGACAAGGAGCGGCCGCTGCTGGCCAAGGAGCAGTCGGAGCCGGGCGCCGCGCAGCCGCTGCGCATTCAGGACATCAAAACGGAGAATGGCGCCCCGTCGCCCCCGCAGGCCGCCTCCCCGGCTCTGCACCCCGTGCCCAAGATCGAGAGTCCGGACAGTAGCAGCAGCATGTCAAGCGGCAGCCCCTCGGGCCGCTCCCTCAGCCTGGAGGGCCCCGACCCTCAGCAGCACCCGCAGCACCCGCAGCACCACGGCCAGGGCTTCAGCGTGGATAACATCATGACCTCGCTGCGGGGCTCCCCGCAAGGCGCGGGGAGCGATCTCCTTGGCGCACCCAGGACTGGCATCCCTCCCTCCTTGTCCCTCAACTACTCGCCCGGCCAGGGCTCCCTCTACAGCTCGCCCTGCAGCCAGAACAGCAGCTCCAGCGCCGGGAGCTACCACTGCAACATGCAGGCCATGAGCCTGTACTCGGGAGAGCGCGCCGGCCACCTGGCCACCACCGCTGCCTCCACCGTGGACGACGGCCTGCCCGACTACTCCATCACCACAACCACCGCCGGCGGCCTGGGTGCGACCCAGGACGGCCACCACCCGCACCAGGGTCGCCTGGCCTCCTGGTACCTGAACCAGGCGGGGGACCTGGGCCACCTGGCTGGGGCGGCCGCCTACCCCGGACAGCAGCAGAACTTCCACTCGGTGCGGGAGATGTTCGAGTCGCAGCGGCTTGGCCTCAACAACTCCCCGGTGAACGGCAACAGCAGCTGTCAGATGTCTTTCCCCTCCAGTCAGTCTCTGTACCGCACCTCGGGGGCCTTTGTCTATGACTGCAGCAAGTTCTGACACAAACGGGCTCTGCAAACTTAATCTCTGTCCCAGAGAGCCCAAAACAGTCGCTAAACACTATGTACAGGGACATCAGGCATGTCTTGGTTTGTTTAAAAAAAGAACAGTGTTAACTCCAAATAACACGTAAGTTTCTTCATGCTTTTGAGAAATACTGTATTCTAAGTGTTATTTCAAAAGTCAAAAAAGGGACACGTTTGCGAAGGACTTGTTACAAAATGTAAATTGCAAAATAGTAATTTATTTTTAATGTGTAATAGGATGTTACGGACCAAACGCCAGACAGTGTTTCCAAGCTGACGTTGTGTTACCTAACACACTGACCTGTTCAAAAAAGGGAACTGTATTTATCCTGATTCTATCGATTTATCCTTTTTGTTGGAAATATTCGGAAGGTATTGCATTGTTTATTAATAAATTACCATTCCACTTGAATAATAAGAACGTCTGCTATTTTCCATAGCCAATCAGAGAGTCCGGTATTACTTTAGATGTAAGCACAGATCCACGCAGCCAGGCTTTGACTGCTGGTGAAAGAGGCAGGTTCACTGGTAAATAAACAAACATGTTCACAAAATAACGAAGGGGCGGGAGGGATGCACTTTACAGGACACCGATCTTACGGTGCCCACGTGTGTTTGCGTGGTGACACGCGGCGAGGTGGAATATTCACGTAGATGAACATTTAAAATCAGGCACAAGGGGCCTGGGTTCGGCTGCACTGAGCGCGAAGCCAGTTTTCAGAAGACAGGGTCTCGTATCCCCTCAGAAGAGAAACACATAGGGTTGTTCGTTGTGTTATTTATTCATTGTACTTCCCCTGCATGTATACAGCTGCAGAGAGTGAGGTTTGGGGACATCGAATGCTTTGAAGCTGTTCAGCTGTAATGTTCGTTCGGATTTGCAGAAAGTGTTTGCAGGGCCCACATGCACACACAGTGATACCAAATATCGGTTGATACGTCCACAGTTGGACCCACTGCCTGGCTATCTTGCAAGGACGCTACGCCAGTTTTGCTTCACTCATAGCAGGGAGGTTCCCGCAATTGTTTTCCGAAAACAACTTTAGTGGATGTTGTAATGATTGGGTGTATTAGTAGTCCAGTTTGCATCGGCTCATTTCCTTGTTTGAATAAACACACATTACCTTGTTTAATTTACAGTGCACTACTGAGGAATCCCTTTTTCCATTCTGACCTTAAGGAAATGCCCGTATCAATCCCCTCTCAATGATCTGGACTGTCAAACAGACTTTGAAAGGTGATTATATCATTATGGATGTTTAAGACCTCGGTTAACTTTCAAGATTACCCGGAGCCCCTATCTGCTGTCTTATCTAAAGACAACACTTAGCAGTAATTGTTCTCGCTTGTTATTGAAATTCAATCCTCGTCAAAGGAGGATTCCAGGCCCGTGAAAACTGATGGGAACCCGATGTGACTTCTGAACCGGCCGCTTCCTCCGAGATGTCAAAAAAACAAGTGTTTAGATTTTAATTTCGAGCATCTGACTGTCTCGTGCCTTAGGATCTTATCAGAATTCAGCCGAAATAAGTTTACTTGTTGACATAAAAACCTGGAACAGACCATTGTAGATTAATTTTAGTTTTAAGGCAACATAGATATCACTTCAAACTCACCCAGCGCTAAATGAAAACGATTCCCGTCCACGACAGGTTTCATGGAAGTTGCCCTATTTCGTCAAGTCAGAACAAGCAGGTAAGGTAGAAGGGTCTAGGCAGAATTTTAATGACTGCTCGTGTCCAAGGGGGGACACGCAGAACGATAGAACTATACTTTTTAGTCCCCGAGTTTTCAGTCTAAACACCGGAACGTGGTAAAGACGTATCGATTTATGATCGACTATTAATTACATGTGAGCATTTCATGCATGTTTAGGATCGCAATGCACATCATTTGAGCGTCCTCGTAAAGCGTCTTCACGTACCCAGATCTTAATTCATACATAAGCAGAAGCTTCCAGGCGACCTGTTAACTCGAAGGTGTGAGAAGATGCCAGGGTTGCATGGATTCAGATGCCTAACCATCTCCCAATCCAACAACGCCCTTCCACTCTGCAGTCAGGTACCAAGAGGTGCCCATGGACGCACACAGGTCCTGTTTTATTTACTGTGGCCGTTCTATGCATGTTTACTCCCCTGTTGTTGCCAGTGTGTGCAAGACAGTACTCCCCTGTTGTTGCCTGTGTGTGCAAGACACTAGATCCACACAACAAGGACCAGGGACTAACAGGATCATAAATCGTGAAGGGTAATCAATAGAGGGGGTAGAAAGGTGTAGACACCTCCGCGCTAGCCAACGCTGGAGGTGGAGCAATAGGGAGGGGGAAACAAACAAACACACAACATAACAAGTGAACAAATCGTGTGGGATATCGAAGGTGACATTTTAGCAGAGTAGTAGGGCTCTCTTCACTAGTAGCCATTACCACCACCCACCGGTCCGACGAGGACCATGTTTTGTGTCTGGACAGTGTACCCACCATTAAAGATAGAGTAGGGACACACTGTTACCAGCTTTTTAAATTTTTCTCTGCCACATTTTTCACCTTCGATATCCCACACGATTTGTTCACTTGTTATGTTGTGTGTTTGTTTGTTTCCCCCTCCCTATTGCTCCACCTCCAGCGTTGGCTAGCGCGGAGGTGTGTTTAGCAGGCCCTATGATGAAGCATGACACAGCTTGCTGTGTGTGAGGGCAATTTTATACACACTGCTTGTGCCCTTCTCTACACCTTTCTACCCCTCTATTGATTACCCTTCACGATTTATGATCCTGTCAGTCCCTGGTCCTTGTTGTGTGGATCTATAGCTTGTAGGAGGGTGACCAGGGATTTATCCTCTTACCTCTTTCTTGTGTTATTTTTTTGTGCAAGACACTAGCCTGACCCAAGAACAAGGAGACAGGTGAAGAGGTCGGACCCTCCGCGGCAGGCGATGCAGTCTATTTTCGTTTGGAAACGTGCACGATGCAGTCTTTAACAGCCTATAGAGGCGTGGTCCCGGGGTTCATAGATCCCTTTGACTCTTGGCTACGCACCCAGTTACATTACAGCGTCCTCTGGGCTCAACCAATCTTTAACAGTGGAAAATGCTCAACTCTTGGCTTTCTCAGATACCGCACTTTACAGTAGTTGCTATTGTCAGCTGAAGGCGAACTCACCCAAGCACCTATTGCATCGTTTTTATGCTCCCAGGCCCTTGTAGTTATGTTATCCGAATGTCAGCAACGTCTCCATTTCCTGTTTCACAAAAGGAACAAATTAAATGCGTGTACGGCAATCATCCAATTAGGACGCCCTTATTACAGTAACGCGTGTTAAGGAAGACAAATATGGACTTCTACAAACAACAGGCATTCATTATATATGCACATACATTTAAAGGGAACAGAAAACTGAGGCTAGCTGAAGCAATTCGGACTGAGGCCCAGTACTAGGCTTGTTTCCGGTACGCTGGCACGTGTCAAGTGTGCGGGTCGCCCAGTACAGTACTGTTTTCAAATTAATTTTGGTGCTTGCTGTTTGGTGCCTTATAACAACTGAACAAATCACTAAACTAATAAAATACAACAAACAGGCGTGGCTGAACTCTGACTCCGGGCATACGAGATGCCAATCTATTCCTGTGTGACAAAGAAGGAGTGCTGATAGTCTGGGCTCTTAAACGCACCGGGCAGCACATAATGTTTCCGTCTTAGGGCACACATTTCTAACTGAGAGGAGGGTCTCTCCCGAGCCTCTGGTCTCAGCAGCAGAGCAAACCGTGCACGGTGCAGAGGGAGGGATGTGAAGCTGCCCGCAGGGTGTACAGTTCCCCTCACCCTGAGTATCACAACGAAAAATCATGGGGCCCCTGCAGAATGTGACGACGGGCTCCGGAGTCTCCCAACACTCACAGCTATTCACTGGCATTGGGCAGAAAGGGAGCCCCATGAAGGATTGCCTCCATGTCACGCCCAGCCCACCCCCAGAACGCAGAGGTAGCGCTCAATTCGCTCAAAGGTGTGTCTACAACTAAACTGACTCAATATAAAGACGTCCCTCGGCCTGTAACCGATACTTTTATAAAGGCGAACCACAATAACCGGCACGTCCGTTTTAATTTTCGTTGTGTCACTTTACACCACCCACCATAGATCTGATTAAAAGGCACTTCGCTTTACTAAGATAAATGCAGTACGTACACACATCCTCCCAGAGGCCCACATGTGCTTTGTAGAATATTGTAAGGTATATGGGGGAGCCTGTATTAACTTGGGGTTATGTTTAAGACGTTATTTACTTTAGGGTTATGTTTAAGACGCTGAGATTTCTAGTCATTGTAAGTTGAAACTAGAATATACATTCAATAGGAGTGCTACGTCTTATTTCGCACTTTTGTGGGAATCGTGAGTTATGGCTGAACAGATAACGCGGGTACAGATGTTTATTCCGCATTTCAATAATCATTGCAACTCGCACTACAAGTTTCCGATTTTAAATGACTATAATAATACATGCCAAACATACGTTTTCTAACATTGTGACACGTATTTCGATGTACAGTGTATGCAAACACCATCCATGAGTTTGTGTGCTAGGGCGTTTGAGCACACGTACTTCCACAAAAGTACACATTTTTTCATCGAGCATTTTCGTCTTTTACCCATGGACGAGCTACACAATAGTAGACCATGCCAATCCAGAGAGCTCCATCCCTGTGTCTGCCCCAGAAGCCTCAAGCTATTTCTAAGATTGTCAGGGCGCATGTCTGTTATGGGATCCCTAGTAGCTGGCATCACTCCCTGCACACGCAGTGCATGGGTTGATAGAGAAACGATCGTCTGCATGTTATTTCTCATAGTAAGAGGATTTATACATGTTCTACTACACAGAAAACACATATTTTTCAAAATCTCTCTTGAAAAGCACAAAACCGCAGGATGCAGAAGAAAAAAAAACGATCTAATATTAACAACTTTAAAGCCCTTAGCAGAAATTGCCCGGAAAGGGAATCTACTACAAATATCACATGGGCTTTCTTATGACACGATCAACTTTAAAACTGTTTTAACGTAAAGAATAATTGACGGAACGCCAACGCCGTTTCCTAATTAAAAAAGTGTGGGGAGGAGATGCACCTCTGCGCGTGTGCACAAGCTCGGATGCACCTTCGGTGATGTCTCTCGGACAAGCGTCCCTCCTGCTGGACCCCTTATCCCCGATGCCACTGTGCGATCCTGCCTCTGGCGGGCCATGCGCGTTGTCTTCCAAGTCCACAGCGCCATTCATTCCTTTCCAGAGCGATAAACAAACGTCCCGTTAGTCCGTGATTGATGTCCCGTGCAAGGAAAGTAAGCCAGGGCAGGAAGGAATAAAACTCAATCAAAGCAGTACAATCATTTTTCAGGGGTCATGAAGAGGCAGGCTTGTGTCTGTGTGTTTTGGGAGGGTAAATGGGACCGAAAATAGCACATTTGCAACATTATACACTGTATATTGCCGGACAAGTGCACTGATTATCATTTTTTGATTTTATTTTTTAGAAAGAGATCCTGGCATATACAGTACAGATTGCGCCATCAAATTATGTTTACTACTCAGTGCGATTGTTGGTTATATGAAAGTGTATTCCTCCATAGAGAATGAAAAATGGTACACTGGGTCTTTGAGTCCTGTAACGCATGTTAAACGATTGCACTTTTGGTTCACGTTTTCCACGACAGGTCTTTCAATACCTATGGATGTGGTGTAATAGTAAATAACTCGGGGCCGGTTGTTGGACAAGTTTAAAAAAAGCTTTGATTTGGATTACACCTCCTTTGAAAACACGTCTGTCTCTTGATGTGTGATTAAGAAACCAATAGAGTGTATCGGTAAAAATGTTTCAGCAAAACATGTTGTATCACATTGGAAACAAGACATCTTGGTCATTACGAATTTAGGATCCTAGTGGTGGGAGTTTAACGGACGTTCATTTTCTGAGGGCAAGGAAAAAGTGCTGCCACTAAATAATAGAAAACGTGTCTAGGAAGCAAAAACGTAATTCGGAGTTATTATAACCAAATGTCAACAATTACACGGAATACTACTAAAATTCAAATCTGAGAAAACATATGCTTGAACTTTTTTTCCCCAAATGTAGCTTTGGTTAATAGTTAATAATCTGAAAAAACGGTCTAGATTGATTGGGTATGATAGCTGCGTTTTTTATTGGGTAAATTAATTTTACTCTTTTCCGATTTAATTTGCGTCATGCTGTTCAAACACGTTTTAAGTGAGCTAGGCACTGCGCTGTGTTAAGGAACCTGCATACCAAGAATAGCGACGGAGCAAGGAAGGCCATGTGAATTTATGTAGATTATGCATTTTACATTTTCCTCTCTGTGGACCAGTGCCAGTTGTAAAGAGCAAAGCCTCATTTTGATAGTAAGAACACCTGAAAAAACAAGAAATGAGCTAAGCGTGTTTTGTCGTATATGCCGTGAAATTTCTAGACGGGACATTACATATTTCGGGGTGCATGCTATTGTTACAAATATCTTGCACTTACATACGAAAACCATTTATGGGTATGACTTTATAACACAGAAAGGTAGTGGACAGCTCGAAACATCTCTTGGGTACCAGAGGTAATGTGTTTTGTAGTTCTGCATCAGGCGCAAGTATGAATTTTCTTGCCCTACATGAGAGCAAGAATATCTACAACTGAACATGAAAAACTGTAATTTAGTAATCGGCAATGAGAGGCCATCTCAGCGAGAGTGTTATGGATTTGAAAACAAGTATAGACATCCTTATGTGAACAGAGACAGATGTGTATGACATCATTTATTAATAATATGCAGCAAATTGCATCAACATATTTCAGTAAATTACGCATAATCGTGTATAAAAATTAAACAACTTGGCCAAAAAATACATATGTATCAGTCGATAATGCATTAGAGAAACAGTCCTGGCATTTGCACCCAAACAATAGTACTCCCGAAGACAACAGAGAATTAGAAGTGTTATAACGCTGTGTCACCTGGGTGATACACAAGCATTTGTTATCAGAGAGTAAATCAGCGAGGTAGAGAAACATTTACATTAACAAGGGGGGAAGGGAACAGTTGCTTTTTTAGGGAATTGGTAACAGGTGTATTTACGTCCAATTTGGCCATTGTACTAAGCTAATGAAAAACAAAGTCTGCTGACCTTCTTTGTACTATCACATCCCGTCAATGTCCAGCACGTTTGTAATACATTTGTGAAAGGATGATTTTCGAGGATGTCCACACCATAAGAACTTAGCAGCTGCCATCCAGGAAAGTGGACAATGCAAATGCACCACATCAAGGAATACGCGTTAGATAATATATTGAATGTCATGTGATAAAAGGACATTTCACTTTGGAGGGGGCTGCGGGACGCCGCCAGTTCAAGCTGTTAATTTCGAAATGGAACCTCGAGAGTGAAATATATAACTCCATATATCACTTCTCTTCCGAGTCTGGTGTCAAGGTGGGATACATCTGTACTTTCGATTTGCTAGTCAAGCAAGAAGTACTCTTGACAGAAATGCCATGGTGGAATACGAGGTTTCCCTTCAAACGATATACATGTCTGTGTATGTGGCCTGTAAGTGCAATCTGTGGGGTCCTGCATTTGCAAATGAAAATAGGAATACATTCGCGGCAGAGTCCGATGACAGAAATATCACCATTAATGAAAGGACAGGATATCATCGCAAAATAGGATTTAAACATGAGGTTAATTTAAAGTGAATAATACCGAACACGAGGTTTAGTGAAACTTTAAAAACATGCGCAGTGGTGAAACTATCTTCACGTTGTGCCCTACAAACATCCCTAAAAAATGTTCACTTGTCACCGGGTTGGGGGGGGGGGGGGTAGCTTAGGAGTGTGACCACAAATACATTTCATAACAACCCATTCTTTCCCCAAGAGCAATTGCTGAAACACTACATGCGTAGGTTTTAGTCTTACACGTTCAAAATTTGAAAATCATAACTTGCTTGATTCGTTGTAGTATATGTAGATATATATATATTTCATGGTATGTTTGGAGAACGTGAAATGGAACATATGACAAGGCGTCGCTAGTATTAATACCCCTGAAATAAAGCAATACACGTCTACAGATGTATCAATGCAAATACTTGGTATTCTCCACACTTAGTGAACATTTGCTCACACATCACCCCCAGAAACACAAAGCGGCTCTCGCCACTATGGCGTAAAACTGGGATGCTGAAATGCTGTTCCTACTTGAATTTACCTGAAATTGACTGGACGGTGAAGATAACTAACTACAAGGGCCAGAAAATAAAAGAGATCAATAGCCAAAAATAAAAAAATACACAAAAGCCCCCTAGGCAGCTGTCTTTTTACTTTGCTGCCTTTTGAATCCCTTATGTTTGTGTAAAGGTTCTGAAACCTTCTCCAAGGCCCTGTCGACTAAAGTACCCACGGCGGTCCCACGAGACCTGTCCCGCAAGCAGGTCAAGGCCTGCTTGTGCTCCCGAAGAGCCTCACGGACATGGCCGCCGCAGCTCTACTGATACGGCTGAGCGCCGATGAGTGACGCTCTTATCGCCGTCGGTCACACTCGGGTCACTCCTGCCCGCCGGACTGGTCCCACCTCGCATGATAACAAGGCCCGAAAAAAGGCCGCAGCCCAGAGTGCTTCTCTAGACGCCCACGGCTCTGACTCGCCTGGGCACCACGGTCCCCTGCGGTCCGTCTGGCTCAGAGGCCCGATAGAATACTTAAAGCGCCACTCCGGCGCTCTCCTGAAAAACCCAAAACCTGCCTGACATTATTTACTGCGCCACTTACTATGCAGGCCTTCTGTCGGACTGAACCACGTTCAGATCTCAGGTGCGTCCTACTGTACGTCACAACGCGTCTTACCCGCCGCGTGGCCCGCGTCACCTAACGCACAGCTGCGCTACAACCCTGACTGTCGTTTCGGATGCCTGTCTACTCCGTCGTGTCTGCCCTCGAAGCTTTAACATAAACCACCCTGTGTGTCAAATTTCTGAAAGATCGCCTTCGATACGACAAATGCGTCACGACGGTCTGTTGTATACTGTAGAGAATGCTGCTGGCGTTATGTTTTTTGTTCATCCCTTCCCAACCTGTTACGTCACAACGCGCTGTCTTGAGAATACTCGGCTTACGTCATAATCATCTAAAACGCTCCTTCCGCGTTTGCGCCGCAAGCTCCCTCTGCGTCATATTCTAGGGCTTTAGTTATTGCGTCCCAACGCTACCTCTGTGTCACCTTCCAAGCAGCACCCTCTAAACAGGTGTACCCTGCTACAACGTACCTGCCTCAAGCTGTCAACACTTGGCTGGCGGGCCTAGTGCATCGTTGCACTATGGCCACATTTTATGACTTCATAGTGGCTCTTCTCAGACCTCCGCCAATTTTAGTTCTTATTATAAACCTAGGGTGTCATAAGGTTCGACTTGGCCGTGTCACAGCAAGGCCTCAGTTTCCTGGTTCGGCTCCTAGCGTCTCTGCTTGTCTGCCTTGTTGGCCTCTGTATCAAAGGTCCAAGGCTAAATTAAAACCCGTAGCATGCACCGGCGGTATCGCGAAGGTAAACCTGGGGTCAGGGGTACAGCCTTCAAAATCGTGAGATTGAGTCGATAATTGGGTAGGTGGTGAGGGTTTACCCTTGCAAGTTCACGCCTCCTGCAAGGAGCCACTAGAGTAGACCATAGCCGGGTGCTGATCTTCGGTATCCCTAAATATGAAGGGTTAATAGGGATTTCTGTAGCGACCAAGCAAGTGGGAGGTACACACAGTTTTGCTATCACGTTAGGCTAAAAATGACATCTTTTATTTTGTAGTGATTACATTACTGTCCGAAACGGTCCCCTTTTCAATTCTGAGAGCAATGGATTTGGTCCCATAGTTAGGATAACGACGAGAGTTCACCAAACAATAAACAAGGATCCTACACACGGTAGATTAGTTATTTAGTGCTTCTTTTATCTCCGGAAACGGCTGCACAGGCCACGCGCGACCCTGGAATGGCTGTTTTTGGGGCTGAATTGGCTGCGAGGAAAGGCAGCCCATTCAGTTGTGGAAGCCGTTTACCTTTTAGGCACATACACGAATTGTTGCAGAGGAGACAATTATATTCCCATGTACTATTCATGACCATGGAGTTCGGATTTATTTTATGAGTTGTTCTTAACCGTCTATAATACGAATTGCTTTTTACTCAATATATTCAAATAGATTTGGTGTAAAATTGTTTTCCTTTTAGAATACGGATGAAAACAATGTAACAAATCACGAAAAGAAAATTGAATTAAAAATCCAATTAAACACAGATGGGCGTTTAGTGCTACGTTTGTAATAAAGGTAAAAGTTAAATCACACAAATAAACACACTTAGCTATTTAGAAATCAGTTTGAAAACTTGTGATCCATTTTACGGCAACTGAGGCCCTGTCTTTATCATACAATAAAATATTAGGATAGAATTATTTTCCAACCGATTACGCCTGAAAATATTTTTTTTGCATTTTTGTATATTTATTGGCAGAATATTTACATAGACTTCTCATGCAGTCAGAGACAAGTTTGCACTTTAAAAGAACAGTAAATTGAGCCTCTGTTGCCTCTGCCATTCGGTTTAGTACTGCAGCACAAATATATAGGTGTGCAACAATATAGTACAGTGTGGTGGCTGACCCCTTCTTATCTACTCAACCCTACCCTCTCTAAAACATTTTTTATTTCTGTATTTAAATTCTTTACATTGCATTTCGTTCAGGGATACAATCTAACCTGTTTTGTTCTACTGCTCCCGTCATCTGAATACAACTCTTGATTGCTCGGAGAGAGCCCAAGAGCAGGAAATATTGATTAAACGTCTTTGCAAATGTTGTCCCTCACCTATCCCCTTAAGCACCATTAGCCCCCTTTCTTACTGAAACCAGCCCACCGACCCCTCTAATTCCAATCAGCTCACCTTCAGCAGACATGGTACTCCTCCCACACACAGCATCACCATTCCTCAACTCCTGCCTTCCACCCCCAGGGCACACTTCATCTGAAGGCAGTCCTGAACTTCTACCTCCCACCTACAGGGGTGACTCCTTAAGTGAACTAGCAGTTCGCAGCTTAACCGTTCATCTTTCTCATTTCATGTCACCCGCTATCAGGGGTAGGTGGCATCTTTCTCATTTCATGTCACCCGCTATCAGGGGTAGGTGGTCTCTCCCTTTCCAGGATCACTCCCAGTTTCTAAATTCGTGGCACTCACTGGATTGCCTCTGGAATGCTTTTCCAACTTCACCAGCCTCTCCTAGATTGAGCATTACTATAAACAGGAATGCATAGTGGCTACAAACGTCATGCCTATAAACATTATGGAGGTATATTTTTTCAGTACAGCAAGTTCTGCACCAGTCCCATTCTGGTGCCTTAGGCTTTGGCAAAACCTTTCCTCTGGTCATTTTTAAAATTACTATATTACCTAAAACAGTGCAAGACAATGCTGATAACTTACAGGAAGGCATTTTATAAAGGGTAGGGTGGGGATACAATACGAAATTACTGTGATCCCAGTTAAAGCACAATATGCCCATTAATTTTTAGGAAGATGTGGGCAGCAGGGCCTGTGTGGCATTTTAGGCACAGCTTATCAGAAACACTATTGTTTTAGAAAAAGAATGTCAGTTAAAAAAAATAAAATCAGTGGGTATCTTTAATGCTCGTGAAATAGAACTGGCAAGGGCGTGTTTAAATGATGTTCTTCTAAGCCAGTGCTGGTTCAAGCAAATACCTGTGTTCATGAAAGAAAACATTGGTTCTTTCCAGCTCTTTGGCGTGGCTTCCAAAAGAGACCGTTCCCAAGCCTATAATTAAGACACAAGGTTGCACTTTGAGTTACTGCTTGAAGATTTCAATGCTTATCACTGTCTCTTGCGCTGACAGTTACATAAAAAAAGCTGGAATGGCCTGCAGATACCTCAGCCGGTGATCATTCCTGCTACAGCGCACTCAACATTTTACTATCACTTCTAACGCCAGGGAAGAACCCAGAAGGTAACATAAGATGGAGGAGGAGGGTGAGCTATCTGGGCTCCTGCTCCTCTATCTTCCAGAGGATCGTAAGCTTTTTAGAAAAGGACAATCAGGTGGAATGTGCCTTCTGAAGACACACGTACTCACGTTGTGTAAAGGGTGTTATTTCTAACCCGTGCTGCAAAACTATGAAAACGGCACGCTTCAATTTCTTTTACAACGTTCTATGGATCACTCAAGAATGGTTAGTGGATGGGGTGACATGTGGCCCCATACATTAGTAAAACAACGACCTTCCAATAGACTTCTTTAACGCAGGGATAGCACCACTGCTTCTTTCCAGACCCATAAACGGTTGCAGGAGCGTTTCAGTGCCTTGTAGGGATCACCGAAAGTAAGTACACATTTATATTTTTTCTCATTTGACATATTTTGTAAATGCTCACAACCCCTTGTTTGCCCCTAAAGTAGGTTCCATTTTTTTTAGTCATTTGTTTAATTGTGAAATGAAAGCCACATTAAAACGATACAATATTGTATGAATAAACTGTCAGTATTCAGCCATGCATATATAAATTATCATACAACTTATTAATGGTCGGTGTTGAGGGTAGGTGGTTGGTTGGTGGGGGGGGGGGAGTGTGTGTGCACGTGCGCACACACACAATATATACAGGGCTTCAATGTCCTCTCCACCAGGCTTATTTTTTTCACGTTTCTATGATTGTCATATACTAAAAAAAAAAGATTATGACTTAAAATTCTTACAGATGATGCATAACAATAAATGACTCTTCTAAAACAGCTCTGAAAACATAAGCTAAAAACACCAGTTAAGATGACAAAGCAAATTGTATCTCAAGGCCACCTTAACCCCTTCGCTGCTAGGCCTTTTCCCCTCCTGTGCTAAGCCTTTTTTGGCTATTTGGGGTAGTTCGCGCTTAGGCCCCTGTAACTTTTTGACCACATAACGTATCCACGCCAAATTTGCGTCCTTTTTTCCAACATCATGGGGATTCTAAAGGTACCCAGGGTTTGTGGATTCCCCTGGAGGGGACCCAGAAATTAGCCAAAATACAGCTAAATTTTGGTTTTTGGGGAAAAATGCGAAAAAGGGCTACAGATGAAAGCGTCTGGTTTTTCCCTGCAAATGGCATCAAAAATGGGGTTGTGGTGCTGAAATCACCATCTTCCCAGCTTTCAGGGACAAGCAGACTTTTGTCAGAAAACCCAAATTTTTACACAGTTTTGGCATTTTTCTGGGACATAGTCTATTCTTGCTATTTTTTGTGCTTTCAACCTCCTTCCAGTTAATGGTAGAAATGGGTATGAAAGCAGTAATGGATCCTGGAAAGCCGTACATTTCTGAAAAGTAGACAAAATTCTGAATTCAGCAAGGGGTCATTTGTGTAGATCCTTCAAGTTTTCTTTATAGAAACAAACAGTTAAATATAGGAAAAATTGAAAATTAGTTGAAAAAATCAGCCATTTGTGTCAACGTTTTCACCTGTAACTTCTAATTATGACAGCTATTTGAAAGCAATATACCGTTACATCCGCTGGACCTTTCTGGTTGTGGCGATATATAGGACTTGTAGGTTCACCAAGAACCCGACGAACCCAGAGCCAATAACTGAGCAGCGTCTTGCAATGGTTTTTTATTATGTACCGGGTATATAGCAATTATTCTGGGAAAATTTATACATGGAAAAATCGGTATGAAAGACACCTATGTATTTCTGAAATGGGAACAAAATATAGAGTTTAGAAATAGTAGATATTTGCACATTTCCGAAATTGGGAGTACCCAGGAGCATGAGAATTATAGGACATTTTTCAAAATGACTTCTTTTTTACACATTGTCTTTCATTTGGAAGGCAGAAATGCATCAAAAGTCAATAGATAATAACAGTTGCTCTACAATTTTGTGTTACCCTAAGTCTCCCGATAAAAATGGTACCTCACTTGTGTGGGTAGGCCTAGTGCCTGCGACAGGAAACGGCCCAAAACGCAACGTGGACACACCACATTTTCACAGTGAAAAATGACCCTTTTTTGCAAAGTGCCTAGCTGTAGTTTTTGAACCCTAGCTCTGCCGGCACCTAGGGAAACCTAGCAAACCTATACATTTTTGAAAACTAGACACCCAGGGGAATCCAGGATGGGGTGACTTGACTGGCTCTCACCTGGTTCTGTTACCCAGAATCCCTTGCAAACCTAAAATATTGTCCAAAAAAACAAATTTTCCTCACTTTTCTGTGGTGGAAAGTTCTGGAATCTGCATGGATCCACAAAATTCCACCCACCCCGCATCCCCCAAAGTCTTTCGAGAAAAACGGTACCTCACTTGTGTGGGTAGGCCTAGTGCCCGCGACAGGAAACGGCCCAAAACACAACGTGGACACACCACATTTTCACAGTGAAAAATTACCCCTTTTTTGCAAAGTGCCTAGCTGTAGTTTTTGAACCCTAGCTCTGCCGGCACCTAGGGCAACCTAGCAAACTTATACATTTTTGAAAACTAGACACCCAGGGGAATACAGGATGGGGTGACTTGACTGGCTCTCACCAGGTTCTGTTACCCAGAATCCCTTGCAAACCTAAAACATTGTCCAAAAAAACACATTTTCCTCACTTTTCTGTGGTGAAAAGTTCTGGATTCTGCGTGGATCCACAAACTTCCACCCACCCCGCGTTCCCCAAAGTCTTCCGAGAAAAATGGTACCTCACTTGTTTGGGTAGGCCTAGTGCCCGCAACAGGAAACAGCGAAAAACGCAACGTGGACATACCACATTTTCACAGTGAAAAATGACCCTTTTTTTGAAAAGTGCTTAGCTGTAGTTTTTTAACTAAAGCTCTGCCGGCACCTAGGGAAACCTAGCAAACCTATACATTTTTGAAATCTAGACACCCAGGGGAATCCAGGATGGGGTGACTTGACTGGCTCTCACCAGGTTCTGTTACCCAGAATCCCTTGCAAACCTAAACAATTGTCAAAAAAACCACATTTTCCTCACTTTTCTGTGGTGGAAAGTTCTGGAATCTGCGTGGATCCACAAAATTCCACCCACCCCGCATTCCCCAAAGTCTTCCGAGAAAAATGGTACCTCACTTGTGTGGGTAGGCCTAGTGCCCGCGACAGGAAACAGCGCAAAACACAACGTGGACACACCACATTTTCACAGTGAAAAATGACCCTTTTTTTGCAAAGTGCTTAGCTGTAGTTTTTGAACCCTAGCTCTGCCGGCACCTAGGGAAACCTAGCAAACCTATACATTGTTGAAAACTAGACACCCAGGGGAATCCAGGATGGGGTGACTTGACTGGCTCTCACCAGGTTCTGTTACCCAGAATCCCTTGCAAACCTAAAAAGTGTAAAAAAACAAATTTTCCTCGCTTTTCTGTGGTGGAAAGTTCTGGAATCTGCATGGATCCACAAAATTCCACCCACCCCGCGTTCCCCAAAGTCTTCTGAGAACAATGGTACCTCACTTGTGTGGGTAGGCCTAGTGCCCGCGACAGGAAACGACGCAAAACGCAACGTGGACACACCCCAATTTCACTGTGAAAAATGATCCTTTTTGGCAAAGTGCCTAGCTGTAGTTTTTGAACCCTAGCTCTGCCGGCACCTAGGGAAACCTACCAAACCCACACATTTCTGAAAAGTAGACACATGGGAGATTCCAGGGAGGTATGGCTTGCGTGGATCCCCCAATGTTTTCTTACCCAGAATCCCCCAGAAACCTGAAATTTTGCTGAAAAAATGACTTTTTTCACACATTATTGTGTGGGAAAGTTGTGGCATCACCGGGCTGACACAAATTTCCTACCACCCAGCATTGCCCCAGGTCTCCCGATAAAAATGGTGCCTCACTCTGGTGGGAGGTCCAAGTACCCGCGTCAGGCAAGGGCCCAAAACGTATTGAGGCGACATCAAAATTGCCTATCAGAAGATGACCTGGTTTTGCAAGGGGGGTCCCATGACTTTTTGGCCCGGGGCTCGGCGGCCACCTAGGGAAACCTAGCAAACCCACACATTTCTGAAAAGTAGACACCCGGGGATTCCAGGGAGGTATGGCTTGCGTGGATCCACCAACGTTTTCTTACCCAGAATCCCCTGCAAACCTGAAATTTTGCTGAACAAATCACTTTTTTCACACATTTTTGTGTGGGAAAGTTGTGGCATCACCGGGCTGACACAAATTTCCTACCACCCAGCGTTCCCCAGGTCTCCCGATAAAAATGGTGCCTCACTCGGGTGGAAGGCCCAGAGTACGCGCGACAGGCAAGGGCCCAAAACGTATTGAGGCGACATCAAAATTGCCTATCAGAAGACGACCTGGTTTTGCAAGGGGGTCCCATGACTTTTGGCCCAGGGCTCGGCGGCCACCTAGGAAACCTAGCAAACCCACACATTTCTAAAAGTAGACACCGGGGATTCCAGGGAGGTATGGCTTGCGTGGATCCACCAACGTTTACTCCAGAATCCCCTGCAAACCTGAAATTTTGCTGAAAAAATCACTTTTTCACACATTTTTGTGTGGGAAAGTTGTGGCATCACCAGGCTGACACAAATTTCTATCACCCAGCGTTCTCCAGGTCTCCCGATAAAAATGGTGCCTCACTCGGGTGGGAGGCCCAGTACGCGCGACAGGCAAGGGCCCAAAACGTATTGAGGTGACATCAAAAATGCCTATCACAAAACGACCTGGTTTTGCAAGGGGTCCCATGACTTTTGGCCCGGGCTCGGCGGCCACCTAGGAAACCTAGCAAACCCACACATTTCTGAAAAGTAGACACTCGGGGATTCCAGGGAGGTATGGCTTGCGTGGATCCCCCAACGTTTTCTTACCCAGAATCCCCTGCAAACCAGGTCGTTTTGTGATAGGCTATTTTGATGTCACCTCAATACATTTTGGGCCCTTGTCTGTCGCGGGTACTTGGGCCTCCCACCCGAGTGAGGCACCATTTTTATCGGGAGACCTGGGGCAATGCTGGGTGGTAGGAAATTTGTGTCAGCCCAGTGATGCCACAACTTTCCCACACAAAAATGTGTGAAAAAAGTGCATTTTTTCAGCAAAATTTCAGGTTTCTGGGGGATTCTGGGTAAGAAAACATTGGGGGATCCACGCAAGCCATACCTCCCTGGAATCCCCCAGGTGTCTACTTTTCAGAAATGTGTGGGTTTGCTAGGTTTCCCTAGGTGGCCGCCGAGCCCCGGGCCAAAAAGTCATGGGACCCCCCTTGCAAAACCAGGTCGTTTTGTGATAGGCTATTTTGATGTCACCTCAAAACATTTTGGGCCCTTGTCTGTCGCGGGTACTTGGGCCTCCCACCCGAGTGATGCACCGTTTTTATCGGGAGACCTGGGGGAACACTGGGTGGTAGGAAATTTGTTTCAGCCCGGTGATGCCACAACTTACCCACACAAAAATGTGTGAAAAAAGTGATTTTTTCAGCAAAATTTCAGGTTTCTGGGGGATTCTGGGTAAGAAAACGTTGGGGGATCCACGCAAGCCATACCTCCCTGGAATCCCCCAGATGTCTAGTTTTCAGAAATGTGTAGGTTTGGTAGGTTTCCTAGCTGGCCGCCGAACCCGGGGCCAAAACTCATGGGACCCCTTGAAACCAGATTAGTTTGTGATAGGTAATTTTGATGTCGCCTCACTAGGTTTTGGGCCCTTGCCTGTCGCGGGTACTTGCCCCACCGACGCGTCTTAGGTACCATTTTTATCGGGAGACCAGGGGGAGCAGAAAGGCTGTAATGGTGGCGGGGATGTGGGCATTGGCGTGCCCACTTCGGGCAGCCCCCACCCTAAAAACAAATGCGCAAAAAAATCCCTGGCATCAAGTGGGCTTTCTGCCACCCCGGGGGCAGATTGGGGGCTACTGCCCCCTCTGCCCCCAGGGGGAGAAAGACTGTTATGGTGGCAAGGGCGTGGGGGCATTGGCGTGCCCATTTTGGGCAGCCCCCACCCTAAAAAAATTGCACAAAAAAAATCCCTGGCGTTTAGTGGGCTTTCTGCCCACCCCAGGGGGCAGATTGGGGGCTACTGCCCTCATCTGCCTCCCAGGGGGCAGAAAGGCTGTAATGGTGGCAGCGGGGTGGGGACATTGGCGTGCCCGCTTTGGGCAGCCCCCACCCTAAAAAAAATTGCACAAAAAAAATCCCTGGCGTTTAGTGGGCTTTCTGCCCCACCAGGGGGCAGATTGGGGGCTGCAGCCCCCATCTGCCCCCCAGGGCGGGGCAGAAAGCTGTAATGGTGACGGGGGTGGGGGCATTGGCGTGCCCATTTTGGGCAGCCCCCACCCTAAAAAAAAATGGAACAAAAAAAAATCCCTGGCGTTTAGTGGGCTTTCTGCCCTACCGGGGGGGCAGATTGGGGGCTACAGCCCCCATCTGCCCCCCAGGGCGGGGCAGAAAGGCTGTAATGGTGACGGGGGTGGGGGCATTGGCGTGCCCATTTTGGGCAGCTCCCACCCTAAAAAAATATTACACAAAACAAAAAATCCACGGCGTTTAGTGGGCTTTCTGCCCCCTGGGGGCAGATTGGGGGCTACTGCCCCATCTGCCTCCCAGGGGGCAGAAATGCTGTAATGGTGGCGGGGGGGTGGGGGCATTGGCGTGCCCATTTTGGGCAGCCCCCACCCAAAAAAAAACACGCCAAAAAAAATCCCTGGCGTTTAGTGGGCTTTCTGCCCCACCGGGGGGGCAGATTGGGGGCTACAGCTCCCATCTGCCTCCCAGGGGGGGCAGAAAGGCTGTAATGGTGACGGGGGTGGGGGCATTAGCGTGCCCGTTTTGGGCAGCCCCCACCCTAAAAAAAATTACACAAAAAAAAATCCCTGGCATTTAGTGGGCTTTCTGCCCCTCCGGGGCAGCAGATTGGGGGCTACTGCCCCCATCCACCTCCCAGGGGGCAGAAAGGCTGTAATGGTGGTGGCGGGGGTGGGGGCATTAGCGTGCCCGTTTCGGGCAGCCCCACCCTAAAAAAAATGCGTCCAAAAAAATCCTGTGTTTAGTGGGCTTTCTGCCCCCCTGGGGGGGCAGAAAGGCTGTAATGGTGGCGGGTGGGGTGGGGGCATTGGCGTGCCCATTTTGGGCAGCCCCCACCCTAAAACAAATAGCACACAAAAAAATCCCTGGCATTTAGTGGGCTTTCTGCCCCCCCCCCGGGGGGGCAGAAAGGCTGTAATGGTGGCTGGGGGTGGGGGCATTGGCGTGCCCGCTTCGGGCAGCCCCCACCCTAAAAAAAATGCACCAAATAAAAATCCCTGGTGTCTAGTGGGCTTTCTGCCCCCGGGGGCAGATTGGGGGCTACTGCCCCCATCTGCCCCCAGGGGGCAGAAAGACTGAAAATTGGCAATTTTTGGGGGAGCAAAGCCCTTGCCCAAGGGGCCGCTCCCCCTCCCTGGTGCCTTAGTGGGTGGATCCTGCTTGGGGATCGCCCTCCTGGGGCAATCCCCAAGCAGGGATCCACTGGGGAGGGGTACCATTGGAAAGGGAGATTCTCCCTTTCCAATGATACCTCTCCGTCTTTCTACGTGCTCAGGGGGCTGAGATAGCCCCTGAGCACGTAGAAAGTGAAACTGAAATGAGCCTAAAGGCTCATTTTAGTTTCGTTTTCAGTGAAATGAAGTCAGCGCGAACGTGCGCGCTGATCTTCATTTCACTGAAAGGGAGGGGGGGCCTCGGGAGCTGGGGAAGCTCTTCCCCAGCTTCCGAGGCTGTGGGGGAGAAAAGGAAATCCCTCTGCTGTCTGCAGCAGAGGGATTTCGTGCCCCTGGCCTCATGACGGAATGGTTCCGTCATGAGCACAGGGGCACCGATGCTCATGACGGAACCATTCCGTCATGAGCATCGAAGGGGTTAAGACGTTTAGGAACATCAAAGCTAACCATTTACCTCGCAGAAGCAGTACCTTAATCAATCAATCAAACATTATAGAACACGGCAAATCACTGTGAGCGTCTCAAGGAGCTGGAAAAGTTGGCTGCTGCAGGGTGGTCTTCAATCAAACATTCAGGTCTCGAGTTCTTTCCTGAATTTTTGGAGTGATGGGGCGGTCCTGAGGTGCAGGGGAAGGTTGTTCCATGTCCTGGCCGCCAGGTGCGAAAAAGAGCACCCTCCGCTGTTGGTTCCGCAGATCCATGGGGTGTCTGCGAGGTAGAGGGAGGCAGATCAGAGGTGTCTGATCAGTTGGTGGAAGGTCAGGCGTTTGTTGAGGTATGCTGGTCCTTCATTGTGTAAGGCTTTGTAAGCATGTGTCAGCATCTTTAACTGGTATCCGTTCTGTATTTGGAGCCAGTGCACTTTCCTAAGGTGGGGTGTGATGGGGGTCCTTCTGGGGAGGTCGAGGATGAAAATACTTCTTAACCAGGTTGTTAATATAGGACCAACATTTAAAAGTACCACTTCTTACATATTATAAAAAAATTATAGTCCACCGATTTCCATAAATATTTCCTTTTACCGTATGAATCATTGTCTTGTAACTTAACTTGTGCCTTGCTCTCAAACATAATTCCTGGCTGACTTAAAGAATTGTTCAGTAGCAGCATCTCGCTGTATCATGTCCGTCTCTCTAATTTGGCAGGTATGTTGACCCAAGTGGTGTGTCTAACAACACTTGTATTAAACTTACAGGGACTAATGCTATTATTCATTAAACTTACAGGGACTAATGCTATTATTCATTAAATGGCCACTACCATTCTTTGTTCAATTGTCACTATTGATGTCATAGGGTTATCGCGGCTGAGTATCATTTTCTAGCCCTTAAAACTATTGAACACTGGATTAGGACCAGATCACATTCTAACCTGGGGATCACTTTGATTCCTCAAATAACTTGAAAAGCAGAAGGAATATTAAGGCGTAATCCAGGATGGCTCTCTATTGTGGCGTCAAATATGTATGTATTATAGGAATGTCTGTGTCTGAAGAAAATACTCCTGTTAAGGGCCGGTTAAAATGCACTCCACTGCTTCAAACCTAAGCTGAAACGATGATTTAGTAAACTCAGCCTAGCATCTCACACTCTGACGTGACTGTGAACAATCCTCACGGATGCATATGTAATTCATGTACCCACTGTTGTGTACCATATAGTAGTATATTATTGGCATTCTCTGGAAAGTATTCCTTTACTCACACTGCACCCATTGCCATACAGCACATTGACATACTCTAAGGAGCTAAAATGTTCCAATATAGGAACTGCTCCGCACCTCAGATCTTCAAACACAAGTTGAGTGATCACTTTCTAAACCCAGACTAGTCATTAAAACTTGGACATCATAGTGAACACACCATGGTGGTGATGTTTTATGTAACATGATTTCAACAAGGGTCATCAGAGCAGTATTACGGGGGGTGTGGCCTGTACGGGCAACATGGCGGATGGGTTGTGAAACCGCTCCACCGATAATCCCCTTTATCCGACTAATTTCTCCGTATTCATCAGGCATCCATAACGGAAAACCTCAATGGAGTACAGGAACCCTCCGAACATTGCAAAAGCGGCGATTCTGCCAGCCCGCCTGCTATACATGAACTGGAGGCGGGTGCTGGGACTCGGCGGGGCGCGGTTCCGGGTCCGCGGGACCGAGATGCCGCTGTTTGGCTGCTCCACATGAGAATGGGAGTGAGGGGGCCCGCCGCCTTCTTCCCCCTGCAGTGGAATTGAACTGGGGCTGGACCGGAAAAACTGATCGTCGGGGGTTGAGGTGGGCGACCCTGCAGCTGAAGTAGAGCTACCTGCTCTGCAGGGGCTGCGGAAGGAGGGAGGCCTTGGTCCGGACTGCCTACTAACTGAGGACACCGGCGAGGCTGTGCTGGCTGGGTGGCGTGAGCCGGGTCTGCTCTGATCACAGCCGCAGCCTGCTCTTGGCCCTGAGAGGCGGGCCGCCTTTACGGATGTTGCGGCCATTCTGGGGCCCACGGAAGGGGCTAAGCCGTGGCTGAACACAGCCTTGAGACCGCAAGACTGTTGGGCCTGGTTGCAACTGTCACACACAGGATCAGGGAGCCGAGGAGGCCCATCCTTTCCCTCGAGGAAGATCGGAGCGGGGACCGCATCTACGACACAGATGTGTAATGAGCTGAGGCGAGTGCTGCCGCCGTGGGAGTAATTGTGGCACAATAGCGGTGGTGGCGTGGCTCTCACGGTTGCTGCGCAGACCGGGAGACAAAAGCGGAGACCTCCTGCGGCCTCTGCCGCGATGCGCTGATGGGATAAGGACACTGGAGATAGAGCGGCTGAGACGAGGTGAGGTGCCCAAGAGGAGACCGCAGGCAACATCAAGACTCCTTTAAAGGAACATTTGGAAGGCTTGCCCAGGCAGAGGGGAGGAGGACCTGTCACAAACGCGGGCTGACTAAGGGAACCATTGGAAGCTACAAATAGGGCCTATCTCCCGATTGGTGGGAAACACAGAAATACGCCTGTACATAGAACATTTATACAAGCTCCTGTGCCCCAGGACGCCGTGGATAGACGGGAAAAGCAGCTGTGACCCAGGACAAGAATGGGGAGCACACAGACGCAGGTGAGGAGCAAATGTTGAGGAGCTAGGGAGGCAATTTAATAACCAAAGCATTGGTGGGAGAAACTGGTCGATACCCGATACTACAGAACCAGTGGCAGCACATGCCCATTCTGTGAGCAGTAAGATCGGCACCTGGAGCTGCGGCAGCACAGTGGGGTCACTGGGCAGCTGGAATATACTTAAAAACTAGGGCAGCTGGAATATGCTAGAAACCCCTGCTGAACAGATGCGCCGAACCAGAGGAGCTGGATCGAGGGCCTCTTCGCAACACACAGGGTCGGTAGAAATGGACCCAGTACACTCGCATACACAACAGGACCCCCCGCAAGATCGGTTGGATGCTATCTTGGCCGGGATAGAGCGCTCTAGCGAGTCAGTGGAATCTAAAATTTATACAGTTGCGCTAGACCTCACACTGATACATGCAGATCATCGGAAACTAACGGACAGAGTTGCCACTATCGATCAGGATATCACGGAGCTGAAACCAGCCACGGAGTTCTTAGAAAAACAACAAATGCGCACGAAGCTAGGATAAGACAGCTAGAGGATTGAGTGGAGGACGCAGAAGGCCGTTCAAGAAGGAATAATGTCTGTCTAATCGGGCTACCGGAGGGAGCGGAAAGTTAAGATGCAGTGGCCTTTCTGGAGCACTGGCTCAAGGATATAATATCCCCTGATGCATTCTCTCCCTTCTTCACCATAGAACGAGCGCACCGCATTCCGGGCTGCTGACCGGCGCCTGGCAGTGGGGCGCGCCCCCTTATATTCAAGTTGTTACACTTCAAAGACCGGGATATGATCCTACGAGAGACCAGGAAGATGCCGGAGATTAAATATGAAAATGTGAAAGTCCTTTTTTTCCCGGATTATACACTGAAAGTTCAGCGTCAAAGAGGATCCTTCTTCCATGTTAAGCAGAAACTCAGACAACTTGACATTACAAACTCATTGTTTTATCCTGCCAGGCTTCTGGTGGTTTCTGACGAGAAATCAAGGTTCTTTGATACGCCCCAAGACGCATGGGACTGGCTGGAGGAAACTGGTCGGTTCGCGGGGCCCAGGCCATCGGGTACCCCAGGAGTCAAAAACAAGGAGAAAGATGGCATGACGGGTCGTCGCCAAGGACATGGGCGGCGACGCCGGGCCACGTCGGTGATGCCAGATCTGGAACTGATTAGACAGGAACAAAAGGCTGCGGTCCGAGTAGCAGAGAGACTTGCAGAGGCCGCTGAGATTAACAGCAAAGGAGGGACCTCGGCTCACACATCGGAAGATGAAGACACGTCGGCGACGGGCGTGTGAGATGTCGTGTCTTTGCGGATGCCAGATGTGACGACTCAGACTGCGAATGGTATTGTGTAATGGCTGTGTCCTAGGCGTGCCCACCTTGGACAATAGGAGGCGGAACTGTGTCCTAGAGACATTTGGTACTCTCACACTCTGCATTGCCTCTCGTTAAGTAGGAACAATATGATTGTATGGGCATATTGAACTTCAAACACTGCGGGAGGGACGCCCATATGAGATTGTATAGCTAGATGCTTGGATTGGAGCTAATCTGGGATTTCTGGGTGGCGGGTTTAGAATGGCTTCACACCCTCTTTTACCTTTCCTTTTTAAGGTAACCAGTTCATTTGTGCTGACGGGTTGTTTTCTCGTCAGGGGTTTGGGCAGTACCTCTAGTTTTGTGGGGACCGCTCTAATGATGTTTTATAGTAATTGAATAGTTTTATCTTTTTTTCTTTTAGTTGTAATGTTGGATTCTCACATGGGAGGGCTGAGTGATGTTGCAATGATTTGTCAAATAACCTTTGTAGTTACACACATGGGCCAGGTCGTACTAACCGTTTGTACCAGACATGGTAATGGCTGATCACACTATACTCACTTGGAATGTGCGAAGTCTCCATACACCATCTCACAGGTATGCGATCTATTCCTACATTAAGCAACATAATATACGCATTGCCCTATTGCAGGAAACACACTTGAACAATGTCGAAGTGACCCGGCTGCAAAGAAAATGGAGGGGAAGGGTATATGCCACTGATTACTCCTTGTTTGCACGTGGGGTCCTTGTGTGGATCCGCCCGGGCACACCATTTGCGGTGGAGGAGACCCTGGTCCACAAAGACGGCAGATACGTCTTTTTGAAGGGTCAGTTAGATGGGCATTATGTGCTGCTAGGCAATGTGTATGCCCCTAACGCCAACCAAGGGCTTTTCTTTAGCTCGCTCTCCTTGGAGCTCTCGAAGGGGTGCGATATCCCATGGATAATTGGGGGAGATTTTAATGGTGTCTTAGACAATAATCTGGATAGATCCTTCTCCCCTCTCCGGTGTGCAGCCGCTTCAGCTAATTCGGCAGTGCTGGGTGCGGGGGTGGGACCTGGTGGATATCTGAAGACATCGGAATCCTGACGGGAGAATATATTCATTTTACTCAGCACCTCATACCTTACACGTGCGTCTAGACAGGTTTTTATGTTCACTCCCTCTACTTCCTTATGTGAAGGGCTCGGATTATTGGGGTCGTACACACTCTGATCATAACCCACACTACGTCACAATAGCATGGGAGGGCGGAACGCCTCCTGTCCCCACATGGCGTTTGCAACCGGCGATGTTAGAAGATCCCTCTTTTCGGGAATCCATTGGGAAGGCCATTGATGATTATTTTACTATGAATGCAGGGTCTGCCTCGTCCACCATGATTGAGTGGGATGCCATGAAGTCTACTATACGGGGAAGTGCCTGGGAATAGGAGGCAGCCTTAAGAAGCAGGTAGAATTAGAACTATTGGCACTTGAAAAGAAATTATTGACATTAGAATCCCAAGTGGCGACGGGCACACCAGACTCGGCTCGGCTCTCGGGGCACGTAAGAAGCATACGGAGCTTCTTGAACGCCAGAGGTGTCTGAATTTCGCAGCCCATTCGGCATCAGTGCACGCTAAAGCCGACAGGTCTGGACCTTTATTGGCTTGGCTGATTAAACCAGATAATGTCAGCGGGCCCATCACTGCACTCAGATCGTCGGACAGTAACATTAAATACACACAACACGAAATTCACAGGGTACTGACCACACACTTTTCAAGACTATACACATCGACCTTGGCCGCCTCCGAAGCAGTTCTTTCCTAGATGGGCTCCTGTTTCCCACCCATACGGCTGAACAACGCAGGGAGCTGGAGACACCAATCTCACTGGAAGAGGTAAGGGGTACAATGCGTGCCCTGCCTACTGGAAAAGTCTCCGGTCCTGACGGGTTTCCCCACAAATTTTATAAAGCATTTGCTGATTTGTTAAGCCCCCACCATTTGAAAGTATATACTGAAGCTTTGGAGGGCACTCTTCTCCCGTCCTCTCTGACTGAAGCGACACTGATTACGCTCCCAAAACCGGACAGAGATCCCACGCAGATGGGCGCCTATCGCCATGTGGCATTGCTGAATGGGGATTATAAGATTTTAGCTGGCGTTCTTGCAGGCCGGCTGGCACTCTTTACCCCACATCTGGTTCATCAAGATCAAAATGGTTTTGTTCCGGCCCGTAACACCACTTTAAACATTTGCAGGCTCTTCAGGGTGATGCGTAGTACGGAAGCTGCATGGTCCTTGACCTGGAGAAGGCTTTTGATACGGTGGAATGGCCTTACATGTTTGAGGTACTACAGCGTTACGGATTTGGGCCATATTTTCTTTGTCTCATTAAACTACTGTACGGAGCTCCTTCGGTACAAGTGCGCCTTGGAACTTTGTTCTCGAGACCTAAAAAGATAGGGAGAGGGACCAGACAGGGATGCCCCCTCTCCCCATTGATATTTTCCCTGGTTATGGAGCCTTTGGCTATGGCGCTACGCAGAACAGCTGAACATTGGGGTATACCACTTGGGGAGGAAATACATGCTGTATCTCTTTATGCAAATGATATCCTGCTCTATATCAGGAATCTGCAGGCAATCCCCCCAGTCATACCGAACATACTCAAGCAGTTCCCCTCGGTGTCGGGATTGGGTGTGAATTGGGGAAAGTCTTGCTTGTTCCCCTTCAATCCCTCTGCAGACGCCCCCCCTGTCTGGTTGTAGATGGCGCACTGGTGGCCTGGCAGCCGGTTGTGTTCCGATATTTGGGAATCCGGATTTATCACACCTATCGGGACCTCCTAGATGGGAACCTAACCAGGACAATCACTGCTCTGCGCTCCCAGATAGACTTCTGGAAGACACTCAACCTTTCAGTTGCAGGTAGGGTGGCACTGATTAAAATGGTGATGCTGCCCAGATTATTGTATTATTTCACTAATCTTCAGTTATATCTACCATCGTTGTTCTTTCGGCCACTAGAGGGCATGATGAGAGACCTAATATGGAACAATACGCGCTGCAGGGTGGCTTTAGCTAAATTGTACTTACCAGGTGCGCGTGGAGGATTGGCCCTACCCAATTTAGAACATTATTACCTGGCGTCCCAGATACAATGGATTGCGAAATGGGTAGCAGAATTACATCTTATGGATACAGCAGAAGGTAATCTTCCTTATACTCTGGAGAAACTCCTTTTTATCTTTCACCCATGCACCAAAGCGCATACCTCTCTCCCCTTACTGGTGCAGGTGGCTCAGAAATGCTTCCGCAGAGCTTTACGTCTTACAAAACACGTTATACCCTATGCGCCTACGCTCCCTTTGCTGGGGAGGCCGAGATAGGGGGGTAGGGTTGGAACGGTGGACCTCGCGGACTGGCAGAATGCAGACATATGCACATTATGAGACCTTTACAAAGGAGGTGCATTACGGCCCTTTCTTTCTTTGATTAATGAAGAGGGTATCCAACCTGGGCAGTTCTTGAGTCACGCTGCTTGGATGGCATTGCTGGGGCGACATTGGGGTAGTATATCACAAGAGTTTCCGACGCATCTCCTGATACAGTACATACACATGATGGGCACAGGGAGGCACCTTACAAAATGGTTTGCGGAGGCAATTCGTGAGCATACTATGGTGGACTTGGTGCCACTGCGCGACAAATGGGAAGCAGACATAGCGCGACCGTACACACCCAAAGAATGGGATACATTACTAGAGAGCCCTAAAAATATCCCCAGAAATGCAAGGTTCAAATTAATTCAATTCTATATCATCCACAGGGCGTACTTAACCCCAGACAAGCTTAATAGGTATTTTAATAGAACAGACGCTTACTGCCCGCGCTGCAAACTGGTGAATGCAGACCTCCTGCATATGTTTTGGTCGTGTCCCCGACTTCGAGAATACTGGCGGGACGTGATTCGACTACTGCATACAAGCACAGATAGGGCGCTACCGCACACATGGAAGGCTTGTATTGTGGGAAGATTTCCAAGAGATAAGAAGAACAGAGCATCATCCTGCTTCTTAGATCGGAGTCTGGCGGTAGCCAAGCGGCTTGTCACGCGATGATTTAAAGCTGTAGACCCTCCACCACTTAAAGCTTGGACACAATCAATGCTAAACTGGGCCAAAGCCGAAGCTGTCTCTCTGTTAAAGGAGGGCTGCGCAAGTATCCTATATCATCCGCTTGGGGCGCGATTTTGACGGCGCTCCAAGTGGCTACAGCTCCAGAGGACCCCTTAGACATTCCTGACGTTATGTAAATTTGCAATGTGCATGTACTGTATTGTGCCTGCTCTCTGGTATGCTAAGAAATATTTGTCAATAATCACTGACAACTGGCTCACTGCGTTGCAGTCCATGATTCACATACACACATTGAGATCTGTTATGTTGACATCCTTATGGTAGCTCTGAAATGTATACCGTATTATTGTACAGCTCCTGCCCTCCCTCCCCCTCTTCTTCCTTTTTTTTCTTTGTTTTTATTATTATTCTTTTCTTTTTATTGGTTTATTGTTCATCATTTAATGGTTATCTACAATAACCCCGAAGAAACGAATGGGTCGACTGTAGTTATTGAACAGAATGTAAATGAGTAGTAATGGTTTATGATACAAGGCCTGAAATTCTGTTAGTTCATCATTAAGTGAAAAATGACTGGATTGTTGTAAAGGTATACTGGTTCCGAATGATTCATATGCGATTGATATATGTACATTGAAAATATGAAACTCAATAAACAGATCAAACGAAAACAAATCAGAGCAGGATTACAGGTGGAACCATAGCAACCTTAGGAAAAAAAAAGTGGAATAATAAGTAACCAAGGCAATGACAGCCTATCATTTCAAACAGGTGCTAGTGTGCAAAGAATTTGCTTACCGTAGGAAATGGAAAGATCAATGGACAGCTGCTGTGGGTCTGTAAAGCAATCTGCATGAAGTAAAATATGCATTACTGGAATTTACAAAACAATGTAAATTAGGAAATATGGTAGGAACTAATCACAATTTTAGCTTTAAAAACGTGTCAAAGATTCTTCTGAAATTAGAAGCCGATGGAGGCCTCTCATACAGTGACTCACTACTGCTCTTCCAGCCCTTAGATGAAAGCAGAGGCACACACTGGACTAATGGCCTCCCATCCTGAACAGATACAAATTGTTGCCTTCACTGCATACCATACCTTTAGTATCATTATGTAGTGGTCAAACTAAAATCCAAGTGAGCAATATAGTTGCAACACCCATGATGACCAAATGGGATGAGAGAGGTATGGAAGAGCGTCCCTAAGGAGTTGTACCATAACAAATATAAGGTCTCACTGAAGCATTGGTTTACAAGTGTCAAGTCATAACAGTACATTTGAAGGAATGATGCTGGGTTCAGAGACAACAGATCACTTCACGTTCTTTGAAGTAAAGACCTTGTTCTGAAGTAGATGGGTGACTTCTGTCCCCTTGTTCTGGAGTAGACAGGCAACTCTTGTCCAGAAAGGTTTATAGCCAGCTGGGATCCAGCCAAGCCTTTTAAGTAATTCTTGTGCAAGCCTGAGGAACTACAGAAAAGAACGATCATTGTGGTCCACTGTCATCCACTGTAAAGAAAAAAAACTATTTACAGCACTAGCAGTAGACATTCCAGAATGTTCCTTTGTTTGATGATGTCTTCTGGGAGTTTGAGATCTGTTGTGACATCATTCACCAGATGAATCAATCAATCAATCAATTCATCTTTATTCGATTCACATGAAAAGTGTATCATAAAAGTATACGTATTTACAACAGTAAATTAAGATTTCAAAGTATAATATAGTACAAGGATATTAAAATTAGTCGCAAATTAACAGGTGGCAGATAATGATTTTCTTCTAGTTAATACAGCCCTAACAAATCTTGCTAATACCACACATGTATACAAATTAGGAAGTAATTGCAAATATAAAAACGCAGGCCTACATTGTTTAAAATGTAAAGATTTCATTAAAGGTACAATAAAATTTCTCCTCAGATCGATAAAATATTTACAAAAAAATAATATATGCATTGTTGTTTGCTTGGACATATTATCACAGGGGCATGGGATTAATTCACTAGACCAGTTGTTGACATTTGGGAAGATCGTTAAACGGTGAAAAGTATCCAATCTAAAACGCATTAAAACAAATCTATGTTGGGCATTAAAAACGTTAAAAGATATGGTTGCATTGAATATGTAGTCAAAACCATTTGATTGTGCTGAACAGTTGGTTTGATAACTTCAACCGACAATCTTAATTCCACCAAAAGGTCTAAACATTTCTATTTTTAGTGCTTTTCTCGTAGTACTATTTAAGGTCTCAGGTTGATTGTAGTATTCCGGATGGCCAATATCAGACAAAGTTCTTAATAAACTTTAGCCTACAGAATTTTTAAAGCGAACTCAGAATCACAGCAATCCTTTACTAAGGCTCAATTAAATTCCGTTTGCTTTGAAGTCCAGCTCTTGTGCCAAAGGAGGACTGGCTGTATCTTAATCAAGTCCGTTAAATAGGTGACACCCAGTTCAGAATGACATACGAAATTTGAACTACTAGTGGGAAGAGCCAAAAGATTTTTAAGGAAGGCGTTTTCTACCGTCTGTAATGTTTCCACATTTGCATGCCCCCACAGCTCAGAACCATACATGGCAATAGTTCTACACTTTGCGTTGTAGATAGTCAGCATTTCTTTTGGGTGCTTACACCCCAACTTCCTTGCAAAGTTGCACAAGGCCGTGATTGATCTGACAAATTGCAACCTTCTAGCTTTAATCGCGCTTTTCCAGTTCCCCTCACAATCGAATTGAATTCCCAGATAAGAGAAAGAAGGGGTTAGAGGTAGAGAATCTTTCCCTATAAAGATGCTACGCATCTTGGTTGTACTACGGCCTATTTTCATTACAAAAGTTTTACTTATGTTGATTCGCAAACCCAGGTTCTCCATAAAATGCACAAAAACATCGAGGAGGCGCTGCAATGCTAGTGGTGTACGGGCCATAAGGACAGCATCGTCTGCATAGAGCAGAATAGGAATTGGACGATGCTTGATTTGTGGTAGGTCCGTACAGGAATTAGCAAGAGTGTCACCCAGATTATTGATGTATAAATTGAATAAAAAAGGGGCAAGCACGCACCCTTGACGGACCCCTTTTTTAATACTAAAGGAGCGTGTACATTCACCTCTTACTCCAAAGCGAACCCTAGCACTGCTGTTTGAATATAGGTATCTTAAAAAATTAACGATGGTGCAGTCTATACCCATTAAGGTCATAACGGACCAGAGCTTTTCGTGGATTACACAGTCAAAGGCGGTTGACAAATCAACAAAAACCATAAACAAGTTCCCTTTTTTTATGTGAGTATATTTGCCCTGTATCAGGTTCAAATTAATGGCTTGTTCCGTGGTCCCCATTCCCTTTCGAAATCCGTATTGTAGATCTGAAATAATGTTATTACAGTCTGCTCAACTTTGCAATCTGCCCAAGATTATACGTCCCACGACCTTAACCAATGAATCTAACAAGGAGATAGGTCTATAGTGGGCCGGGCAGTTGCTATCACCTTTTTTAAAAATTGGAACTATATGAGACTCGGACCATGACGTTGGGAACCTAACACTCTGGCAGGATCTGAAGACATGGGTCAGGAGGGGGCCCCAAAAATCAATATTAGCCATAAACAGGTCAATCGCAACCCCGTCAGGACCCGGTGCTTTGCCTCCCTTGCTTGATCTTAAAGCAAGGGTTACCTCTTCCAGGGTAAAATTAAGATCAGACCAGTCATAAAGGGTGATAGTTGATAAAGTGTTCGCCATTGTTATGTTATGTTATCTGGGTATTTGTAAAGCGCTCAGCTACTCAATTGAGTGTCCCGGCGCTGACGACATCTAGGCGGGGCTGACAGAAAACGCTGCTCAGATGGAAAAAACCTATTGCTGAAATAGCCAAGTTTTCAGAGCCTTTCTAAAAGTAAGGAGGTCCTGCATCTGTCTGAGGACCAGAGGCAGGCTATTCCACAGTTTGGCGGCTTGCACCTGGAAGGAGCGACCGCATATTCGAGCGCGGGTGAACTTGGAGATAATTGCCTGCTGCAGAGAAGATGACCTCAAAGTTCGGTTTGGACAGTAGAACTGGACTCTTTTCCTGGTATAAGAGGCACCTGTACCGTGAAGAGCTTTAAAGGCTAGAACGCCCGTTTTAAAACTGATCCGCTTACGAATCGGCAGCCAGTGCAGGGCTTTCAGATAGGGCGACATCCGTGTTCTAGGGCCGAGCATAAGAATTGTCCTAGCCGCTGCATTCTGAGCCACCTGAAGACGAGATAGTAAATATTCAGGCAATCCCAGGTACAGAACGTTCACATAGTCCAGCCTAGATACTATCAAAGCCTGGACAACAGTTTTCCTGTAACTGACTGGGAGAAGGGGCAGAAACTGCTTAAGCATTTTGAGCATGCCAAAACATGCCCCTGCTACAGCTTGAACCTGATTTTTCATGGACAGGTTGGGGCTAATATGGTGTTACTGCCATCACATTTTAATGGGTCTGCATATAGCTTGGAAAAATGCGTTACCCAATCCTCTTCATTCCCTGCAGCCTCCAGTTTTGGCTTATTATCCTCACTAAAAAAGAGGGAATTTACCACAAGCCAAAATGCGGTGGTATCGTTGTTACAGCTAGCGTCATGTAGTTTTTCCCACACCTCCACTTTCAGACTTTTTTCCCGGTTAGTTAAAGCCAACCTATATAGCCGTCTCCTGTCTTGAACCTCTAAATAATCCCTGGGTGTTCTTTTTAGTATAAATTTAAAATTTTTATGGACTACTGTGCATTTATAGTTGAACCAGGGCTTCCTCTTTACTAGCCCTCGCTTCCGGTGTGAAGTTAGGCCGATTTTGATTGCCCTGGTGACTTGACCGAAAGACTCCATGATTGCAGAGGCTTCAGCCAAGTCATCCAAACAAACATCAAAGGCCCTTCTTTGCTGGAGAATGAGTTGCTCCAAAAAATCCTTTGGTTCAACCATTGACCAGCGCAGAGTGTAGCCATTCAATCGGGAGAGTTCTATGTTCTCTACAGACAATGTGTGTTGACGGGCCCCTTGTTTTCTTGCGTAGTTAAAGTTCAGCCCTACACTCTGGGGAAAGTGATCACTCATTGCTTGATCGTGGATTATGAAGTTAGTAACTAAGGCAGAGTATCGATTGGGAAGAAGCAAGAAATCAATGACACTTTTGCCCATGCTACCGTCAAAAGTACAAAGTACCTCGACTGGAGTGTTCCCAAATTTGTTGCTAAAACCCAAATCGTATTTACAAATAAACTCGTTAAGTTTCTCACCATAGTCAGAGTGTAAAAAATGTGTGACATCATCATTTGTCGGTGACAGAAACCCACAGATCTTATTAGATGGCAATTTACACGGTTGAATGTTAAACCCCCCCCCCACATCAAGATTTTGTCTCCATATCTCTCCGTAATTAAAGGTTCTAGGTCGGCATCAAGTTGGTCTAGGATGACCGGTATCTCCAAGTCACACGCATTATTATAAAAATTAACTAAAATCAACTGAGAAGAGCCTAAAAGCTCAACAGAAACAATTTGATAAAAGGCATTGAAGAGCTTTGTATTTACTATAGAAGAACTAAGTTTGTTTGACACATAGATACATATGCCACCCTTGGGTCGACCATGCCTCGATGGGATAGCTGAGGAATTAAATGTTTTGTACCCATTCAGATGAATTGGTTCCACGACCCAAGTTTCCTGCAAGAGAATAATATTAAAACCTGTCACAAAATCTAACCATTCAGGCAAACCAATCTTGCTTCAAAGCCCAGCTACATTCCAGCTTAAGACGGTAATAGTGCTTAAATCAGTATTTGTGCTGTCATTATTTAGCTCGGTACTCAACATAACCCGCTCCTCGGTTAATTGGGTCACCAGTATAACGTCTTCTGTCTGGGGATTGCTAACAGGGGTTGCGGTGGTAGGAGCCCGCAGTCAATCCACACCCGCAAGATTGGAAAGGCAGTCAAATCTGTTGGACGTTGAAATGGGATACATCAAGGGACGGTCATTAGCTGGGATTAGAGTAGGTTGCTGGGCAGCTGGTTGTAATTGGAAAAATGGCTGTGGCTCAGCGATCATCTGTCTAGAAGGTTGTAAAGGGGGCTTATAAAAGAAGCCTAGCGGTAGCACTGAGATTTGATTCAGATTCGGAAGCACTCTCAAGCCCTACCCAGTATCGTACTGACTAGTGTCGGGGTTTTAAAGGAAAGTACCACACAATCCCCCTGAAATGCTTTGGGCCCCCTGCCAACCCACCCTACCCTTCTGGCCATCTTAAAATCTGCAAATAATGCTCCCCCCATCCCCACTCTGGTATTTAACCAGTTTAAGGCCTTATTTCTCAACGAGTCCCATGGTTCTTGAGAAGGGACACCTAGGGTCAGGACATTGGCCAAAATGACCACATATGGGGTCACGGCAGGGGGAAGATCTAGTCGATCATTGGCGGGCAAGGGGCGACTAAGAGCAGATCCCCCAGAATAAGTATTAGACAGGTAAGGTGTTGGAGACCCTTCATTGTAAACCCTGTCTACATCTGTGACTTGGGCTAAGTGAGGCTGAGGATCTAAATTTAACACTGGTCGCCTAGGTATTTCGGGATTCCCTGGAGCAGGTTTTTGTAGCGATGGAATTACGGGAATTACAGGGACTCTAGTAGTTAGACCTTCAGGATTAACATCAGGATTAACATTAGCATGATCAGTTGTCCCACAATGAAAATTTGTCGAGCCTAAGCATTCGACACAAGTTAGCACCGCACATTCTACTGCTTTGAGTCGGTCCACAAGACTACAAACAGAGTTCCTAATAAGTTCAATCAGTGTATGCACAGAAGACACCAGTGGAGTAAAATCTAGGGGTGCGGTAGATACTGATTTATTAGCGGCTCTAGGGAGTTTGGGGATCGCACCCGATTTCTGTGCTGTAGTCCGTTTTTTAGGTTTTACATGTCCGTCGGGTGGAGCAGCATTAGGATCAACTGGGCGACTGCCTAGGATTTCATGACACTTGGATAGAGCGTGGTCGTTCGAAGTGCCTGGTAAGGTGAGAATGTGCACTGTCTCGTTATTATCCTTGTCCACAGGGTCAATTCTCTCGGACTGTGATTTGACCAGTCGGGATGCATTTGAAGGGAGTGAGCAAGGATTAACTATTTCAGGAGCGTTCTCGGTGCATATGGTTAAAGATTCTTCCACACTTAGGATTTGCTTCTCAATTGCCCCTGTTATGTAGTTCATTATTGACTGACGTGACTGGCGTGATTTTGGTGGGGACTTTGCTAGACCCGAGCTCGGATGTTTTCTTTTCCCCATTTCGCACTGATTACCACTCCTTAGGTCCAAATGATAAGTAAAATGTTGAACGGATATGCAGTGTTGGCAAAGTATAGTAACGACAGGTAAGTCAGACTTACAGTTCCGGTGTCGCGATCATCCTTTTGGGTCAGATACATCAGTAAAACCCAGGGTGCAGAACCATAAGAGGGGGCCCAGCCCTGCCTCTTCCTGCCGCTGACGGGCGCAGACGGCCCGGGCATGCGCTGCGGGAGCCCTGCGGTGCTTTATGCGCCTCCGGGCGCGGAAAACACTCGTCGGCGCCTCCTGGCGCGTTGGATACTGGGTACTGAAGTCCCCCTGGACCGGCAAGCAAGTGGCAGCAGTAGTGGTGGCTTGATGAGGGCTCCCGCGCTGCGGGAGCCCCGCGGTGCATTATGCACCTGCGGGCACGGAAAACACTTGTCAGCGCCTCCTGGCGTGTTGGATACTGGGTACTGAAGTCCCCCTAGGCCGGCAAGCAAGTGGCAGCAGTAGTGGTGGCTTGATGATGACCCATTTAAAGAGCTAAAGTATACAAAAAAGTGATGGATGGAATGCTTGGATTAATCTCAGCCACTGGTAATTACTCTGGCCGCATCCCAGCCCATTGTTGTTTTGCACACCATGCCACCTTAGTTTGGACCCAGCCAAATGCAAATCAGTCTTGACCCTGCTGCAATTGGAACTGTCCAACCGGAACTGCCAGGTCCTCCCTGAACTGGAAAACAAACAACCCAGACGTGGGTCCCGTGCACACTGTGTCACTGTATTCAAGGTATACCTGGCTGGTGAGCCCTAAGTAGGGCGAAGTTGGTCCTAGGTTGCTTGTGTTCTGGAATGAAATATGAAACCACCTTTTTTCATGTAATTGCCCCTAAGGAAATCTCACACCACAACTAGCAGGTGACAGAAGAAGGGAATGCTGGTGAGGAGCGGATCATTTTTATTTAAGAGCAAAGCATAAAATGCAACATACTTTATTATTTATTCCAGCAAGATATTGGCATTGCAAGTATGGCAAATCGAAAGAGCTACAACTGCAATAAAATATTATCAATGAATGGCAGTGTATGGTACAGACGTCTTAACTCCCTAGAGCTGGTCAGGAATAACAAGTGCATCTAGTACCATATGCATAGAGGATCAAGGTCATGTGGAAGTGATGCTAACGCTTCCTTTCCTCATTTGTAGGATTTGAGTAGTGGCATTATTAATTGAGTAAAGACTTGCAAGGGTGACTCTAAGTCATGATTTACTGCTGTGGTCACGTAACCTTAATATGGTTTCAGAATAGGAAATCTCCTTCGTCTCATTGGCCTTGGCAAGTCTAGAAGATTGTAAAGTCATACTGTATTAAAGGAGACCATAGCCTCATATATTTTGGGCAGTTACCCTGTACAGATGCTGTGATGTTTTCCATCAATGCAGTGTATCATATCTTAGACCACCAAAGGTTTACTAATGGTGATTAAAGCAATTTCCATTTGTGAACTAAAGAGAGTCGTTCCACTACGAGACAACAAATTGGGAGTGACTCATCAGGGAGCTTAGTCTGGGTTTGTTTCAGCAGGTGCCCACAATAGTACCACCAGAATGGCCACTGTTGACAAAGCTAGTGATATCTTCTATCAGGGTCAAAGCTGCTGTTTAGAGGGTGATGGTTGCAGCCTAAGGGAGCTCCCACCCATCCACCTGCTGATTTTGCAAATAGCCGGTTGAAAATCCTAGCATGGATGTTCTGTTGTGGAGTGCAGAGCTGTGATGATTGATAATCATGCCAGTGGAGGTCAACCAGAGATTCTCCCTGATGACCATGCCAAAGAGGCACCCCCTTACCCTCCACAAGTTGGTGACTGGCAACCAGAACGCAGTGAGCAATTCAGGCGCCATGCTCCCTCCGGAGATCAACTAAACTGTGGCGCTGGGATATCCTGTCACGGCAGAAGGGAATGTGGTGAGCTCAGATGGTGCTTAGTGCACCCATAGAGTGACACAGGGATGCAGACATTCTATGACTATATCTGTGTGGCACATAATCCCTCAAGAGGTGAAGACTGAGTCCCCACATTCCATTTCCAGCAGATGTCGTTAGGATCGAGGGAGAGCCAGGGACAGACACCATGAAGCAGGAGGTCCTGTCCTGGAATTGATGAGTTGATGGCCAGAGCCAGGCTGTGCTGCTGGTTCTCATCACTGCCTGGTGCCAGGCAAATGTAGCAGATGGAAGTAAAGCCGTTAAAGTATCTTGCAGAGGTGCCAAGGTGTGAAAGAAAAATAAGAGCCATGTGCAGTGAAGTGCATATCCCAAGGCGAACGGAGCAGTGGTTTAGCAGGCCACCACTCCCTCATCAGCTGTGAACCACCCGAAATAATGTCACTTTGGCATGGAATACAAGAAGACAGCATAAAGTGGGAACAATTGGGTGATTTGGTGGTAGACTGATGCTGAGAAAAGGCGTAGTGTGTGCGGGATCGGAAGAATTCACTCTTCCTTGGACAGTCATCAGTGGTTTGGGATCTAGCCTCTGCCAATAGAAGTTGCATTAAAATGATGACCATGTGAACCACTGGGACTACAACATAGCTGAGGGTATGTTGTCAAGGATCTTATGCCCAAGTCTCCCAAGTACACACAAACTTGATACTCAAGCTTCTCATTTGGGACTGTGCATCTGACTGTCAAGGAACGGGGCACAGAGGGACTATTTTTTCATTCTAACTGGGGAGTGGTGGTGAGACCTTGGTCAGTGTTCTCAAGGGTAGCTAATGACTCGACATTTTTGCCTGACTTGCCAGAAGGAGGCAACTCCTTCTGCCCCTTTCTGAAGAAGCATGAGAGTCTTCTTGATGAAACTTTGTGTTTTCTTTTGGAACCACCTTTTTGTTCCTGAAGGACTTAACAGATGCAGTGAAACCCTCTTGCTAGTGCTGAAAGAAGGCGAGTTCTTGAGGAACACCATTATCGGTAGGTATAACCATGAACACAGCATAACATGCTTAACAAATAGACTTTCGTGTGGGCCTCTCAGGAGACTGCAACCCATAAAATGTGTGGCGCCAGGACCTCACATCCTGAAGTGGAGGTGCGAGAACTGGTCATGCTTGATGTATTGGTGGCAGTAAAGCACTGTAGAGTGGTGCTAGAAATTAAAACTGAACCAGTCAGTGTAGATGTGAACTTGCTATAGTTAGAATGTAAAAAAGGTCTCCAAGAAAGTGAGGACTGATGTAATGGCAATTTGCAGAGCCAAATGGAACACAAACATGTTCATCGATTCAGTAAAGAGGATGATAAATGAAATGCAACTCCTTGGCCATAAAGTGGAAGACGTGAAGTGACGGTCCAGATGAAACAATATCTGCTTGGTTTTCCAGAAAAGGCTGTGGAGGGCATAATCATGACTCGATAAAGAAGGACCTAAAGCTGAAAGATCTGTTCATTTTCTTCTCTGTGAAGCATGTCCATAGTGCCCCTGTCCTGCTGCCCCATTAAGGGTCCCTCTGTGGGCTGTTATAGCATGCATGTTTATAAGGACAGAACACTATCCCACAGACGGCTAGACAGAGAGGACCAATCCTATAGGAGAATATTAGAGTAACCCCTTTCCTTACTTTTACACTGACCATCAAACAGCAAAGGAAAACTATGATGTGGCTAAGAAAGCTCTCAGGGACAGGGAATAGAGAAATGGATTTTTCCAACCAGTCGAAGATAAGGTGTGGCATTTCTTAGCCCAAGAAGAAGTGAGGCTTGCTGAATGGACTGGTTTGCATTAAAACAAAGGAGGTGCAACAATCATGAACATATGTCAAGAACAAACCCTGATCAAAGTGAAGAGGTTAGGAAAGTGTCAGAGGGTACCACTGCCTTTGTATAGGTAAAGAACAATACTCACACATGCTGCCGGCTAGATGAACTAAAGGGCACCTCTAGAGATGTACTCAGATGCAGAAGAAATGGGGAAGGGATAGAGTGTTGGTGCCATTTGAGGCTACGGGCGAACAGGAGGTACTGGGATTCAGCCATGGGCCTGGGGTCAGTTCCCTTTAATGTCCTGGGGTCCATCCTACTATGGCCCTGCAAACTGGGCCAAGTATAACACCTTCAGCACTTTACTCTCAGTAGTAGTAATGGTGAGTAGACACAGACTTATCAGGGAGGTATTGGGCAGTGTGTCAAGATCAGAACTCCATAATCACCCAGGAGCTCAATAATTGATTGTCTAACCCGGTGCAGGTCTTTTATATAAAAAAAGTACTCTAATACTGAAAAACGAAATACTACATACTACAATCTGCAGGTATAAATATCCACTGACATTGGGCCACTATACTCAAGGTTCAAGGTTCTCTTCCCCGACCTTTCCTGAAACTAGGTGCAAGACATGGTGTGGCAGGGCTCGAGTAGAGTTCTGTGCTACCCCTCTTGCTTAGAGTTTGTGCACCTAGTTTTGCAGTCATAGTATGTAAATCCCATCAATGCGAGTCCTATTCTCCAGTTGATCGCAGTCAAGGCCTGCAGAATGTGTCTGATCCCTCTCCTCTCTCCTCTGGGAGGAAGATGTCCCAGCTCTGAGTGCCTTGGCCCAGCAGTGCAAGCAGCAGCTGCAGAGGTCGCTAGCCAAAGTTTGGCTGGCAGCAGGCTATGGCGTTGCTGGCAGTTGCAGTCTCTCGCAGGACCACTTCTGGGCACAGGGTGAGTTAGGCGGGCTTCAGAAGTCACTAGGCCGCTGAATACACTTTTAAGGGTGGCAGTGCCACAATGCAGTTGCTTCAGGAACGAGAGTCGACGTTTCAAACTGGGAGCACACCAGTCACTCTCTCCTGAGTCTCTCTAGACAGACAGATCCTCAGCTCTGGGATCTGCTGCTTCTGCTCTCCCTGGTAGTGTGCACCTCCTACAAGGTTAGCACTCTTCTCTCTTCTCAGGCAAGTCTGCAACAAGATGCTTCAGGACAGGGAGACAGATGTTCCTTCTAGATCAGATTCCAAGTGATGTCCCCTCACCTCTGGGGACCTGGCTGCCAGACAGACACCAGCTGTGGCTGTATAACACTTCTCTTGGTACTCTGCAGAGAACCCTCTTTCCTTTGATAAAGAGAACTTGTAACTGAAACAAAAGGTGGGTTAGCATCTCCTACGTTTATACAGATAAAGCAAACATGGGATGTGGTCATTGTGCCCTCCCTTTCATAACCAGTTTGGGTTTCTTCTTCTTTCATGTGTCATTTCCAGGGTTTCTTCCAGATACAGGCTCTGGGTAGAATGAGGCTCCTCACATCAGATCATCTCCAGTTTGGGGCATACACAGTAGTTGGCTGAAAGTGGTATAGGCTTTCTCCACCTGGCTGTCAAGTCATTCTGAACAGTGATCAACAAAAGAGGCAAAATGCTGGCCTTCCCACCCCCCCCCCCTCCCAGCCTCCCCCCTCCGGACCCTTCATACTCTGAACAACAGAGACTGCACTCTCACCTATCATCCCAAACAGCAGTGGTCAGTAAGACTAACCAGCAGCCCCTTGTAGCAAAAGGACTAATCACATTTTTAAAGGGAACCATATCTCCTCTTTCCCCACTTCAGTGTCTGGGTCTCCTCCCTCCAGCTTTAGGAATGTCAACAATGCACTTCAATGTCTACATGGCTCCACTCGCCCCCATCGTCAGAGCCTATGGACTCAACATCGTGTCATACGCAGACGACACCCAAATCATCCTCTCCCTATCCAACGAACCCAACACCGCCAGACACAACTTTCGAGAAGGCATGGAAACCGTCGCCAAATGGATGAAAAACAGCTGCCTACAACTAAACACCAACAAGACAGAAGTACTCATCATGCGCCCAAACCCCGACGCCTGGAACGACACCTGGTGGCCCCCCGCCCTCGGAAACCCGCCCACCCCCACGGACCACGCACGCAACCTGGGAATCATCCTGGACTCCGAGCTCAAAATGGACCGCCAGATCAACTCCGTCTCGTCCTCCTGCTTCCACACCATCCGCCTCCTACGTAAGACCTTCAAATGGATCCCCCTCGAACACAGAAAGACCGTCACTCACGCCCTGGTCACCAGCAGACTCGACTATGGCAACGCACTCTACGCCGGAATAAACAAAAACCTCACCCGCAAGCTACAGAACGCCGCCACAAGACTGGTCCTCAACCTGCCAAGACACTGCCACATCTCCCAGCACCTACGTACACTCCACTGGCTCCCCATCGAGGCCAGAATCACCTTCAAGATGCTCGTCCACGCACACAAGGCCCTCCACGACACCGGACCAGCATACCTGAACAGCCGACTCAATTTCCACGCACCCCAAAGGACCCTACGATCAGCCCAGCTCTCCTACACCGTGGTCCCCCGCACCAGAAAGACCAGATCGGGAGGCCGCTCCTTCTCCTTCCTCGCGGCCAGAGCCTGGAATGCCCTTCCGCTCCACCTCCGACAGACAACATCGCTTCCCATCTTCGCAAGAAACCTCAAAACATGGCTCTTCGACAGACCCCCTCCTTGATGGACTGGAACCTGCACCCCCCCCCCCCTTACCCCCAGCGCCTTGAGACCCTTACGGGTGAGTATTTGCGCTTAACAAACGCCTGATTGATTGATTGATTGACTTCTACTCTCTGGGAAAACACTCTCACCTTCATCTTGTGCACCTGAGCAGGTCAGGGGCCAACCCACAGGCCTCTATCACGCTGTTTCACTCATACAAAAAATGCATACTTCACACGTCACTAACATATATAGATGCAGCCATACCAGGGCTTAATTTGTAAAAAAGAAAATACGTGCAGGGGCCCTCGTCAGGAGGCCACTTCAATTTGCACAACACATTGTCACTGTACATACACAACTACTAACCATCACACTGAAGTGTGACAGTTCAGACTATTTGAAACCGCCAAAACTTTAAGAATCGCCTGGGTGCCAGGTATTAGTTGGTAATATATATTGAATTAACAAACAACTGTTTTTCTGCTCATATTTAAATTACACAAACAGCGCCACTATTTGGCAGCAGTCATAAGTGCAGGTTCAGGCAAATTAAGTGAAACCACCGGCCCAAAGTAAGCACTGAGACATACACTGGGATTTTAGCACTATGGCCCGGGTTAGCAGCGGAACTTTACATGAGTGGGGCAGTAGATTCAACTCCAGTGAAACAGATAAAACGGTCTGGTCTCAGCTGTCCTTCACCAAGGGATATAAGATCTATAATTTTGGTCGGCTTTGCGGGAGGGGTGGGGGCTTTTCTATTGTGTACAAACAAGCTTCTAGTTGCACGGACTTTGAGACTAATGATTTGGTAGGTGCAGCGTCTTCTGGGTTCTGGTTATCACTTTCACCTCAGCAATCTATTGGCAGTGTCTTAATCCACAGACCTCTAGGTCCAGCAGGAGTCTTTTAAAATTCCCCGGGGGGGGGGGAAGCTCTGTCTCGTTTGGCACTTAGGTTTTCGCACTTCGTGGTACTCGGCGATTTTAACATTCGTTTGGACTGCGCCACAGCTAATGAAGTTGTGTCTTTGTTGGATACAATGTACTCTTTTAAACTGACCCAATTTGTCTCACAACCTACCCATTTGGCGAGTCATACAGTTGATCTGTTTTTTCCCAATGTTAGATTACAGATGTTGGACCCTCTTCCCTTACCATGAACAGATCACTTTTTAATTAAGTTTAGCTGGCCTACTACATCTCTGAAGGGTGAACAGGTAGGTGAGGTCCCCACTTATACAGATCATACGGTAAAGTTAAGCAAGGTGAGCTTCTCTCCTCTCTAACAGAGAATACTCTCAAGCTCTCGGGCAACAGTGAAACTGATGCTATTATAGTTGATAGCTGGACCCCCTCGACGGTCAACAAGCTTGCTCATATTAGGTCTTGGAAATTCTGTAGAAGTAGATCGTCTGCTTCTTGGTTTACCAAAGCCCTAACCACAGAAAAAAAACTCTGCAAAAAGGCTGAGAGAAATTGGCACAAAGGGTATAAAACAGCAGATATAGAGACCTATTGGGTGGCCCTAAGGAAATACCATGCCTCTGTCAAGACTGCTAAAGAAAAAGCCTTTTGTGAAGACAAGATTGAAATGGCTGGTAAAAAGTTGCAAGAAGTTTTTATGGTAGTAAATATATTCATGGCCCCCACTGCTTGTTTAGAGGTGTGCCACCCTCGTTAGAGTGGTGCGAACAATTGACATATTTTTCCAAGATACGATCCTCAAAATTCATTCTAATCTGGAGGGATCCTTCCTGGAAGATATTAGCTCAATCTCTCCCATGGAAGTGATAGAGGTGGCAGAATGCTAACTTTCTTCCTTCAATTCTGTTACCTTGGAGGAGTCTTTTGAAGCTATGCAGAGTCTTAAATCTGGCTCACAAGTGGAACCCTGCCCCACTAATCTGTTAATTATGGCGCAGAGATGATTAATCCACTAGTAAACAAATTGCTCAATGACTCCTAGCTATAACGGTGGTCCATTCTGGTTTGAAGCAGGCAAAAATCCTTCCTTTACTGAAAAAGCCTTCAGCGGATCTCAACATACAAGCCAACTATAGGCCTATCTTTTTGATCCCGGCGCTGTCAAAGCTTTTAGTGAACTTTGTGAACAGACAACTCTCCTGCTATCTGAAGACTAATGATCTCTTGCATCCCAGTCAGTCAGGTTTCAGGCAGAACCTGAGCACCGAAACGGCTCTACTTGAGGAATCTGAGCAAATCTAATGTATTATGAAAAGAGGAGGTGAGGCAGTGCTGATTTTGTTGGATCTATCAGCAGCCTTTGATATAGTACCTCACTCGATCCTCCTGCGTCGCCTCCAGAAGACTGGACTAGATTATAACTTATGCGGATGACGCTCAGTTACTCTTCTTCTTTAACAAAGGTGAAGATATTGCCCTGGACCTAATTAGGCCTTACCTGGCTGGAGTGTTCTCCTGGATGCATCAAAATCAGCTGCAGTGTAATACTGCTAAAACGGAAATACCCTTCTTTGGCACAGATGCTCCTCTTAATTGGTTGGCTTGCTGGCTGGAGGGAGTTCCTCTTCCGATTCCTCAAACAGTGGTGGTTAAGAACCTATGATTTAAATTTTATAACCTGTTATCATTCCAGCCAGTCAGATCTGAAGAAGGAATCTATTTTGTGCACCTCAATGCACTGAAAAAGTTTCTGTTTCTTTTGTCTGTTCCAGCCAGGAAGACTGTGATTCCGGCCCTCATTGCTTCCAGGTTGGACTATGCCATCGCTTTGTACCTTGGACTGCCAGACTATGCTATTCATAAACTGCAGGTGGTCTAGAATGCAGCGGCATGGATGCTACTTAATCTAGCTTTAGAACCCGGGTCTCTATTCACCTTCATGTCCTGCAGCAGCTCCCTGTAAGGAAGCAAATTTTGTTTAAGACCATGGTTAGACCAATCTTTGCATTGGATTGGCCCGAGATACCTTCCCATTAGAATTCATCTCTACTGCCCTGCTAGGAATCTCCGGTCCTCTAATAAAGCTAAGGTCACAAGAATTCACTGTACCACAGCTGAGGGGCACTCTTTCTCCTTTATTGGTCCCCATGAGTGGAATAAACTTCCCCGGGACCTTCATCTGGCGAGCTCAAAGCAGAACTCACAAAAAAAAGTTGAAAACATGGCATTTTTCTCAGCTGTAACTGCATTACTGGAAGACTAGCGCCAAGACACTTTGAGGAGCATCTTTGCGCTTTATAAATCCCACTCATCATCAACTACTGTTTCACAAAACACGGTACCTTACCACCACTCTTCTACATGCTAAACCCATGTCCGGGACAGTAGTCCACTGTCAATCTTGTGTGCCTCTCCAGGACCTCGCTTTACACACACAGTGGACTAACCTGAGCTATTTGCTCAAGGGACACAATCCTTCACAAATCTACTTGCCCTATAAAAAAATTCACTTGACCCTTTTTGTGCCTTACAGTGTGGTGATAAATTTTGGCTGCATTTTCATTGTATCAGAGTTCTGATGGCCTCTCTGATTATGCTCGCATTATATCAGAATTTCAATTTTGGAAAGGCTCTGATTTTCCAATATTTCCACCAATCTGTGTACAGGAGCTGAAAGTAGGTGGTAAGCAGTAGTTCCCAGGTTGGAATGGCCTGTGAGTCTGTGTACACTCACTAACTTGCATGTTGAAGGATATTCACCACTTCCTCTCCAATCTCTTCCTACACTAGAAAAGGTTGGAAGTTTACTCCTGGCAAGGGCAGGTGTAGAACCTTTTCCAGGGAGGGGAAGTTGAAGGGCCGAACAAGGTGTTGAGAAAATTAATTTGCAATTGCACAGCAGATTTTCCCATAAGCAAATATAACACATGTTTTTAAGTGCATGTTCACCCTAGGGTGCCTTGACGCGGAAACAGAAGATGTTTCCTGTTACCCAATTAAGTAGTACTCAGTTATTGATCTCAGGAGACTGAAAGTGGACCCACCACCCATTTGAACCTGTATCCATGTATATTTGCGCTTGCGAAAAAGGCATTGACAAACGTTTGTTAGGAGTACAGTTTTCAGGCATAATTTAGTAAAATTTTGTGAATTCCTGAAAGTTGTAAATCTACACCTATGCAAAAACACACATCTGCAGGTGCACTTTCGTGTCTTCCTGTATGAATTGGGGAACTTACATATTTTCCTGTTGTCCATAATAGAGTTATTCTGATTTCATTACAAGACCGGAGGCTACCATTATGCATATTTCTTTTATGTTAGCCTCCGCGTCTTTAATGAAATCCAGATTCTCTTGTCATGGTATTAGGAGAATCGCAGTTCTCTCTCAATGTTTTTAAATATTGGCATGCATCAAACACATTTTACTAAATGATGCCTCGGAGAAATCAAATGTTCTCTAAAGCTGTTCAACAGTTTATCAAAACACGTTTTCAAGTTGAAATATTTTATGTGCACATTTTATTTTGAAAGCAAAAAATTACCTGTCTTGTTTTCAGCCATCTGCATGTTATCCGGGATCATTATAAGTAGTCTCAAAGTGTTAAATTTTGCAAACATGTATTCAGTATTTTTGTATTGGAACCACTGTCAGTATTGCAAGCTGAACTCACCACATTTCCTTGCACGCTGACCCTCATAGTAAATGCTTTGCATTAATTAATCACACACACAGGTTTGAATCATTTACACATACAAATACAAATCTTGGTTTATTGGCAGAAAATCCTTTCAAAGATCCGTACTGTATCCTGGCACACAAGGGGTTTATGCTTCAGGGAGTGTCTTCTTGTCCACTGGATATTGTAAACATGGAAACTTGCTACCCTTGACTCCAAACAATATAATGATAATGATAATCTCTTTATTGCGTGATTAATTAAAACCTTTGCAATCAGTTAAAATGTGTGTAGAAAGCAAAACAACATGATTTATAATACTAGAATTAATTAAATGCATTTAAAATTTGCAATGTTTCCATAAAATTACAAGAAGAGTAAAAGCAGGCATACAGTACAGCCAATAAGGTGCGTAAGATAGCGAAAGTGCAAAAATAATTTTGGGAGTATAAACTCCTAAGCGTTCCTTAGCAATGCCGGTTCCTTTAAAGTTAGTGTTAAGGGTTTTGATCTAAATAGCATTGGAGTCTATAAGTGGGCATCCAAAAGTTCGTTGTTGACAGTTGCAATCTGCAGTTCGTCGTGTCATTTGCACACCCAGTTCATTGCACCCCTTGCCAGGTAATTCCAATGTTAGTGATAGGCTAGTTCCTAAACCCGCATTGCTGTGCCAGGGATGACCCGATAGATTTGAGGATTTTATGTCGACGTTACTGGCCCGCAGCCCAAGAGTGGCTGCTTAAAAACATGAAGGAACAGTTGTAATAGACTAAATTACCAGGGACAATCTCTTTTGAACAGGGTTGTCATAAATAACTCGGAGGATGGTGGGCCTAAATTGATGACCAGTTTGTTAGAGTACTTCCGGGGATAGCTTTGCTTTTGCTGCACTCATAAACCGAACAAGGCTGCAGGCCAACCGAACGTTACTACCCTCGAAGCAGGCCTTTACCGCCTGTCTGCATGTTCGTACCTGGCTTTCGATCAGGCGCGGCTTTAATAGCTGTCTTCGTTCCGCTTCCAAGCCCTTGCAAATGCATAGTAGATGTAGAACATCCTCATTGGTGTCTCCGCATAATCTGCAATAGTTTGTTGTGTCTGTGCGTTTCCACGGTGGAAGGTGACACTTGGCGGGTAAAATTCCCAACCTCAGAAGCAGGAATCTTTCTTTTGTGATTCTCGAGAAGCCTGTTCCTAGGTATGGTTGTGGCTTGCCCCTCGCATAGCTCTGAATTACAAACCAACCATGGGCCCTCCTACTGAGTGCTGCTTTGTCTTCTTCGTGGGATACAATCTTTACTGATTTATTTACCAGGTCCTTGAAACTTTTATGGGACGTACTGGTTTCCCATAGGTCCTGTAAAGCAAGCAGCCTTATTGCTGATTGAAGGTAACCCATGGCCGGGCTGTCTTTTTTCCTTGTCATTTCCTTCCACAAGTGTGAGTTCAGTGTGCCAGGCTCGGCTCCCTTTATTTTGTACCAGCACTTGGCGTAGGCGCCCTTTCGTGATATTTGCTGCTTTTGGAGGCCGAACTCTAGCCTTATTTGTGCTAGCGAAGTGAACTGCGGGAGATTGAATATTATTCTCACGGCCTTGGAGACCGCATTATCCAAGGTAACCTCGTCTCTCCCTCTCATTGATTCGCTGCCGTAAGTGATCGTAGGTAAAAGCCTTGCACGGAGCACTTCTAGTGACTCCAAACAATATGTCCTGGGCGTAGGGAGATAGAAATTCCATGCCCCTGGTGAACGGGGGCCAAAATCAAAAACCAGAATGCCGATACTCGCAGCTGGACACCCAGGGCAGGGGGAACGCAACTGTACATCTTATGGGGGACATTTCCGTCCCAATAATGAGATACATTAAATTGCGGTCCACTAAATGTGCTAGTGACCTTATTAACTACACCACGGCCAATTGAGTGTGATCTTTTGGTATATTTCAGATTGTGCAACCTCTAGCTGTAATCTGAATAGGGGCCTTGACCAGAGTGCACTAGGTTCACTTATGTACATTGTGCTTCTATTAAGCTTACTGGAGGGTTGGGCACTGTCCAGCAGTGATATTCTTTCCCTCTTCTAGTTTTTGGTAGGAGTATTGTCTTTCTCCTCTCCACCATTTCATTATAGTGGGGCAAAGGGCATTTGGTGCTTTGGGGTGGGGCCTTTTGGAACCTATTGTATGGATGTGTAGGGTGGAGGGTAGTTGGAGCTATTGGGAGGGACACTGAAAATATTTGCCCATAGGGTGTATGTTGTACAGTACAGGGGTGCATGATACTCTGCATATTTTAAATCGGGGTTCTTAGTGCCTGGAAATGGAAAAGGGGTACCCTGAAATTTCTTCCCTGGAAAGTGAATGGCGTGAAGGACAGCATAATGCTTGGGGTGGTTTTCCAAACAGTTCAAAGCCACAAACTAGAATTTGTTCTACTCCATACAACTCATTTGAAGGGTAACAACTCTCATAGGTATAGGTAAATATAAACATATGCAGGCTACCACCAGTCCCAAGGTACTGCCATATAAAAGGACTCCCTTGTTTGTTATGGACTGAATGTATGTGGATGCAAGGTCGCGCTATGTGGCCGTCGCTGGTGTAGTCGACTGAGAATGAATAGTGGCTCTCTAGATATATGTCTCTGCCATAGATACAAAACATTATCCTAGAAAAGGCTGGATCATTGCTTGTTAAGGTACGAAGCATCACAATTTTGTTAGGTGGAGATTTCAACTTAGTTATGAACCGGGCCACTGGAATTATGTGATTCTTCTGCTGCTGTGTTTTCTGCATGATTATGGATTTGCCACATAATCCATCATTTGCTGCATAATCTGCAGATTTCTAAAAAAAAAAGTTTTGTTTCTAGCTCAAAGGGATCATAAGTTACCAAAAACCCGGCGTTGCATTCTTGTGCAGTGGAAGGCCCTTCACAATGGTTGACTGGTCATCTTTCGGGTGCTGATTGATTTATTTGGTTGTTAAACTAGTAGTAATGAGGTGAAATCTTTGCACAGACAGTGTTACCATTTGTACAAATTACAAACTAATGGAGGAATACCATCACAAAATGTGCCTTGTTACACCACATAATTTAGTCAAATCTGCTGCATAGTTTGGTTCTGCATAAATACAGTTTTGGCTATGAACAACTAGCTGAATAGACTGTTAACAGTGTGCGAAGGTAGAAGACGTGACTACCTGAGAGGTTTCACCAAAGATAGGGGTCAGGTGAATGTTTGAAGGAGCTTCCACAAGGACACCAAACAGTTCTCCTACCCAGGGGCTCATGCCTTATACTCCAGGTTGGACCACTTTTTTTAAGCTACAAACTACCTGGGCTCAAAGATGTACAGTATCTAATTTGGGAAACGTGACAATTCCCTCTGAATGATGGTTATGGAAACAATGACGGACAGTTGGCAAGAAAGGTGTTGACTAGATGCTTGTGTACTCCAGTGGCGTCTGGTGACATTTGAAAGTGGTGCGCGTAAAATCATTGGCATACTGCACCGTAGCGAGCGAGCCCGAACAACCTAAGGGGAGTTCGGGGGGGTTCTCCCCCCTAGAAAATGTTGAAAAAAGAGTGGACAAATGGTGCATTTTCAAGCAAATTTGAGAAAGCAGGAAGGTTAATAAAGCAATTGCGAAAGTGCAGTTATTACATTAATAAAGAGATGACATAGGTAGCTGCATATTCAGTATAACCACAGAGCTTCATAACAGACTT